>JAZDUH010000098.1:28400000-28950000 GCA_036419115.1 Scarus forsteni | reverse complement strand
ACACACAGAATCTGAGTACATGTGATACTTGGGGCATCAGTTGCGGGTTTCAGCTCTAGCTGTCACGTGTCTATGTGTTCATGTGCACAACACTTGACACAAAGTTGAACTGCTGCATCAGTGGCAAATAAATCAGTATGGCTGGCAATGATGTGTTAGTGCGAATGAACAACTTAATACCCTTTTCCGTTCATCCAAGTAGATAATTCAAAGTGTGATGAAATCTCTCTTTGCATTTTTCAAATATTGCATTCAATGCAAAATATGCATTGCTGTGAGCATTCAGGCAGACAAGCAACTGAAAAACAAAATACCTCAAGCCTCCCTCTTCAGAGGCTTTGAAATGTTTTTTTGTGTGGGATATTAACTTATCCAACAAATTGATGCAAAATAAACACAAGGGAAGCATCACATTCAGTTCTGTTTCACAGTACTTTGAAATAAAAAATAGCGCAGTAGATTGGATTAAAAACAGAAATGCCGTAGGCCTGGATTTAAAGTTATTTGTAAGGGCAAGTCTGAGATCTTCTGAGAGTTTGTTTCAACAAAGTCTCTTATGAAACTAAATGTTGATTAACCATGATCCATGTGCGAACTCCAGAATATATTAAGACCACATAACCTTTGACACATGAAGGCTGGTTTTCCTCTGTGGTCTTTTTTTTGTTTTGTTTTGATCTTCAGGATCACATGTTTTCATAGAGGGTAGAAGCTTATAGTTTGAAGCCCCAAAGAAACAAAGTCTTTAGTTTAAGATTTCTGAATTCAGTCACAGGACACGTCTAGTGAAAGATGCTGTTTTCAGTTGTTCAGGTTTTATTTGAATTGTCATTTATTCTTTCGAACAACACAATAACATGACACATCAACAGAAACTATTACTTAGCTACTATCTGCCAGACAAACTTCTACTCCAGATACATCTTCTTGTTGTGGTGAAATTGTGACATTGTACAGCATGTTAAAATCTGCTGCCAGGAGTTTCTCAAACATAACCGCACCATGGGATGACAAGCAGAGATGGAAGATTGCAGGAAGACAGAGAGAAACACTGTCATCATCCACTACCCCATTTCTAACCTCCGCAAAGAAGGTTTTGCTTTTGCCGGCGTATGCTTGTTTGTCTGTTTGTTTGCCTTTTAGCAAGATAACACAAAATATACTGGATGGATTTTGCTGGAATTTTTAGATATTGGTAATGACTCAACTTAAAAAATATTAGATTTTGGTGGTGATCCAGATAACCACCATTAACAAACTGTTTTTGCTCAATCACTGTCAAACTAATAATTATATCAACATGAGTCCAAGTGCAAGGTCTTTCAGGGTCAAGATATCTTATTATAAAGGTGACTTTATCATGAAACCATTGATGTTACAGCAATATGTGAGCTACCTTGGCAAAGGTTTGTGCTTTCCAAGTGCTTTCTAATTTCTTAATGTTTTTATTTGAAGATTTCATTCCTTTAAAACTTCTGTCCATACACTGTATTTTCTGAAGGACCATATAAGCTATTGTCTATCCTTATGTGAAATTTATCCATGAATCAGGAGCATTTCCTTTTCATGTAGTAAAAACACCTCATGGAGCCAAGTCTCTATCAAATATAGCCCTCAGTTTAAAGACAGAAGTCTCCTGTTAAGACACTACAGGATGCCTGTGGATCCCTAAACTGAAAATATCTAGTTTGAGCATTCCATTTGAAGGGCAAGGAGGATTGAGTTGCACGTAGGATGGGAGTTTGGCGAGCAGATGGGATGACAGTAAGAGAGTAATGGTAGTAAATCAAATGAAAGTGGCAAAAACATGAATAGAGAGCATGCACACCCTATGCACAATAGGGTCAGCACAAGTGAGTGGAACGTCACTCACAGATATCAGAGGGGAGTAAACATTGATTCAACTGAAAGTGTTCCCATTTTTTGTCATTACTTTTTGATAATATTCACTAGTGAAGACCCTCAGCTTATGTTATTGAAACATTTGAAGTCGTTAAAGGATAAGTTCGGTTTCTACAGCTTTCACATTGTTTATAGAATGAAGTATGCTCACCCAGAAGGCTTTCCTGATCCAAACCCTGCTTCAGGAGATATTTAGATCCAAAAACGAGCGGCAGACATCCGTATAATGGTAGCACACGGGGCATGCATAGCGCCGCTCCTAAAACTGCATTAATTGTCCAAAAACTCATTAGTTTCACCAATATTTCATCATGGTTCACTCACGCTACTCCTCCAAGACAGTCTGGGGTTGCTCCACCCATGTTTTTGTGACTGTGCTGACCTCTGAACTGGAAACTTTCTTCACGGTTGCCGCGCATGCGCAGTACGGCTCATTGTTTCAGGGGAAGACTGCCGGCTACACAACGACTTTCTTCTTCTAGTTTTGTGCAAAATGGACGAATATCTATCGGATGAAGATGTTGCGGACAAGAACTTTGAATATGATGGGTGTCCTTACCGTTTTGAGCCAGAGTTTACAGATGAGGAGCTCATCGAAAGGAGGAAGCCGTACTGCGCATGCGCGGCAGCGTGAAGAAAGTTTCCAGTCCAGAGGTCAGCACAGCCACAAAAACATGGGTGGAGCAACCCCAGACTGTCTTGGAGGAGTAGTGCGAGCAGACCATGATGAAATATTGAAGAAACTAATGAGTTTTTGGACAATTAATGCAGTTTTAGGAGCGACACTATGCATGCCCCGTGTGCTACTATTATATGGATGTCCGCCACTCGTTTTTGGATCTAAATATCTCCCGAAGCACTGTTTGGATCAGGAAAGCCTTCTGGGTGAGTATATTGTTCTTCTTCATTCTATAAACAATGTGAAAGCTGTCGAAACCGAACTATCCTTTAAGTTAGGGTTGTAACAAAGACGAGGCTGCGATGCAACAGCAACTGATGAACCAATGAGCCAAGACCCAGGTTATGATAAATATGAACCACTAAACAGACACTAAAACCTATGCCTGGATTCATTGATCTTATTTTGAACAAACACAAAATAACACTGATACAGGTTGACAATATATTAAGGCTAATAAATGTTGCATTTAAATGTCGTCTATATGGCAAAGGTTTCATTTTCTCAACTTGAAACATAAATTTGACAATAATCTACATACATCATAAATCCATCATCAGAATAACTTTGGCCTACTGAAAATGACTTAGAACACAATGGTTTTTAGTTGAATTAAAGCATTTCACAGTGTCTTTCCATCGTTTTTAATAAAGTCAACAATGTTCACTGCCATTCAGTGAGTGGAACTGCCAGTCCATCGCACAAATTGTGAAGTCACTGCATAATTTCTATAAAATAAAGAAACAGAGCACCAGAATTGAGGACCAGGTCCTTGTTTACGCAGCAGTCTTAGAAAAAACAATATGTTACCATGGCAACAATAAAGAAAGTTGTGTCCTTTATGGCAGCATAGTCTCTGTAGCCATCATGACAAGACATATCACTTTTCAGCTTTAGAATTAATTAGACATAAACTTTTTTGCCCTCTGGCCACTGCAACAACAATTTTCAGAAGTAACTAGAAACTCTGTGATATCTCGTTTATGTGCAAAAATGTACAAGTGCACAGACTAACTGATCCATTAGGTTAAACAGTCATTAGGGGAGAGACTGCCCCCTTATTTGCAAAAGAGACACATTAAAAAGGGAAAAAAAATGAACAGTGGACCTATCAGCCTAGCAGAGGTACAAATAGACAGATGTCATTAAAATGGTACATTCACAATAAAGAACTGCTCGAGTAACTGACATTTCGATGCTGGTCAAATCTGTCAAACACCTGGTCATCATGCAAGACTGTCAACTATTTTTAAGTTCAGGTAAGATTTTCTACTCAAGCCCAGTCTGTGGAACATCACCGGGTCTGGCATGGGTCCTATCCCCTTCACTCTGGGTTATTTTTAGACATTAAGGGTGATGATTAAAATATGTACTGAACAACAACCTAAATAAACCATAAATGTACTGTTCACATGTCATAATGCTTTAACAAATTATTTCCTTTGTAGATGCACAGCCCATGCTCGGCACCACATCCGTTGTCCATTAGCAGAAATGTCTGAGGTACGGAGAAACTTCAACTTGTTTTGTTGGATAACAGATGCCTCCATGATGCAGTCATAGATTTCTGCAATTAAACTAATGAGAAACTGCACTTAAAAGCCTAATTATTGAGGCCACAACATTAGAAAATGTTGGGTTTGATTCTTGCTTGGGTCAATATAAGTATCTTTAGTTTAGGGAGGGGGCAGGCTCAGACAGAATGTCCAAAGGCCTGCATAGGATCCATCTGGATTATTTTAGTATTATCTAAACTCTGTTACGTGATAAGAAAGAGACGGATAAGAGACAAGAAACAGGGTTTGTTTTACCATCAAGTATGTGACATGGAAAATATATCTATGTATATATCTAAGCTTCAGCACCACAAAGAGCTCTATGTGTACAGTACATGACTTGAGTTTGTCAGCCTGAAATATATTCAGTCTCTCCAGTTTTGGACTGAGGATTTTGTTTGTTTATATGAGCTTTTGATTAGCAGTCTTTTATTACATCCTTCTGTTTATGTTGGTTTTTGCTGTTTAATTATCTATAGTTCTGAAAGGTGTTTCGCTTCATAAAATAAATTGCAAAAAGTAACTGTTTTGTGCACGGGCATAAACACATAATCAGCTCTGATATTTTGTTGTGTGATTTCACTCTGCTGTAGTGATATTTCTCCCTGGAGTTTGACAATATTTCTCTGTTCAGACTCTGGTGCTCTCTTTCCATTTGTTTATGTCTGTATTTACTGAGACGACTGTGATCTTCACAAAGCCATTGATTTGTTACAAACAAGTTGGTACACAGGTACGAAAGTAGTCCCATTCTCTGTGAATATGGCCCATAAGATTGGGGGTGGGGGGATTTACATTATTGTTCACAATATTTCTGTAGGGCAGAAGGTGGTGCATGTGCCTCACAGCACGAGGGTTGCTGGTTGGATATCCATGTCATTCAGGGCCTTTCTGTGTTGATTTCCATGTTCTCCAACAGACCAAAATCATGCTCATCAGGTCAATTGACTCAAAATTGCCCATATGAGTGTGAATGGATGTCTGTCTCTCTATGTGACATTGTGACTGACTAACTGACTGGTTCAGGGTGTGCCCACCTCTCACCCAATATCTAGTCCCTGTGACCCAAAAGGGATAAGTGGTATAGAAGATAGATTGATATTTATGCAAGGCTTTTAACATAATTTGGGTGTCGATTATCTTTGTGACAGGTGGATATCCTCCAACAAATTTCAATTTAATAGAGACACATATGTTAAGGTCAAATGGTCTGGGCAACCATAAATTATCCTCCATCAAGAATTTTCATTTAAGTCCTTTTGTCTCGTCCAGCCTCTGTCTCCGCCCACTCACCTTTCAATAGGACTTTGGTGGATGACAGTTCAACATGGGTCTGGTTCTGCTCAAGCTTTCCTGCTGCGAAACAGAAGGGTTTTTCCTACCACTTTAACTGTTGCCAAGTGTAGCACAGTGCTGTTTTCATGGTGGATTTAAGCTAGATTTGGAATTCAAGTCAAATCTAAATGAATCAATAAAAATCCAATGAAATTCAATAAAAATATGTTTGATCTACTAATATCAACGTATTTACTTGGTAGTAAGATGGTGATTGTGGGGAATTATTGGGTAATTACACTGATAATGAGGCTGTTAATTACATGGAAGGCACAGCTGAAACTACCTGGAAAAAGTCCACTGCTACCCTAAAGTTAAGTTAACCACCCAGAAATTCTGACAATAGGATGGTAAATAAAACAAAGCTAATTAAAAGGTATTGTGTTTGTAACAAAATGGTTATTTGTTAGGATTTATTTGGTAATACCACTGTAACAATAGGGTAATTACATAGAAAATAAAGAACGTTGAATTCAAAGCGACTGTCACCACTGTCTTCCAGTCAGACCTACATGCTACTTGTCTGACCTTATTGGTTAGAAATGAAAGTGTTGCCTAATCACTTTGGCTACACTTTCTTTGTTATTACTTTCTTGGTGGTATTACAAATCATTACTGACAAACAACCACTGTATTACCAGCTAAACACCTGGCAACTTTCCCACTGATATCTGAGTTATTTGTATTAATTGAGTACCAATTGAGCAGCTTATTGCCAAACATTGGAAAACGGCCCTAGCTTGCACTGCAAAGAAATCCTTGTACACTTCCCTGGATTCACATCTGGATTCAGCTCGCCATCAAATATATTCCATTCTCACATGTGCTATGGTCAATGTTCTTTTAAAATATCCAAATCTGAGAACATATTGAGAGTTTCAGCAAAAGTGTTGAAAACTTCCCTCTTCCAAAGCTTACAAATAGATTAATTAATTAAAAGAATCTTGAATTCAGGTCGCAATATAATACGTTCCCTTCTACTGCCATGAGAAACATTACTTATCACCATTCATTATTTCCTAAACTAACCTGTTCACAAACTGACAAACAAATTAGCACTGGTAATAACTTTTTAAATTTCTTTGAGAACAAGCTATGAATGGTCTGCGATTAAATCAGCTAACAATTTGAAAATGAAAAATGAAAAAGGAGAACACAAGTAATAAAACACCAAAATCAAAACAGGCAATGGCAAAAACAAACAAATTGACTGATTTTGTGCTCAAGAAGTTCTCAGCAAAGGCACTGTTTGAAAGCAAGCCTACTGAAATAAGTGTTAATGTTGCTGAGGAGTCTGGGTCAGCAAGAGAGGGGTTTGTACCACCAGTAGTCCCCTGATGTGACCAGTCCAATTCAGAAAGGGTCTGAAACCTCAGGCAGTACTGAGGATTATAAAGAGTTATCAAATCCTTTTGTTTCTGAATTTTGCTTCAGTGATGTTCCTCATCTTTTTCCCCCAAGCCATCCTCCACATGTACCCAAGAGGAGTTGAGCCCCCGACAGAGCCATGTGAGAAAAAAGTGAGACATTGGTGTGCATAACACTTATTTTTTTGTTAAAGGCTCAGCAGGCTGACATACACCAAGTGCAATGACCTTTCTTGAAAGTATAGTTACTGTGACACAGCATTTCCAATATGATAAACAACATCGATGGCCTTCAGAGCTCTACTCCAGCAACTAATGGATGACATCACTGAGAGTAGACTTGTGTTTTAAATCACTTGGACTGAAAAAGTAAAATCTTTCCGCTACAATCGTAATGTGACCATGAGCAATGGTCCTCATTTCTATTCATTCCAGGAAATGGGATGTAAATCACAAGATTTGAGTCAAGTCAGGCTTGTCTTGTGTTTTTTTTTTGACCAATTGCCATTTAATGTCTTTCCAGCATCAGCATCAGAGAAATTATCTGTGCATATTTAAACAGTATGTCTCCTGTTTGCACAGTCAAGCAGTCAGGCACAGTCATAATGCTGCACCAGTCCCAGACACAACAACATGAAATGAGAGACAGATGCTCATTTACGCAAAGTGGGTCAGACGTGAGCTTTCCTCTGATGTCAGCAGAACATTTTTCTGCCTATGTCAATACTCTGATTAAATATATTGTCTGTTTAGGTACCCGATAAATATGAACAGATTTAATTAATCTCATTCAGTGGGCGGGAGCAGGGATTAAGTGAACACATTGCAGGAAGGTACCAGATGAGTAAAGGTACAAGTTTATGAGATAAGAAATTATTTGTAGTTTTAATGCATTTAAACAACTTAAATCCCTGTTTTTGAAGCTCTCATGCCACTTGCTCACTTGATCACTGCTGCTAGTCTTGCCTCTTAATTGTGGGCCTGGACAGTTAACAGTTTTTAAATGTCAAGATTTTTGAATTTGATACTGGTACATATTGTCTAAAAGTTGGATATCTTGCTGGATAAAACCCTTTGTTAATCCTGTAATGATTGCAACTGTGATTTTCTAGATTTACATGGAAACTTCTCAGCCTGTGAGACACCTGCTCCCCATCAACTCTGCAGGTGAAATGCACTAATGGTGCTATCAGCTATTAGCCTAAACATGAAAAATCAAGGATGTTCAAGCTTAATTTGACAAGGAGTTTTAGAGCCATAGCACATTCATTAACAAGGCAGTCATTAACAAGACTGGTGAGATATCCTGTGCGAGAGAAGATCTAGGATTGATAAAATCAGTAACCTGGCATGCAGGGATTGTTCAATCTAAGTGGCTTTGCCTGTCCTCCATGACCTTGAGGTGTACTTTCTGTTGTTGAGATCAAGAGCACTGGACAGTCGGGTTAAGAAACAGCCTCTGTAAGACTGGGCGGCTCACTGCTGCTGGCATCCTTATGTGGTGTAGAACTCTATATTTTCCAAAGTATAATTAGAGTTCGTGTAGTTTTTACCATCATCCTTGAAAAAGTATTTGAATATAAAGTATTTCTGAGATTTTTTCCCCTCCTGTTTTAACTGTAAGACTTATCTGCCATTTTAAAAAAAGTAGAATAATGTAAACAAACAGTCTCCTTCCCTTCTGAGATTAGATATGCCAGTCCAAGAACAACCTGGTGTCAGCGAAAAGTGTTCAAACTTACTGGTGAAGAAAATATAAATCTAATTCCTCAAGGTCTCATTAACTTTTAACTTAAATAAAAGGCATCACTACTAATTTCAGCACGTTTCCATGGCCCCTGTGGACACGACGGTGCATCTCATCTTCTCTCTGATCCTTCATGGCAGAGTGGCAGAGTGGAGTGGTTTCTCTCAAGATAGAAAACCTCCGTTTACACATTAAAACTGCTCACACATCTGACTGTTAAACTCTACCGGTGAAATGTGAGCACAGTCTCTTTCACACTGTTTGACGTACATTGCTTTTAAAAAGATCTGACAGCAGAATTTATTTAATCAATCCTGTAATTACTGAATGTACTATTTGTTTTTTATTATGTGTCTGACACAATGGCTAATGTTTACCTTCACTACAGAGCTATAATCAGAGAAAATGCTGGATGTTTGCATAAAGATTTGTTTGGCACAATTCTCCAGGTGGAATCTGTCACTAATACAAAAGTAAACAAAGTCAGAGGCAGAAAGTGCTGCATTGGGCCTCGTTCATACAAGCAGAAGGACTCAGCGAGAGGAAGAAAGTCTATGAGGCAATCCAAGCTCTAGAGGATTCATTTTTAGTATGGATGAAACCACAGACAGTTATGTGTTTTGTTCTGGTTTTGTGTTCTGTTCTTCATGTGCCAACAGAGCTGGCAGTCGTTGAAGGAGCTGTACTGGGCCTGCCTGACAAAATATTGATGCAAAGTGCTCCAAGTGGGATGAAGAAAACCACTGAATATATCCTTGATACCTTGTCTTGGGTCTTCATCTTCATCCATTGTCCCTCAGAATGAAGGGTAGACCAAAGAGAGAAGCACCCAGTGCTGGACCTATCATACGCACATCTTTGAGTACTACAGGTATGATAATATGGTGGCACATTTTCTCGCACACAGCACTCAGATTTACTTTTTCATATAACAGCAAATGAAATTTAAGTAGCAAGCCTGGATAAAGGGATTAAAACATCCAGCATTCAAACAGTGATGTAACTCCAGTGTAAGAAGAAAAAGCTGAACAATTCTGTTAAGAGATAAATGCAAAAAGACGGAGGAAGATAATGGCTGAGAGTAACCCCTGTCATTTTTGTTCATTTTTAATGGTTCTTAAAAGGGATTGCTTGGAGAAATAAAGTTCAGTTCGAGTTTAGATAACTGAAAGGGTTTTGGAATCAGAAAAAAACACATTTTCTTGGTCTGTAAACTACAATGACATATAAATGTTCTTTTTTTTAACAAATGGCTGTATCCTTACAATGCTTCACAAACAGGACTGCTCTGGGACATCTTCATTTTCATTCAGCCTAGTAGGGATGTAACAATACAGTTTGATACCACTCTATTGTACAAAGGTCTTTAGGTCATGTTTTAAAATACATAAAAAAAACAAACTTGATGATTTTTTCCAATAGTAATAAGTTGTTTTGAAGATGCTAGAAATAAAAATAACATGAACAAACCCTGATTCTTCTCTTCTAAAGTTGGGATATTGTGTAAAGTCAAATGAAAACAGAATGCAGTGAATTGTAAACCCTTTTCATACAATTCCTGTTTCCTATGTCTCTTAGTATTATCATGCTGCACGTGCAGATTTTATGTTATGTTTTATATATCAACTGCCTTCTTATTTTCAATCGCATGCAGTAACAGTATCTACTTATTTTTCCCACCTAATGCGTCTTATGAGCCCACCCAACTCTGCCTGAGGTCGGCCCCAGCTTTCACTGCTGATTGGCTAATCCCTGCTGACTTTGCCTGTAACCAGAGCATGTAACCAATCTGATGGTGCCATGGGTGGGAAAAAAGACGGCCCAATGTTAAGTAATGGGACTTCATCATACACTTAAATGTTTTATTGTGATGTCGATCTGGATCGGATCAACACCAAAATTAATTTCCATCTTCCATGGACCATACCACACCTCTGGTAAATTTTTAATGAAAATCCATCCAGTAGTTTTGGTGTAATCTTGTTAACAGACAAACAAACAAACAGACAATCAGAGAAACAAACAAGTGACAGACTCCAGTAAAACATAGCCATCTTGGCAGAGGTAGCCTAATTAAAAAAAGTCCAGAAGAGGACCAGATTAAGATTTTTCAACTGAAAAGCCTCAAAACACAATTTAAGGGTTTGTATATTACAGCCTGTTTTTGTGGATAACTGATTAGCAACAGAGGCAACAACACTTTGTGCATGAGTGCGCAGATTTGCATAATACCCAAAGGAGCAACATTTTGTATATACCGTAGGTGATCAGGTTGGTGATCACAGGAAAGAATTTTGATCAGGCTTTTCATCAGCTGGTGCTCTCAACACTTATTTTGTGAGAGCCAGAAAAGATGTCTCTTGTTTGGGGGAGGTGGTGTGGATCGGACATGTATTTACCCACATATTGAACATATTTTGTATGAAAAACATTTAAAAGTCATTGCCTAGTATGACACCTCACACATAAGTCATTTTTGTTTTTGGTTGTTCATTTAAAAATGTATGGCCTTACGCTTACATTACACCAGAGTACTAAGACTTTAATACCACTTCTAAATCTGAAAGTCTCATAGTTTTTTATCTCAGGATGATGATTTCCAATGTCTGGAAATCGTGAAGGGTCACCCACTACATGAGTACAACTAGATTTTATGCATTGAAATTTGTGTATTCTTGTCCCTAATTTTATGGCCTCTGTGTGCATTGTTGTTACAGCAACTCAAACTGTGATCACTCTCATTAATATTGAACTGTTTGATTATATCCAGGTCATATGTTTAGTATTTGGGTGAAGTGTGTTTGTAGGAACATTGTAAGTATGATAGGTATAGTTTTATCTTCATCAAATATTTTGGCACTCTTGTATTGCGATTCATGTTTTAGATCTTAACCCATCAAGGATAAATATGGACTCAGTTTATGTCCTTTCAAAGTGGACGTGTCAAAGATGGATTCTTGCTTATTGTGTCTTCAAGTAAATTTTCTCTTTATTTCTTAAAAGCAACTATTCCGAGTGTTGGCTCCTTTTGGCTATAACTTTGGTTGTGTCATTGAACAGTCTGTATTAAACAGGTTTGATTTTATTGTCTAGTAAAAGTTCATCTAAAAAATGCAAAAATCTGGTCTTAAGCCAACCTTAGATTCCACAACCATGATCATAGGGGCACATCCCAGCTCTAGAAAGACTCCCCAAGATTTATTTTAACTCCGGAAATCTTTCTGTGACTTTAAAATCAAAGGTAAAATTGTTAGGTGTAAGGCAAGCATGAAGTTCTGTCTTAAACTGCGGGGTGGCAGCAGACGGTTTGCGAAGCTGACATCGAGGAAATGGTTTCTCTAAAAACCCAACACATTCTCACACACACACACACACACACACACACACACACACACACACACACACACACACACACACACACACACACAGAAACACTCAGCTGCTGACTTGGACAGACACTTGGGGCTGACATTTCAAACTGTCAGGGAGAATGCTGTCAAACTGTGCATTGTCGGGGGACATGTCTGTGTGTTTCTGTGTTTGAGTGTGCTTGTGTGTAGAAGGCGTGAGTAAAGTGTGCTGTGTGTGTACATTGAGTTTGCTTTTAATTGCTAAGGGCTCATTTGTGTAATAATGGTGATTTATTTCTTTATATAAGATATATCTTTTCTACACACACTTCCTTTGGATTTTATGCCAAAACAGACACATGCACAGACTCCGCCCACTGGCTAGGTATACAGAAATCATATACTCAGATGGAGCGCCCTCCTCCCCTCCTCTCAAATGCACACTTATCGAATTAAATAAAGTCAGCGTTTTGCAGGCGGTTGGTTTCAGGGAAATAAAACATTGTGTCATTTAGTGCTGATGGGATGGAGTCTCTATAAATAGTCATTTCCTGCTTGGCTTTAATTAAGTGGCGCTACTGTCAGCTGTCACAGAACACAATTATCAAGCAGACCCATTTAGCAAACTAACCCCTCCACTATGTCTCTGTCGGTTTATCCCTCTGTCAGTCCATCACTCCACTCTGCATGCTGTCCACTTCAATACCCGTCTTTCTTTTTTCTCCCCATTATCCCTCTTTTCTCTCTGCTTCTGTCTGTGAGCGCTGGTCAGTCTGGCTGAGAGTGTTTACCTTGTTTCATTTCTCCTCTCTGGAAAGCTATTCCTCTGCCTCTGTTTGCTTTCCCTCTCTCTTGTCTTTCTCTTTTAATCCACTGCAAGTTTCTTTTTTTTTTTCCACTGACAGGTTGTTTCATCTTCCTCTCCCTCTGCCTGGCTTCTCCAGTTTTTGAAGGTGATTTTTTCTTCTCCTTCTCAGGTTCAAATACACCCGAGTTTCCCATCTCAAAACTCTTTCAAATGTCTCTGTGAGTATGTGCACTTGGGTGTTAGTTGACCGTGAGTCATTATGTTTGCTGAGGATGGATGTGCACTATAATGATCATCATTGAATAACTTAACAAGTAGTAGCAAGTGGATTGAAACAATCACTTATATATTTTTTAATCAATAATGACCTGCATTCCTGGTGGTAAAATGTTTGGTCTGCAGCCACCTCTATAGAAGTGGTCACCGTAACACCAGTCAAAGAGCCCATATTTTCCCTTTTCTCTGGTTCATATATTTGACTGCAAGAGGATATTAACAATCACTAATATTCAAAACCGCCTGTTTTCACATACTGAGTACCCCTGATCCAGCTGTATTCTCAGTGTGTCTTACCACTTTCATACTAAAATTAGTGGGTCAACCCAGCGTTTTTTTTAATGCCGGTTGACCTGTTAACTATCAGCAAGTGACTCCTTTCCCACTGCCAGCAGACCCAGGTGTAATCGGCAGCAGACAAGCTGCATACCTCTGTTTATTCCTCTGGCGCATCAAGCTGATGTCCTCCCGTTGATGACATCATGAGTGCGATGAATGTCCATGTAAACAATGGAAAGAAGCATGGAGGCCGTGGACACGGTTCTCTTTACTTTGTACTTTGTCCCGCTCTAAAAATGTAAACTTGGGGCTGATGATACAAAAGCGGATGAAATTTGTGAATGTGACAGCAAAGACTCACATAAATTACAGATGGGGGGGATGGGCGTGATATTATGCCGTCGGGACCTTACGCCGACATCGTCTATAAGTTAGCTGGTCAACCTGGGTGTGATGCCCATTAAATCGGCATTTCGACCCTGCTCATTTGACCCTGCAAGTTGCAGGGTCAAATGAGCAGGGTCGAAATGCCGATTAAACCCTTTCAAACTGCTGACAGGAGCCGATTGTTACCATGTTTTAACAGGTTTTTTGCCCAGTCTGAAAGGGGTATCTGAGACATACTAGAAGAGTTTGTATCACTTTGATCTCAGTCAGCTCTGATTGATAGAACAGTCTGCAATGCTCAGAGCTTTGTTTTCAGGGCTCTGCATTGTGTCTGTGATCTGAGCTTTGCACAGAGTATGCTTCTCTAACCATAGGCTTAAATTGTTGATTGAATGATGGAAGAATATCATACAGGCTTTTAACAGCAACTGCTTGTGCTGTGAACAGGGCGAGAGGGAGAAGCCTCTACAGCTGCAGACATGCGTGCCACCAGGATTTGTGGGCCTCATGAAAAGATATCTCTGGGCCCAACCCCCAAGACCAATTATGCATGGTTGCTTAGACCATATCTTATAATAAAACAGGACCAAATGAGAGTTCATTTTCAGAGAAAGTATTCGGCTTGTACTGATAATTTATTTTGTAAAGACAAGCCATGCTTTCAATTATAAGTTATAAGTGACACTTTATGACAGTAGACCCTATGTTTATTGTTGGGAGTAAATTAAGCTTTAAAAACATTCTTTGTCAAAATCACTGTCCTTGATCAACAGAATAATCCTTAAACATTCATTCATTTAGCTTATCTTGCTTGGGATGAAACATTATTTTTTGTGTATTGGACATGTATTGGGCATAATTCAAGTAAGACCATAGTTTGATCTGTTGCTGGCAGAAGGACACAAAGGCTGTGCTGTGTCTAAAAATATACAGTTGCAGGAAAAAGTGTGTGAACCCTTTGGGATTACTTGGATTTCTGCTTAAATTAGTCATAAAATATGTTCTGATCTTCATCTAAGTCACATCACTAGACAAACACAGTCTGCTTTAACTATTACAGCACAAAAATGTATAAGTTTTCATGTTTTTATTCAACACAATATGTAAATAGTCACAGAGCAGAGTGGAAAAACTACGTGAACCCCTCGACTTATTACTTCTCCAAGAGCTAATTGGAGCCAGGAGTCAGCCGACCTGGTGTCCAATCAATGTGATAAGATATAATGTGTTGGTTAAAGCTGCCCTGCCCTATAAAAAGCACACACCAGCTGTGAGTTTGCTGTTCTCAAGAGGCATTGCCTGATGTGAACCCTGCCTCGCACAGAGGAGCTCTCAGAAGATCTACCATCAAGAATTGTTGACTTGCATGAAGCTGGAAAGTGTTACAAAAGTATCTCTAAAAGCCCTGATGTTCATGTGTCCACGGTAAGACAGACTGTCAACAAATTGAGAAAGTTTAGCACTGTTGCTACTCTGCCAAGGTGTGGTCATCCTGTAAAGATGACAGAGCACAGCGCAGAATGCTGAATGAATTGAAGAAGAATCCTAGAGTGTCAGCTGAAGACTTACAGAAATCCCTGGCACATGCTAACATTATTGTTGACAAATCTACAATATGTAACACATTACACAAGAATGGAGCTTATAGGAGGACACCACGGAGGAAGCCATTGCTGTCCAAAAAAACCCATTGCTGCTTGTTTGAGGTTTGCAAAAGAGCACCTGGATGTTCCACAGCACTATTGGCAAAATATTCTGTGTACAGATGAAAACACAATTGAGTTGTTTGGTAGGAACACACAACGCTATGTGTGGAGAAAAAAAGGCACAGCACACCAACATCAAAACCTCATCCCAACTGTGAAGTATGGTGAAGGGAGCATTATGGTTTGGGGCTGCTTTGCTGTCTCAGGGCCTGGACTGATTGCTGTCATCAACGGAATAATGAATTCCCAAGTTTATCAAGACATTTTGCATAAAAACTTAAGGTCAACTGAAGCACAACAGAGGATGGGTGATGCACAGGACAACAACCCAAAGCATAGAAGTAAATCAACAATGGAACGGCTTCAACAGAAGAAAATACGGCTTCTGGAGTGGCCCATTCAGAGTTCTGACCTCAACCTGATTGAGATGCTGTGGCATGACCTCAAAAGAGCGATTCACACCAGACATCCAAGGGATATTGCTGAACTGAAACAGTTTTGTACAGAGGATTGGTCCAAAATTCCTCCTAACCGTTGTACAGGTCTGATCTACAACTACAGAAAACGTTTGGTTGAGGTTATTGCTGCCAAAGCAGGGTCAACCATTGAATCCATAGGTTCACATACTTTCTCTGCCCTGCACTATGAATGCTTACATGTTGTATTCAATAAAAACATGAAAATGTATACATTTTGTGCTGCATTAGCTTAAGCAGACTGTGTTCGTCTGGTGATGTGACTTTGATGAAGATCAAAACATATTTTATGATCAATTTAAGCAGAAATCCAGGTAATCCAAAAGAGTTCACATACTTTTTCCTGCAACTGTATCTCTATAATCTCTGTAGGCCCACTGAAACAGTAGGAGGCTCATAATTTGAAAAGATTTAAGGTTATGTTAAATCTGTATTAAAAGCCCCATGCAGTACCTTTAAACAATGCAAACAGTAGTGAGATTAAAAAAAAAAAACAATACAATACATGACACTTGTGAAACATATGTAAATAAAGAAAAAATCATTTTGCCCTCTATAGTTTAGTAAGATAAGGGTCTCCGTCACATTTGAGTAAAATAATCAGATTTTTATCAATTTTATCATCATCACTGTATTTGCAAGGACCCCTTGCAAGTACAACAAGGATCACTGGGGGTCCGCAGACCCCAAGTTGAGAAACACTGATGTACAGCAATGTATAGCATTGGCATATGTCCTGAGATATCTGAGCAGAGAGAGAACTGAACTGTTACGTGGTGGCACATGTTCAGGATCATGGCACTTACCTCACACAACGACACTTTAAAAAAACTGAACTATCCCTTCAACTTTTCCACAATGAGGCCCCTGTGATGCAATGCAGGGCTATGTATCCTTCCTCCAGCAGCTCCCCTCATCAGATCAGGTCAGAGTGCTGCAGACTGCAGGTCAGGTGGTGAAAATTGGCACACAAATTGGTATAAATGTAACTCTCTGAGTATTATAAAGATGGGTTACTGTTGTATGTATCCATAGTCTGTGGAGTATTGTGGAGCAAACAGTAGTTCAGTTGCTTTAAACTATAAGTGTATAATTAGGCTTTCAGTGGCACCATGCTCTGGCTTACACATTCTTTTACTGGCAATCATATTTACTCATGCCATTGGTCTCCGGTAACCTCAATTAAAAAAAAACTGGATTAAGTCTAGAATTACCCATGTTTATCTGCAAGATGCTAGCACTTCTAATTTTTGACTCTTATGTAGAGACTAAGTTCACATGGTTTGAGCCCTGACACTGTACTTATGTGTTGAAGAGTGTGTTTATGTTTTTATATGAAGATTTGTAATTAAAATTAAACTAGCGGGCTTAGTAAAGTTTGAATTTCTACTAAACTAGATCTAAAAATATATTTTATTTGTTTTATTTGCCAAAGAACATCCCTAACGCTTACATGGCCTCTGTGTTTACTTTAAAGGTCTACTGCAGTTCCGATTGGAGCTACTCCTCTCTGTCTCCATCTGAAAGCTCTGAAGCATGTTATTCCCCTGGTACGGAAAGTTAGAGTGTAAGAGAGGGAGGGAGGAAGGAAGGAAGGAAGGAAGGAGGGTGAGAGTGAAACACAAAGAGGAAGAAGATGGACTGAGGTATGTGTGCACACGCATGCATAAGGGGGAAAAAAGAAGGAGGGGTTGCAGGGGGGTAAAGAAGACATGGAGACATAGAGAGTGCAAGGCCAGGAGATGGAGATGGTGAGAGGAGAATAAAGGGAGGCAGAGAGAAAGGACATTGCAAGGACAGTGCAGAGGAAAAAAGAGGGGAAGTAGGAGGAGGGAAATGCACTCAGGGACACACAACGGGGAGAGAGGCACACATGCACACACATTCACAAATTCAGTATACATATGGTATCACCACATAGCCGCCCACATGTTTGAATTTATGTCTTCTTGCGAATATATCGATAGGCAATCAGTCTTTATCTCAAACATTCTCCGGCTCTCATTTCCGCTGACACACTGACTCTAATACACAATTAATCTCACACTGAGCACACACACAAAAGAACGCAAGGCACTTTGATCCATACATATACATGTAGGAGGACACACAGCATGCATTAATGTTTCTTTTGCACAGAGTATGGGGTTTTGTCACACTGAAATGCACACACTCATGCTCAGGGGAGAAGAGGGCTATGGTGAGCCATGCTTTGTCAGAACTGGAGCTTCTGTGGATTAATCACAGTCCAAAGTTTGCAAGAGAAAAATGTGTAGGGAAGGGAAACAAACACGTTTTTCACGTTTTTATAACATGCTGCAGGTTAGAATACACACCAATTATTAAAGTGTAGAGGAACAATATGATTAATTTTCCCACTAAAATGTCAGAATAACTTTACCAATCTCACAGTTTTGTAGGTGAGCACTAAATTAGTGCACATATTCCTGACAGTATACAGAATCAGACAGATTCTTAATATTCATTTATCTTGATTTGATTTGTATGTCAAAAGCCCAGGTCATTTTGACCCTGAATCTTGGGAGACCAAGATCTTGTCCACACGTAAACAGGGAATTTTGATATTTTCTAGCCCCAGCATCTCTTAATTTCTGGGAGTGTTAACATTACTGTCTGGGTTGTTTGCATATTTAGTCATTTGAAGGAAACACAAGATACTTTTTTAGTAATAAAAGGATAAGTGCTCAGTGAAGTGACCCCAAGTCCCATTAGTATGCACATACCTTTATGGAGTTACATAATCAACTCATGACCCATTTAATTTGTTTTCATTTATTTATTTTATTTAACCTTTATTTAACCAGGGAAAACCTAATTGAGAATAAAAATTTCTTTTGCAAGAGTGCCCTGGCCTAGACAGCAGCACATTCAACAGCTTTACACAAACACAAGCACTCATCAAACACATAAAACAAGAATTCAATGCATTAAGAAAAAAAAAGTCACAATTTCAGGCAGTCAATTTTGCTTGATTGTCCACACGAGAAAGATAAAGTGCATTAGTCAAATTACTTCGCTCTAACTTTCAGCCAGATGTGTCCGACTTCAAGTCACTCAACATTGTCTTAAAAGTGTCCAGTGACACCAGATCTTTTAGTTTCAGGTCTTTTTGTAGTTCATTTCAAGCATGGCGCCGCAAACCTGAACGACTTTTTTTCCCAGCTCAATTCTTACTTTTGGAACAGACAATAAGAAAGTTCCTGGGACCGAAGATTATAGGATACTGTGCTCTTCTGACTGATGTAGGTCAGAAGGTAGGATGGGAGCAGGTCAAGAATGCATTTATAAATAAAAATATGGTAGTGACTGAGTCTGCGTGCAGATAAAGAAGACCATCCAACATGAGCAAGCAGCAAATGATGAGTAAGAGATTTAAAACCAGTGATGAACCTCAGAGCTCCATGATACACAGTTTCCAGAGACTGTTAGCTTTGAGAGGAGGCATGCATGTACAAAAAATCGCCGTAGTTCAACACAGACATAAATGTAACAGAAACCAGTCTTTTTCTGGACTCAAAAAAGGGACAAGACTTTATACAAGACTCTATATATGGGCAGAGAAAGAAAGAGATCGAATAAAACAACAAGATACTTGTAGGAAGAAACAAGTTCTATCTGAGAACCCTGAGCAGTGATCACTGACGGCAGGTTACAAAGTTTGGACCTAGAATTTGAGAAAAGCATTGTTGCCACAGCATTACCACCTTCAATTTATCTGGGTTCAGTTAATGTTAGCTTTAGATAGTGACAATGCCAGTGCTATCTGCTTTTTTCAACTGAGTGATCTGGCTTAATTCAGTACAGTTTGGAGCAGTTAGTCCAGATCTGTTTGCATTTCCTCTGCCAGCTGTACCTTCGCTTAAGGACATGGATGTGAACCAAGAGGAGAGGATTGCCCCGGCTAAGTAAACATGTGACATCACAGTGAATCAGTCTGAAGGAGAGCAAAGAGCAGCAATGGAGACTTACAGCCCTCCAGTACTCCACAGAGCATTGTTTGATGCAGACATTCAAGTCAGCAACAGCAGTAAACAAATCACTCTAAGTCCACGGCTTATTTGAACATGGTGAGGTATGTGTTTTTGTTGTCGCTGCTGTCGCCTGATAATTGCTGATTTTTGTGAACAGTCAACAGACTACAGCGTTTTTAGCTCCACTCTTTAGGGTTGGTTTGATATGCCTTTTGAGGGGTGCCACAAAGTTGGACAGCACAGGTCGGTTGTTTTAACAAGTTTCCTTTTTTTTGTGAAGACAGCAGAGACATTGAAACAGACAGAGACAGCAGGAACAATTTATGGTGATTTAAGACCAATTAACATGCTCACAAGTTAAACTAACACCAATCAGAATCAATTTTGAAATTGCAGAACAATCAAATAGCAGTACTTCCAATGAATTTATGAGTTGATGTGTTCTCATGTAGACAAAGATGTTTGAGAAACCCTGAAGTGTGTGGAGGAGAATCTTTTTGAAAGTTAAGGAAACTTCTGCCTTAAAAGTGATCTGATTTTCTGAGAGCAACTTGGCTTGTCTCGTCTCAAGATTTGGGCTGAGTCTGTTATTGATGGAGTCGCCTCCAGCAAGACTGTGCTAAACAAAGCAGACTAGCCAATGACAGGAAGTCAGACAGAGGATAAGCAGCATGCGGTTAATTACAAAATCAAACACCATGTACAGGCTGCTTATTGTATTTCACACTATATATCAACATTAAGTCAAAACAAAATCACAACAAATCAGCCTAGGAGAGGCAAAGTTTGAAAATATTTCTTTTTCTCTCATTTTTTATCCTTGTCAGGGTGACAACATTGCTTCAGCTGAAGACAAAATAAGGCAAGGCTTGAGGTCAACATAGATCACCACCATTGGCTCATAAGCAGCACTGGGGTGTAACTACTCAACACACATCAGGATTAATTAGCCTTCATTCTCTCTGTTACTACAATCTGAGGGGACTGCAACAAAGCATGTTTTTGGGAGAGGACTGAAAGTCCATATTTTAATGGAGAAATATTTACAGTGTTGCTCTTTGACTTTCCTCAGGGATTGGCAGTGCCTCTGCAGACTGGGCTTATTCATTCTGCCTGAATATAGACTAAATGAGGTGGATCCAGATGCGCTGCTACATTAATGCTGGGGGTCCTAGGAAGCACAGTACGCCACACATCCAGAGATAACCAGCTAAATACTTATTCTATTGATGATTGTCACCATAGCCTATTCCCTCTCAGCCTAAAATAAATAAATGGCAGGTGTAGTTTTTTTCGGCACAGCCTTTGTGCTACGGTGGAGCTTGGACCGCATTGTATTTGTGTGTGCATGTGTGTGTGTTGGATTGGGAGTGAATGTGGATATTAAAGTGAGAATGTGATTTGGGTTAAAGACATAGTTTGGTTAAAGGGAAACTCCGTTTTTTTGACACCTGGACCTTATTTACAGGTGTGTGCATGCTCAGACAAACATCGTGCAGCTCGGAGTCCTTCAGAAGTTATTTAGATCCAACGGATTTAGCCGCACTTAGCGGGGGCCACAGCAATGGAGCTTCAGCGCGGGACATAATCTCTGCAAAATCGCTCATTTCGACTATATTTTTTCATCCATCGCCAGTGTTATCATAAAGTCAGCTCGTCTATCGTCTTCAGGTGGGTCAGCTGACCTGGTAAACAAACTTTTGATGACGTCATAGCCGCGCGACACAAAGGTACAGCTGATTTACTTTTTGCCGGCATTGCTGAGCAACATGGCAGAATATTTATCTGATGTCGAAGAGTCAGACTACTTTGACGGTTGTCCTTACTGGTTTGAGCCCGAGTACACGGACGAGGAGCTCCATGAAAGAAGAATGTGGAGGGAGAGAGACAAACAGCTGGCTCGAGAACAACATACAGGAGCACGTCCACGACTCAATGCCAACTGGTGGTGCGCTTGTGGACAGTGTTCGCCTGTAGCAACAGAAGAGGAGTGTGTTTGCTGCTCAGAGTGGGACTTGAAACCGGCTGACAGGCGTATGGATCTATCCAGGAATATATGTCTGACTACTCTGGAGGATTTCTCTGCAATGACAAACCGGGCTGTGGTAGAGACGAGCGATTTTACAGAGATTATGTCCCGTGCTGAAGCTCCATTGCCGTGGCCCCCGCTAAGTGCGGCTAAATCGGTTGGATCTAAATAACTTCTGAAGGACTCCGAGCTGCACGATGTTTGTCTGAGTGAGTACATCAGCATGCACACACCTAAAAATAAGGTCCAGGTGTCAAAAAAAACGGAGTTTCCCTTTAAGCTATTGACTAATACGTTGAATATGGTTTATACAGTTGTACATTTGAATGAATGAATTTATTAATTTTTTACGTTAATATTTCTCTGAACGTTAATAGTTAATATGAAATGTGAATGTATTATGAAGTTCAGCTGAGAATAAAAGTGAGCTACAGCAGAGCAAGGAGCTAATCTGTGACTATGTCTCTCCTTGCTTCAGTTTCCCATATTATTTTGAGTTTCACAGCGCACCATTGCCCGTGATAACCTTTGCTATCGGCCCAGATTCCCCTAGGTCTGGCACCGGTGACATTATCAGTCCACATGGTTTATTTGTGTCCCAAAACATCCTGCCAGCTCACTTCTTCTTCCTCTGTATGTCAATAAATGCACGGTGGTGTGAAGTGCTCTGTTTCATGATAGTGCAGTTACACTCAATGACCACAGAGACCACAAGAGAAAGACGGAATCTTACATACTAGGGCTTTACAAATCCAAAGAAGAAGCCACTGCTGCATGTTTTTTGCCCTTAACTAACATCAGGAGGTGAGTCCTGTCAGTTAGCGGTACATTGCTGCTGATCTCCATGGCCCTGTTGCCGCGAAAAAAAAAAAAGTTTGACCTTAACTTAACTACTGGTAGTACCTTACCAGTGTTTAGAGAGTGCTGCATTGAAAGAAGAAGACAAGAGTAGAACTATGGTACTTTAATCTTGCTGTGAAAATGTAAAGGTGATATTCATACTGGTGTAAATACATAATTTGATTACATTTACCATATGTTTTCACTTTTTGCTATGCAAGATTTTTGAGAGAAAGGAATTAAATGCCTGTCCGAAATAGTTGCCTGGACCCATACAAACGCCTGGTCTGCTCAGTGATTGAAACAAATAAACACCTCAGCTATTATTTGGTATTTTACGGTAGTGTATGTTACGTAAACGTCTGCTTCCATTATCTGTGTGCCATAAAAACATCTCAGACTTCTTTGCATTGTTCTTTGTGACGTCCTTGATTTAAAAGGCATCCAGAATCCAGTTGAAGAAATTGATAAGAGAATGGTTTGGCACAAAGACAAATCTTATCATTTCCTTCTCCTCTTACTTATTAATTGCTACAAGAAGTGGTTGCTTATAGTGAAGCAGAGAATCAGTCCTATGATTCACATTTTGTCGTTATTTTGATGTGGAACCCTACGTCTCCAGAATCTACTTTGCATTGAAGATGCTTTTTTATCCACACAAGTCCAGATGCAAGCACTTTTACTCCGAATCTCACTCTCTCACACACACATGCATACACATATTTGCACATACACGCTCACACTAAGATGTGAAAGTCCAATTATCAGCTGGCATTCCTCTCTCAGGGTAATTTAATGCATTGGGTGAGAGCTTCTCATTTATGTTTGGTAATTACACTCTCTCTGCTTTACACTCCCTTTAATAAGCTCTAACTTCACTGCATAAACCGCTAGATTACTGACACACACACACACATACACACCTCTGCATGCAGATGAACACTGAAAAGCATACTGTCTGGGAATGAGTCTTGTATTTAAAAGACACATAAAAGCATAAATCTTTGGTGAGAGCACACATGCTCGCCCTCGAGCTACGCTATCTCCCTCGACCTGGCGTCAACTTCCTTCATATTATCATTCATTACATTATTGCACTTGTTTTGGTGCTTGGCTGTTTTTCCTCTCTATAATTCATTTCTTCTTCTGAATTTTCATCAGGGATTATGTTTTGCGTTATGGAAATGCCTGTGATTACTATTCATTATGTGGTTTCATGATTTGGAGTCTTTTAAATTTATGTGTGCGCAAGCGTTAGTGTGTGTGAGCGTTATCTGGGAGTGTGTTTTTATGTGTGAGAGGGTGGAAGCTCTTTAATTCAGAAAGCTTAAACAGACACAACTTGTGTGTGCATGTGTGAGTGTTGCTACGAGAGTGTTTATGTGGGTGTGTTGGTGTGTGCTTGCATATTTCTTCAAGTTGAGGAGTCGTGACTCTCCATCAGTGACAGAGAGGCAGAGTGTGTGTGCCGAGACTGTCGATGGAGCATCTGAGAGACCAAATTATAGCTGTGTCATCTGCTTCAGTTCCCGCTCGAGAAACCCACTGAATAATCATCCGACTCTTACAGTTTGTGATGAAAATATATCCCGGAAATTGGTCTCCAGGGATCCTGTCTCTAAACTATAAAATACAATACAATAATATCTTATCAAAACAGATTAAAGACAATCTGATTTTATAAAACAATACTGGTTCCAATAATGGCTCCAACAAAGGCCAATCTGCTAGTTCCCCAGGAGGGCTGGATTGTGTTTTTTCTTATTTAAATGGAGGCGATAATTCTTCTGATGTACTGGCTGTCTATCAAGACTGCTTTAACACCAAATGCCCGCTCAGCATAAAGTCAGTAAAAAAGACATTAATATGGTTTTCATTTTTTAACTCCAGCACAGCTCTTGGCTCTGTTCTCTCAGAGGAGGCATCCATTCAAAAAGTGAAACCCCAGGACGCCTCATGAGAAAAGACTGAACACAAGTTGTTTAAAGAGACCCTAAGGCAGAGAAAAGTTGGCCCATCCTCAGCAGCTGTATTGTTAAGATGCTCATAAGTGCATATCAAAGCAGGGTGATGTAGAGACCAAGTGTAAAGCCTTGTTACGTTTAAAATCCCCAAGTCCCCATTTATTTCAAAATTAGACAGAGAATGACTTTAGAAGATAGTCTCATCACCCTTAGTTTAGCTTCCACTTAAAAAGACATGTTTAGTGAGGAATATGGGTGAAAACTCTTAAGCAGTAAGGTGTTTTCTAAAACTCTTTTCTTCTCAAGGAAATGTTTAAACTGTTACTTTAGTTGCAGAAATTGTGCTTTATCATGAGGATAGGCAGCAATATTTTAGAGGTGCCTGCAACATAGCTAAAAACCCCCAAAACTTAGTCTAAGTTTTCCCAGAACTAAATAAGGAAAAAAACACTTAAAAAACAGATCATGAGATCATGACAGCTACTGTGAGTATGTTGGACATAAGTTAGAGCAACATGTAAAAGTTATGTTGCCTGCTTGACTTTAATTCGCCACCTACATTTCTATTTCAGCTGTACTAGGAAATTCCAGAAACTCTGTACTCTGTGTGTTTTTCTGTTTTAGGTTGATGTGTTTGGCAGAAATTGCTGCAGGCTTGAAGCAGCTCCTGCTGAAAATGGACAAGCTACATTTTTCCAGAAAACCAGTGCAGAGGTGCACTGTTGGCATGCCCAGGAGATGGATTAATGGTGCTAACCTACCCATCCATTTATTAGCATTCATTTAATGTTCTCTTCTACAGACTTTGGGGCATATCTGCAGCAAAGCAGCAGCTATTAAAACATGCTGCCAGTGTTTCAGGTGGAAGGTGGATGTGTTGCTGTTCAGATGGATAATTTTCCAGCATTTCAGCCCTATATTAACAAATAATAAATAAAGAATTACTCTAATTTATCATATATAACTCACATTTTTTGCTCTAGTTTTCAGGTGCATGTTATACACAAGCACAAGCAAAATATGTTAACTATTTTGTCTTACCAAACATCGTAATGACAACACATCTGATACAAAAAGCCAAAATGTTCTCTTTCTCAGCGGAACATTACTGCAAAACTTTTTATAAAACTGACTGTTAAACTGTTCTAATCCAATATTTTGGGTCTTAATCAGTTTACTTTTCTTTAATGATTTTGTAAATTCTCAACTGTTAGGGTATTACTTGCAAACACAGGGCACTGCCATCATGTGATTGAGAGGACTGAAATAGCTGCGCTGTGGGTGGTTGAAGACATTGGCATGTTGATAGCTGCTCTCTGATCGGCTAGTACACTACAACCGGGGATTCTCTGGCGAAAACGATTAAGTGCACATGCATGAAGCACAAGGTCTTTCCGCACATGGTTGAGAAAGAAAATCTTGTACAGTATTTGTTGTTAAAATACTGAAATTTTTTAATGAAAACTTTGAATAAAAAAGCTACTTTTTGAGTTGTCTGAGAGAGTAAGGTGTGGGCAAAAGTGTGGGTGCATGTTATGTATGAATACAGTGTTTTTCTTGGAAAGTAGCATGGAAAAATGGAGTGTGAGTTATAAATGAGGGCATGTTTTATATGAGGAATTATGGTTTGATTTATTTACTTATTTATTATAATTTATTAGCATTCCAGATATGATGCTGATACTGGAGCCTATTGTCTTCTGCACATCTATTCTGACAATCATAACACTGAATATAAACACTTCAGTTCACTTAATTTATTATTGATCCAAATGTATGATCACTGAATTGGGGAAAAGACTGTACTCTTAAAAGTACACATTTTCTTCCTTACACACATTTTGTGTTAACTGGTAACAGCTGTGATTTATCTAAAGATGTTGGATTATCTGAATCTTAATGATATTTCATAATCCGTTGTCACAATAAAAGACCTCTTAATATACAGCTATTGGAGCAGGTCCTGTCCGTAGAAGACCTTACATTTTACAGAGGCTCCAAGAGGCTTTCATAGAAAAACACTGTCAGTTAAATGTTTTTATAGAGCCAAATTTGTATAAGCCAACCAAATGATGGACCTACTGTATTTTCATAACTTTAGATGCTCGCACATGGCATGCCAGAATCAGTTGATGAAAAAATAATAATGTAAAAGTCCAAGCTGTGACCCATGAGCTGTAAAAGCGTTATAGAAATAGAAAAAAACTTTTTCTGATAATGACATAAAATGATGAAAACTGCTGATTAATGTGTATTATTGAAAAGTTTTAAAATCAAAAGGAGGCAAAAATAAAAAAACAGACCTTTTGATTCAAAAAATGGAAAGGCTCCAAGCAATATTACCCAAATTGCGTTGCTGCGCCACCCATCTGTTTGTCAAGTAGCTTTATTTTAGCAATGCTTATCAGGTATTTGTGCGACTTAGAGGCTTTTAAAGAAAAAAAAGAACAGCACAGTATTGTTAGACACCCATACTGTGACAAAATCTACCCATGCTGACGTTGCTAATGACGTGGAAAAATAGGTTATAAATAATGCAGGGCCAGGTGCAGAGAGATTCACTCCCAAACTAAAATAGATTCTTCATGTTCCAGTTTGGCATCTCAAATGTTTAACAGTTCTTCGATCTGAGAGAGCTGAGGAGACAACATTTTCTTTCAGCACATATGAAAAAATCAGGAAGGCAAGAGGGACAATGAAACGTACTTAAGCTGCCAGCAGCTGACAATGTCCCAATGCCCCATTACCATAGTGAGCTGTAAACTGTCTGCCGAAGTTACAAATACAGTGTGTCTGCAGGAAACCCAGAGCTGATTTTCATGCAAATCCTCTCCTCACTTGTAGTGCTTGTGTCTGGTTTAGCCTACTTTTGATTCATAAAATGATGGAGGTTTTCAAGCTTTATCTAGCAGAGCATTTAGCTGAAGTGCTGGAAATGCATGCCACGCTTAACTGACTTTGCATTGCAGATAATAGACTGTGAATCAGTTAAAAGCTGAAATAAAGTGAACTTATCAAGCAAGACACATTGATTTTCTCTTAGGGCCACATTTTTGGAATAAAGGTCTGCTTTGTTCAGAGGTGGGCTTGACCTTTGACACATTTGACACACCATTATGCTGTTTTGTTACAGATATGGTTACTAAAATCACCCCAAGCTCAGCAATGTGTACTCATGTGCTGAATACTTATCACACCAAAGAGATAAATACAGTCCTTGAGTGCTTTGATGTCAAACTTAAACTTGAGAAAGTTTGAGTTAGAAAAAGGTGACAAAGAGGATTTCAGTGAGGTCATGGAGATGGCAGCATGCCAGCGTCAAACCCATTCAGAGCTCATGTGATGCTCGACACAAGAGCAAATCTGAATTGTTCCAAATTGAGCACAGAGCAAGGTCACTGGTGCTGCCAGTGCATGTTGTGTGGACGTTAACAAATATTAAACTTGGGCTCAGCAATATGCGAGGACACTTCAGCATGCATAAGAAAATGGAAGAGGAATAAAATCAGTCCTGTTTGTTTACAAAAAATGGTAGGGAATTTGGACTGTGTTATCTTCCAAATAAAATGTTTTTACTCGATCATACCATGATCCAGGAGTTCTTGAATCCACACCCTCCTCTTTTTAGCTGCCCTCCTCCTCCCCAGCTGAAGATGGCCAAGTGGACATCTACATTAAGCATCTTAAAATATAAAATCAGTATTTCATCTATGATAATTTCACTATCACCATTGTTGGGCTAGTAATTCAAATATTTCTGTAATTATTTATCATCATTGGTGGATTAGTCTGGAAGTATGTTTAACCATCAACTGGAACGTTGAGGGTTGGAGCCCACCTTAGGCTGTCACATGTTATTTTGTCCTCGGTCAAGACACTTAACCCCAAGTTGCTATGACTGATAAAGCACTGGTGTGTAAAGTATGGTTGCAGGATGTGGTAACAACTGCTGATATCCACTGTCAGTAAGAGGATGTGAGAGTGATTTTTTGCTAATGGGTAAAATGCATACAGTAGTTAGAAATTCTTCAAATATATAACTTTACAACTAATGCCTAAGTCACACATTCCCGTTTCTCATGGCGATTGTGCACGACTGTACAAGATTGAGGAGGCTGGTGTGATCGCTATGATACGGGATGAAATGACTATCTCAGCCCTGGACACACCACGCAAGTACACCATCAGTAACGCTTCTACAGCGCTTCGGGGGCATTCGTGCCGCTCCAATTAGGTTAATACAACAATATGATGAGGATTCCTTGAATATCCATCCCGCTGACACGATGTCAGCACTGCTCGAGCTCAGTTCGCGTCACGTAAGCCCCAACTGAGCTCTGTCGCTTGCGTCGTCTTGAACGGGACACAGTCGGGGCCCAAACAGATACATCCTTGTCATTCGTCCTCATAAAGCAGTCAGGATTGAGGCACGATCAGCTCGACTGAGCCCCGTACATGCCGCGTTAATACCGTTCGCCTTAGGACTGCATTAGGCTACCATCCCGCTCTACTGAGAGCGGCGATTCTCCACGACAGTTTTGAACAGTTCCAAACTGTCGGGACCCTTCCATGTTCCCTGCCGTTCATCCACGACTATACGAGGCTGATCCAGACCAAGTAGCGCATGCACCGCGACCAAAGCACGTTTTATCAGGATTATGACAATCGTGCACAAACGCCATGAGAAACGGGAACGTGTGACTGGGGCATAAATAAGTTCAATTTAGTTTACAATTTACCATTTTACTTTTTAGAGTTAGCGTTCTTGTCATGTAGGGTATTAAAATGTCTTAACACATAAATACTACTGCAGTTACTAATCAAACTCATGTTGGATCTGTTTTTTTAGCGTTTGCTGGGCTGCTAGTATGGCGATGTTTCTTCCAGTGATAGAATTGTAATGCCACATGGAGGATGAGAAAAGCATAAGCTATAATTTCTACAAATCAAAAATTCATCTGCGTTTTGAGTTTGAGTCTGTGAAATAAACATAGAACACTGATGGCCACTGCAAACTGTACAACTGATCTATTTTAGCTCAGATTTTTGAAGGGAGGATGTAAAAAGACAAGTAGAGGTGAAGTGATTGATTCGACTAGATTTCACAACATATGTTAAGCAGTTGTATCTTTTATTATCAGGACTGACTGAAAAGTTACTGCAACAACTGTGACATTCACTCGTAGAGCATCTTACATCTCATCCTGTCTGACCGCTTCTTTTTGGTGCAGCTCCATGGACTTGCAACGATAAAATATAGTGTGAGTGTGCTGCATACATTTTTGAAAGTTGTGAAGGACAGACCACACACATCTGTAAACACCAATGAAGAAAAGACTATTAGAATCACTAATGTCATCGAAACCCTGGATTCGAACTGGAAATAAGCAAATAAAAATGATTTTGAATCTTTTTAGGGCCAGCACCAGGAGAAGAGTTTCAGATGGGCCCACATAATTCCGGTTAGGTCTGGTAATATCAAGAGTCAAAATTTTCCCCCTTTTGGAGCAAAACTTTGTACTTTTAAAAGGGCTTATGCCTAAGTCACATGCACGGCTGCACGCGATTGACGAAGCTGGTGTGATCGCTATGATACGGGATGAAATGACTGTCTCACCCCTGGACACACCCCGTAAATACACCGTCAGTAGTGCTTCTACAGCGCTTCGGGGGCGTTCATCCCGCTCCAGTTAGGTTAATACAGCGATATGACGAGGATTCCTTGAATTTTCATCCCGCTGACACAACGTCAGCCCTGCTCAAGCTCAGTTCGCTTCACGTAAGCCCCGACTGAGCCCTGTCGCTTGCGCCGTCTTGAACGGGACACAGTCGGGGCACAAACGGATACATCCTTGTCAGTTGTTCTCATAAAGCTTTTAGGATTGAGCCACGATCAGCCCGACTGAGCTCCGTACATGCCACACTAATACCGTTCACCTCAGGACTGCATTAGGCTTCCATCCCGCTATACTATACGAGCGACGTTTCTCCACAACAGTTTTGAACAGTTCCAAACTGTCGGGACCTGTCCACGTTCGCTGCTGTTCATCCATGACTCTACAAGGCTGATCGAGACCAAGTAGCGCATGCACCATGACCAAAGCACGTTTTATCAGGATTATGACAATCGTGCACAATCGCCATGAGAAACGGGAATGTGTGACTGGGGCTTTACTCAAGATTATTGTTTTTCGGTGCAGAGAGAGACTTTGCAAAATATACTTTTCAATGATGTTTTACCATTGAAAAATGTCCACGGCCTGTCTATAATAACCAAACAAAATCAGAAATGCCTTATTAATCCTCGAGGGGAGATTTTGTTGTTTTAGTTGCTCCTACACTCAGTATAGAAGTAACAATATCAAGATAAAGGCATCAAATTAAGAAACAAAAGAATATTTTGATGCAAAAAATAAAATATTACAATAATTACCAAGGCAGAATGTTTTAAGAAATACCACTGAGGAAAAATATAATTTAAATATGAATAAATAAATAAAAAATAAATGCACAATTTGATGAGTTGTAAAGTCTGAAGGCTACAGCCAGGAATAACCCCATGTGGTGCTCTGAAGTCTATCTTGAGAGTAAAGTGCATCCTCTCCCATTCTTCTGTCACTTCCCCAAATGCTCTCTGAATAATGTCATTATGCGGTGTGCTCCTTTTCATAGATGTGAGACACAACCTTAGTCAGGCATTTGCTCAGCCCAAATGTGACTCCAGGGTCTGTGCAGCCAATCAACACTTGAGCACAGCCTGAAACGCTGAAACCACATCAACTTTTTAAAGGAGCATTTACAGATTCATCTCATGGTAGCTTTTACCAAAACAACCTGTTTAAGGAGGGGCTAAAACAAAGAGCTTTATAGGCAGGGACAAATCCATAATCTGGGAGGAACTTGTTGAAAATGAGGTAAAAAATGTGTCACGGTTATTGTGACCAAAATTATCATTATTAAATATCGCGATATTGTTGCAGTTTGCTCAAAATGTTCAAAAAGTACTTTTACACACAATTGAAATCATTTAACTCTTTTAATATTATAATTATAACACTTCTTTTTTTGTCAATAAACGCGTCAAGAAATGTCCTTTGAGTACATTTTTGACCCTTCTTTCATGAGAAATAAAAGTAAAAAAGTCTAGCAAGTATTTGTCATTATTATGTAAAAAATGCTAAAATTGTGTGTAATTACAAGAAAAGAAAAAACATATATGAACTTTAAACATGATTCTGTTTATAAACAATTGTAAATTAACATGTTCAAAGTTTTGAGACGGCCTAAAATAAATGTAACCCATTTTGCATGCACTCACACTTTTCAGTTGCCTACAGCATTAGTGTCCATGTTACAGCTCGTTATATTGAACTTGTCAAGGTCTTTTTATTTATTTATTTATTTTATTTTACTGGAGATAGCCCCTGAAGCAATTAGGCCCCCTCGTGACTCTCCTCTGGTCTCCCCTTTCAATGGCAGATCTCCTCGACATCTCCTTTAATATTTACTAATTACTATTGATTAAATCCATAAAACACGAACTTTGACGGAAAAAGACGATCTATTTCAAAATACGGCAAATACTCGGCAAAAGAACGGCAAGAACACATTCCAGAATGATCCTAATGCTGTTATTTACACAATTTATACTTTATTTAGACAGAAAATACTGATAACCACCTGCTATTCACTCAGGTATGGCTCACTGAATCTTATCTCTCTCTCTCTCTGTCTCTCTCCACCTCTAAGGCTCGGTCACTTCATTTACTCGAGGACTTGCAGCAGTTTTAACCACGCGGCTTCGTGTTTAGACAGGGTGACTGTCTTCTGTCAGTTTCCCCTCGGCATCCCTGTAAAATCCAAAATTCAACCAGACTTCAGAGTCCGTTTTGAGAGGAAAAGTCTCCACTGTAGTGTCTCTAACTTTTGCTCTGTTTCAGAGGCCAAACAATTCAAACTGCGCATGTGTGCCTTGCGTGAGGCTGCTTAATCCAGGACAGATATATAGATCAGGCTTTTCTAGTCAAAGAGCAGCATCACCGTGCATTACTGAGGCAGTATATACGGTATAACGGTAGGGCACGGTAATGATTACCGTGAGAAATTTTACCGCGGTTTACCATTTTACCGGTAACCGTTACATCCCTAGTTGATAAGAATTATTAATTGTAAACATTAAAAGCAGAGCCAGGGAGACAAAGGGAGGGTCAATGGGAAGTACACAGTGACCCTCCACATAAATGAGAGAGAATCAGAGCACTATGCTGATTGTCTATGAGCTACATAGGGTGCAGAAATTTAAATGAATGTATTCTCTTGTACTCCTGTGGAACCAAACCTGAGCCCAAGTATCACTAAATGCTTAACTTACACATGCATATTCTTGAGATTCAGTCATTTATTCATACAATATGTCCTCTGTAGTGACCATCAAAGAAAATGTTTGAAGCAACTCTGTTGTTAGAAGTGTTCTATCCAAACACCTAATCCCTCCATCCATCCAACAGCTTGTAAAGTCCGTCTGCCGGGCCTAATTATAGAATTTTAATCCTGGCAGCTAAAAAGAACAACATTTGATAGCTTCTTTTAAATGTGCCAGTTTAAACACAAAGATCTACACCTTTCCAAAAATGGTTGGCAACCTTGTAACAAAGGAATCACCTGACTGAGCTCAAATGACGCAACAATTCACCTCCCGCCAAAACAGCCTTGGCCTCCTGCCTCTCCATCCTTCCACCCAATGCTTTGTCTTCTCCATCTCCTGTGCTCTGTAATTATCTTTGACATTTAACTCTTTAAAAGTATTGCATGTTTCTCCACTCTTTAGCTTACCTGCCTCCTGATTATTTGCACACTGGTACCCACACATATGTAAAGAGCAAATTAGATCAGACTTCAGCTTCTTGCATGGAAACTTAATCCTGTAAGTGCTTATTAATCTTTGATAAGTTTCTCAGGAGCAGCTCCAGCAAAATGAAGTTGAGGGTTTGAAATTTAACTGTCAGCATAATGACTCAGACTCGCATGCAAGTGCAATTGGACTGTAAATGCAGATCCTGTGCACACATACCCACACATAGAGCCACTTGTGCGCACACAGTGTGGAAGCGTGTGTGCTCCTGTGGGAAAGGGTGGCTAATTCTGTCTAATAGCATGGCTACCCTTCATCTTCCCACTGGGACCCCACTATTCAATTACCACCGGTTTATACCTCTCGCTCCTCTGCTACATATCGCCACCAGCACTGACAGGCTAATGGAGCATCTTATTACGGTATTTCTAACTGCAGGGTGCAAAGTATTTTCATAAGTGAGTATATAAGAGTGCATTTTCAGAACTCTGTTCGTGCAAGTTTTCATTTTCTTCTGCTTAAAGTTCAATGGTGTCAGGAATATTTGAATTCATTTTTTCGCCTGATATTTTGGGGACATGTTCAATTATATCTGCTCAAGACTTTTAAAGGTAGTGTCTCAAAAATGCTTTGCAGGATTTTCTTTTAAATTTGCAAAATGACCACTCCTAAGGATTATTAGGTATTCTAAGTCAAAGGTCAAAGTAATGGAGCTGGACATTCATCCATTGCTTATGAACATAAGATTTTAAGAACAGTTAAGGCTCTTTTTAACTATGCACAAAAATCCACACTAGCAAATGGATAAAATGATTAGATTTTGGTTGGTTTAGGTCAAAGGTCACTGTAATGGGGCCTTGTGTTGGGATTTTGCATGTGACCTAAGAGACCCTATTGTATGCCCTTCACAAAGCTGCCCTTCACCCTTTTGACATGCAGCGCAGGTGTCTTAAATATTTTCCACTCAACACAAGTGTCATTTTAATGCCCAGCACTCACCAACATGCGCTTCAGAGACTCTCTCCATAGTTTTTAATCAGAGCATTTGTTGAAACAAATCAATTGAAGTTTATGATGTAACAGAGATGTGAAAAGACAGCATGCCTTTTTTGAAGCAGTTTTCATTGCAACACTTTGTCCCTTCTCCAAAAGGCTTAGGCTACCACAAAAACAAAACAAAAAACACACACACAAAGAGTCTGAAGCAACATGATGCTACATATATCACCTGTGTGAGAGAATGTTTCCCTTTTTTTTGTAGTGGACCCAGAAGCCAAAGACAGAGTAAAGGTTTAACAAGAGAACTCATTGATGTGAAGCCAAGTGGAAGGAGGGTGGAATCCAGAGTCAGGATAGGAGCTGAATCCATGCTGAGAGTGAGGTCTGAAGTGAGACAAATTTCTGGGAGTGAAGCAGTGATTACAGGTGGTTGGCATTAAGTATGGAAGGACTTGTGATGGCAAAAATTCAATGTATAAGGTTATTCAGAGATTCAAACAAAGTACAAAGATTTGAGAGTTTGTCTGGCACTGGTGATGAGTCCGAGTGAGGCTTAAGAAGGGTGCAGGTGATTGCCATGATGAGGATCAGGTGCAAAGCTGCAGTGAATCTCTGTACTGGGAAACCACACCCACTCTGTGAGGCAGAGAGCACATGAGCAAATGCAAATCTCAAGGAGCAGGATGATTCCAAAACTTGCATAAAAGTCACTGGGAAAGGTATCATCACAATATGAGTGTACATACTTATGATAGCCACTGATATATGTTCTTACAGATATTAATACAGGCTGTTAAGTGTTTCATACTCATGCTATAAACAATAAAATTATTTCAGAAGATGCTAGATTACTGTAAATACCCTTGATAAAATTTATTTCAAAATTTGCATAATTTCTTGCACAGGATCAAATGCAATGTGTCCAATTATAATCTTTAATCTCAAATATGCTTCACTAGATTTCAGTCAAACACTGCACAAATGTCCTTTCTAATTCAAGGATGAACTGATTGAATTTTGGAGGTTAAATTTCAATGTTACTTAATTGCCTTTTTATCTTTTTGAGGTTCTCTTTTCCAGCTGATGGCCCAGGTTCAGTTCAGTCTGCAGCTTGTCCTCCTCTTCTCCCTGTTGCCACTTTTCTGACAATATGTGATGTCTCATTTGAATACTGAAAAAGGCCCAAAAACATAAACAAAATCTAGAAGGTCTTCAACAGCAGAAACTTAATCAAGCATTTCTAACAATATCAGGTGTGTCATTGTCAAAAATGTCAAAAAGTGCCTGAACACAATGTTAAAAAAAATCCTTTAAAGCAGATTAATCCGCATTAAGATCGCCACCTAAATACAATCATGTTTTCATTGTGTCATGACTAACATTGCCAAAAATATAATGAACATTTGTTAGGTTCTTTTTGGGATACAAATGAAATGTAATGTAAAATGTAAAAAAAACAGAGACAAACCAACAAACCTCAATCTATTTGGGCCTCATTTCATACTTTACTAAAACTTTATTCAAATGCACAACAAGAAAACCGTTTAAGCCTTTCCTCTTGATCCATTGTTTTTTCATTGTGTGGCACTTTTATACCTTGTGTGGGCTTTTAACACTCCTCTGGTTTTTCATGCAACAGAAAAAAAGATTGTCCGATGAAAAGACTTCTGACTTGAAACAAATTTCTGCGGTGTTCAGGCTGACATGGTCGAGTGCAGTGCTGTTGAGCTGAGAAATACGTACAGACAGGTACCATGCAGGACTCATTAGTTCTAACTGTGAGCTGTGCTGTTTCACTTTTGACTTAAAGGTTTTTTTCTCTCCTTCGCTCTGCCTCCCCATTCCTCCCTTGGGACTTCTATCTTGAAAATATCTAACACACATAAACATACACACACCTGTAGTGCCATGCCAGCAAGCTGAAATGTACAAACAAGTGTTCCAGCCTCCTCTTGACTGTCTTTGGTGTCACCAGATTCCAAGTGGCCTTTCAAGTACAGAGTCTTCACTCTGAGGACTTTCAGGGGTTTACATGAAGAGCGACACACTCACCCACTGGTGAGTGTGACTGCTCAGTACCAGGGAAGTGCTAAATAATCAGTCTCCAATCCAATTTGAAATCCGTTAACGAATGGAGACAGACCTGACTTGCTGACATGCCCCCTTGATCGTGTCAGATGAAATCTGTCAACACTTGATAATGAGAAGTCAGACCGAGAGCAGCACAGACAGCAGTTCACCTAAAGGATGCACAGTTTGCAAGACAAATTGGTCCCAGACATGATCATTAACACAATCAACTGAACCTGGAAATAACACATTGCACATGAGACTTTAACTCATGTCTTTTTTATGTATTTACATTTATTGTTTTGAAAATGTTTTGGAACCCATCACAACAACTATTACTGGATTTACAGTGACAAAATAGGCACAAGTGACTTGAGTTTCTTTTAAATAACATCACTTAATACTATATCATCTCTTATCTTCGTCTATCATACCAAACCCTTGAATTGTACATCCTTTCCCACTATATACATTCATAACAGACTTGACTCATATCCCATTGTGTCATACACCATCATATTCTGTTGTGTAGAATTGTGTAGGCGGCCCTGAGGAGATGACACTTTCAAATTCATGCTAGTTTTCCAAAATCGCCAACCCCAGCTTTAATGTAAGACTGTATGGGTGTGACTGGGTAAATGTGACCTGTGGTCTAAAAGTACTTAGAGTAGTCAGAGAGTCAAGAACATAACTGTGTAAGCTCCAGTCCTTTACCAGTTTATATTGTATAGTATAGTATTGCGTGGTGAGTAATTGTATTTTATATGTGATTTAGGATGTCATACTGTATTGTTCAGTATATTACTGTGCACTGTTTTATCATATTGTATCATATAATATGGCATAGTGTCACATTGTATTGTGTTAGAATGCTTTATGTTGAATTGAATCCAGTTACATCAGAAAATGTGTCCTGTGTTAAATTTTTTTTTTATTATGTCATATCATGTCATATTTTTTTATACTGTGAGACAGCACATAAAATTGTTCACAGAAATGATCTTGGGCTCTTTGAACCGAATGTTGCAGAAAGCATCTTTATTGAAATAATTTCATATCCATCTTTAGGAGGACGAAATATAAATGTAGGAGCTATTCATCGCCCACCTAACACAGATATTGATCTTTTTAATCAGCACCTAACAGACGTGCTTGAAAAAATATCTAAAGAGGGCAAAGTCTGTTATGTAGCTGGTGATTTCAACATCAATCTCTTTAAGTCAGGAAACCACCCTCAAACTGCAGAATTTTTAAATACGATGCATTCAGATTTCTTTTATCCGCCAATACATATGGCAACTAGAATCTCAGACTCATCTGCAACCTTAATTGACAACATTTTCACTAATTTATTTGATTGGGACTTGAATAGTGGTGTATTAAATACTGACATTTCTGATCATTTGCCCGTCTTTAGTATAACACATAATATAAAAGAAACAATAAAGTCCCCTGTTTTTAGCTACAAAAGATTATACACCCCAAAAAATATAGACAAATTCAAATCTAAAATGGCAGAAATCTCATGGGAAAATATTCTTCATGAAACTGATCCTGAATCAGCCTATTCTAATTTCATAAATAAAATAAGTACTCTGTTAAATCAATACTTTCCGCTAAAAAAAATAATGAGAAACGAGGAAAACTTATACAAACCTTGGTTTACATCAGGTCTTAAAAAATCCTCTATTCTAAAGAATAAGTTGTATAAAAAATTTATCCTAAGTCCAACTCCTTTAAATTTAAAAGAATATAAAATATATAAAGATTCATCACTGGGGAAGGTTACTCCACCCACCATTGCACTTTATATGAAAAAGTGGGCTGGGCACCCCTGAATGTAAGAGGTGACAGGCACTGGTTCTTATTTGTTTATAAAGCCTTACTTGGTAAAATGCCTTCCTACATCACATCTCTGTTAAACCAATCTCATAATCAATATCCAACAAGATCCAGTGACCTGCTGATGCTTGAAGTTCCACGGGTAAACACTGTATTTGGAAGAACTGCTTTCAGCTTTTCTGCTGCTTTCACCTGGAACATCTTACAACAAACATTGAAACTACAAGCACTTGTTTCTTTTGGTCAGTTTAGAACACTGATAATGAATTACGCTGCTTTTGAATGTAACTGTTTTTAACTGTGTTGTTTTATTGTTGTTCTCTGTACTCTCGACATCATTGAAAATGAGGGGACACCCTCAATGATTTTTCGAGATTAAATAAAGGTTGAATGAATGAATGAATGAATAAAAATAAATATGTGCATATTTTACATAAAGCTAAGAAAACTTATTTTACAAAAAAATTTGAAGAATCAAAAAACAATACAAAATCTACGTGGATCACTATAAATCAATTGTTAAACAAAAAAAAGAAACCACCGTTAGGTCCCAGTTTAATGTTGCTCAATGGTGATAAACTGAGCAATGATCCTTATGAAATCTCCTGTGGCTTCAACAACTTTTTTGCTGATGTAGGTGCCTCCATCTCACAGAAAATCGAAAACATTACTGGTAGCCACTTAGAATATTTAAAGAATCATTATCGCTGCATCTATCACTTTGAGCCCCCAACACTAAATGAAGAAAGAGATGTAATCAGAAACCTAAAAACTAACTCAGCTGGTCATGATGAAATTAGTGGGTTTTTGATGAAAGAGGTATTAAACAACATATTGGAGCCCCTTACTCATATTTTGAGCCTATCAATGGCAACAGGTATTGTTCCAAAAGACTTTAAAAAAGCAAAAATTATACCATCATTTAAGGCTGGTGACCAGTGTAATTTCACAAACTATCGTCCTATATCCATTTTACCATGGTTTTCAAAAATTCTTGAAAAGCTGATATATAGGCTAGTAGAATTTTAAGTCAACTACAGGACAATGAAATTTTATTTGAACATCAATATGGATTTAGAAAGCACCATTCTACCTACATGGCACTACTACAGCTTGTTGACAAAATACAAACCGCTCTAAATGATAGAAAATATTCCTTAAGTATTTTTCTTGATTTATCCAAGGCGTTTGATACAGTCAATTACGAAATTTTGTTTGAAAAATTACAATATGGTTTTCAGGGTGACACATTAAAATGGTTGATTAGTTATATGAAGGAGAGAGTACAGTATGTTGTTATCAATGGTTGTACATCTAGCACTCTTGGTGTATCAAGTGGAGTGCCACAGGATCAGTATTAGGGCCTTTATTATTTCTTATTTACATGAATGATTTCCCATTAGCTTGTAACTCTTCTTCTCCTATCCTGTTTGCTGATGATACCAACATGACTTTATCTCATATTGACTTACATACTCTAATAAATAATGCAAATGAAGAAATGGCAAGGGTTGCAAAATGGTTTAAACTTAATAAACTCTCACTAAATATTAAAAAGTCAAGTTTTATGGTCTTTGCGGGAAATGGCGGAAGTTACAAAAAGGACTATGCTAGAGTTTCAATTGAGGGAAATGAAATTTCTCAAGTATGCCATGTCACATTTTTAGGTATTATCATTGATGAGAAGTTAAATTGGAAACAACACATTGACTTTATTCATAAAAAAACTGCAAAGTCATTAGGAATCATCAGAAAACTTAGACATTTTGTTGATAAGTCTTGTTTATTGACATTGTACTATTCTTTGATTTATCCATATTTGATTTATGGTAATATAGTCTGGGCAAACACGTACCACTCCAACCTTCTTAAAATTTACTCTCTGCAAAAACGTTTTACAAGACTGGCAACTTTTTCTAATTTAACAGAATCGTCTGCCCCACTCTTTAAAAAAACTGAATATACTCACAGTTTATGATATAAATATTCATCAGATATGTGTGTTTATTTATAAATACATGTTCTTACCTTCTTCTTTACCATCATCATTTAGAAATTTCTTCAAATTAAATTGACAGATTCACTCATTTAATACCAGACAGGTTAGTCACCTTCACCTTCCCTTTTATAAAACTAAACACGGTCAGTTCTCCATCAGATATCATGGTGCAAAAATATGGAATGATAAAAGACATGTAGCTGAAAGCTCATCATCATTACAGGTTTTTAAAAGAAAACTGTCTTTACATTTAATTCACGAAGCTTAGTTTTACTTTGTCTTTTTTGTTTGGTTTTTTTCTTTTGTTTTAAAATGTTATTCTAATTTTGTCGACTATTTTATGGTCTCTATATTTCTTTTTGTTTCTTTGTTAAATCTGTTTATGTTTGTTTTACTGTTGAGTATTACTATTTCTTTTGTTTCTTCACACATGGTTGAACACATGTATGCATGTATTACTTTGTGTTCTTACTGAAATCTTGACTGTTCTCTGCTATCTCTTTTTCTTATAGAAAGGTGAGGTCTTTTGCATAATCCTGATGGCTTCTTGACCTCTCCTGACACATTTCTTTGTTTTCTGAATATTTCCAGTTTGATCTTGTGTATCTTTTATAGTGCAAAATCTAATAAACAAACAAACACCTTATATGGAATCATGATGCATTTTAATTATGATATAAAACTGTACATGGCATATATTTCTTCGGACAGTGTGACATTGTAATTCACATAGGGTATGAATGTTAGGGTATGATGTGCAATAATGTGGTATTGCATTGTATCTTTATGTATCTTATGGAATTGTATACTATTATATCCCACTTTATTGTAATACATTGTTCATGCAGTATTATATCATATTCTATTTTATTGTAGTGCATCATTTGTCGTGCATCATTCTGCTCTTAGTCATATTGAATGTTATCTTTTTAAACCCTGTGTTATTTGGTTATAACGTATTTCATTATGTTGCAGTGTTTAATATCATATGTAACTTTTTCAATCAAATTGTAAAACATAAAACATAAATAGCATTTTTATATTGTATTGCTCAATCATAGCTCAAGGAAGCACCAGAAATGAGACACATTTTTAAAAACAGCAAAATAATATTTATTGCTAATTAGTTTTAAATAATTTTCAAATTACAGTCAATTAATGTTTGAAGCCATGCTGCTCTTCTTGGCTGCAGGCTAACGAAAAGAGAGAGAGAGAAAGAGAGAGAGAGAGAGGAGAACCTTAACTGGAGCTTTTGCAGAGTGACCACAGCTGATTAGAGCTGATGGGTTTATGGAAGTGTGGTAGTGCCACTAATTGTTAGGTATGGAACAGAGTTAGTTCTGTACATATTGCATAGACCTACCATCATACTCTATCAGACTGGAAGTGTATTATATCCCATAGTTTCATGTTGTATTACATTGTTTGATGCTGAGTTCTATTTTATCTTCTGTTAAATAATGTTTCATTTATTGTATGGTGTTGTATTATATTGTAAAGCTTTGCACCTTTTTGTGTCATGTCATGCAATTTTGAGTAGTTTCCTACTGTACTGAACAAGATTTTTGTATTGTATTGTAGTATCACAGTCCTCTGAGTGGTGCAGGGATGTTCTATTGTAGGCCAACACAAAAGTTCCCTCAACTGCATGCCCACTAAAACCTATAGAATTTTCCCCGTATTTTGGATCATTGCTGATAATAAGCTCTGTAGCAGACAAAAAATATGAAACTTACATGTTCGGCTCTGTGTGATATTCTTAACAAATGTACCTTCTTTCAAAACGCTGTATTCTTGAATGTAATAAGTGAGAGTAAAAAGCTGGTAGCAAGCCACTATTTAACCACAACATGGTGATTCAACTTTGAAGCAACTACAGTATTTCTTATGTATATCAACTTGTTGTGACGTCTTGTTTGAGAGTTTCCTCACAAGCCTGTGACCTGATCAAGTTGGACCTCATGGTTTTGGCAACAGTGTATGAATATTTGATTATAAATAAACATTCAGACATGCTTTGAAGGCCATTTTCATAGTCCTTTTTAGCAGTTCCTTGGCAACCATTTCAAACACATAACTTTTTAAGCCCCCAAAGCAGTAACATCAAATGCTTTTTATTCTTTTACCATTAAACATTGAATTCTCATGGGCATGTGTTCACCATGTTATGACCCTGGTCATATTTGTTTTTTTATTTTGTTTCTCTGGATTTTCTTGGCTGTGTTGGATGGTCCTCTTGGGGTGCCCTGGATGTGACTGTGCATGTATGCGTGTATGCCTGAGGTGTGCCTGCGCTGCCTCCTATTGGACTGAGATTGTTGCGCTGCAGCAGGTGGTATCTGTGGAGGTGGGAAACACCCTTTTTTAACAGGTCACTGATGCCATGACATGCAGGAGGAAATCCTGGCTATCTGTGCTTCAACCAGCCAGATCAGCTTAATTTCAAAGCATGTGTTTTCCTTTCATGTGGACTATTCAGTTATAATGAAATGTTTAAGTAGGGTAAACAGAGTTTGTTTTTGTTGTTGTTCTAAACACTTTATATGCAATAAAAAGTACTGATACCTCAATTTAAACCATACATTGACTTGAATGGCTGCTTGGGACTCAGTGGGTTTGGAGCTATTCATGTTGTGCCCTGGTGACCCCCAGACAGGGCATAACAACCATGAACCTTACGAAAGGTATTTATCCAAAACCTGTATTCTTATTCCTTCACCACTCGATTGTTTCATAGTTAAATGCATATAATAGCCTTATCCATCCTTTTGTAATCTACCATTTAACTCACTCCCTAATAGTCCCTACAAACCCATTTTTTTCTGAGCGTAAGAAATAAAATTAATATAACTTCCTTAAAAGTCTTGATGCATCAATAATGTATCCATTGTACTGAGACTCTATATTTCTTGAGGTTTATTAGCTAATCAAACAAGGCCATTTGATTGAATTCTAAGACTGTAACCACCTCTCATCTTCTCATATTTCCAAAGGTTATAGATTTCTTCCTATGAAAACAGAGTGCTGCTGTGAGAGAGAAAATGAGCAATGAATTTTTTGTTCTATTGAAATAGACCAGCAAAGTAATTTCAGCTGAAAGTCATAGCCTTTTGTTGTTATTAAAGCCCTTTAAACACCAAGTGAAAAGACAACAGGGCCTGAGAGAGCACAGGGAGTGTATGAGATGAGAATATTACTTCCAACATTACTCCTAGAGATAGCTGTTCACTTTAGCTCCATATGAAATTATAAGGCTATTTTTGTATATTTTCTTGATAATGCCTTCACCTCCAGTTATATTATTTTCTAAGTGTTTCATATTGCTAAATAAGTAGAAAATCAAGATGCACTAAAACCATAGTTGTTATGAGTGTGTAATATTTGCCTGTGTCTGCTCTTCGGCAGTGTTTGAGGAGATCTATCTGTGCAGTTAAAACTGACTACCTTTGAAGGCATAAATATTTGAAATAAACCTGTCCTGGTTTTTGAATTGGTCTTTATGTCCCAGCATACTGGTAGTTGAACCTTTCTTTCCCAGATTAGAAAGGTTTTAACATACAGAGTTCATTCAGAGTGTATTCCACTGCAGGGCACCCAGGTGCTCCATTTTACTTCCTGCGGAGCTGTAATTACAAACACAGAGGCAATTGAATCCATGCCGGGAGGTGTGTGTGCGTGTGTGTGTGTGTGTGTGTGTGTACGAGAATGTGCACGTAAATTTTTCTTCATATCTTTGGGCGTTTGATTTTATTGAATCCATGCATGAGTGTTTATACAGATAATACTGTAGTTGTGAGAAAGAGGGAGTTGAGAGGTAGCATGTGACTGATGCTAATACTGTACCTTCAAAGGGAGGAATAATGAGAGTGGGGGGTGAATTCGATTGAGTTCGTTAAGATTCTTACCTGGTAGGATTCTGATTCAATACAGATATTTGAAAAATTGATTTGTATACTCTAATAACATTACGTTTCTCCTCATTGAATTTTCAATGATGACAGGAGAGAGGAGAGGTAACTCTGCAGATCCTGACTGTGTGCTGCATGTGCACAATTAAGTCTACCTGCTGCCTATGAAGCTACAGAGGAGCAAAAATCAATCCAATCGGCCTGATCTTTAATGAAGCCAAGTGTTTGGTCTCATTTTGGATGGAATAATCTCCCAGGGAATGGGGAGCTTGACATGGTTCATAAAATATGCAGATTTTAGGAGGGTACTGGTGCCAGGTTTTTAGTTAATTGCTCTGTGCACTAATGCAGGAAGGATTTGCTCCTGTATTTGATCTACTGAAATATAAAATAAAACTGGCAGTTAAACAGAAAGAGGCTTTAAACAGGGTATTTATTCATATGTTTATATACAGAATATTAGCATCATTAAGGCTATGAACTGAAGAAGATGGCCTTTTCTTTGTATAGGTGGTAATGGTGTTCAAAACAGGAAACAAAATACTGCCCCTTCCCAGTTTCAGAATGTTTATATATTATTTAACAAGTTTATGAATTTTTGTGTTACTCACTGTATAACATCAATAAGATTAAAAGTTTTATGAAAAAAATGTGACATGCAATCAAAATACATGTAAATATCACAAGGGTGCTCAATGTCAGCCATTTAATTGAAAATGGACTTGAGCTTATATAGCGCTTTTCTAGTGTTTGACTACTCAAAGCTGCTTTACACCGCAGGTTGCACTTACCCATTCACATCCATTTGCTCTCACATTCAGTCATTAATGGTTCTGAGTTTCTATGCTCGTTACCCGTCAGTATCTCTAACACATTCAAGCCCTTACATGTCCACGCCACTGATGCAGCAGTGGGAGCAATTTGGGGTGAAGTGTCTTGCTCAAGGACACATCGCCATGTGTCGTCCAGAGCTGGGCTTGAACCTTCAACCTCCCAATCCCTGACCAAGCGCACTATCCAACCGCGCCCAAGGTTATAATAGTTTTGGATTTGTCATTATAGTTTAGTTTTAGTTGGTTTTGACATTTTTTTTCCCATTACATTTTAGTTTTAATTAGTTTTAGAGTGGACATTCTAGTTTTTATTTAGTTTTGATTTTTGTAACAAGGCTTAGTTTTAGTTTAGTTTCAGTTTAGTTTTAGTTTTTTCATACCTTATTTGCCAGGTGCAGGATTGAAAAAGGTCAGGGTAAGAATTTTATACTACTATTTATTTTCAAGTCCAACATAGTGCTCACTGCTCAGTCAATGCTGATACTGTTCTGTTGGCTGCTGCCTTAACCACAAGAAAATTATATAAACTTAATATAAAAGATATAAACAACAATATAGACTCTTGGCTTCCTTGTTTTCACAGGCTGTATAAACCTCCTTATGGGTGCTCCTCAAATGGGCTTTTAAGTTTGTGGGATTTTTTCCCTTAAGAAGCGCTCCACATATCACACCAGTTTTAATTTCCGCCAGGCACTTACATTTGTTTGTCTCAAATGTGTCGGATTAATTTAAATCCTAAAGGCGAATAAATATTGTCAAAAAAAAGGTGACGAAGGACATTTTGTCTATAATTTTGGTTAGTTTCAGTTAGTTTTGTGAACACAAGATCCAGTTTTAGTTTACTTATCGTTTTTGTTTTCGTTTCTAGTTTTTATTAGTTTGAGTTAACTGCAATGTATTTTAAATGTTAGTTTTCGTTTTAGTTAACTATTATAACCTTGACCGCGCCACTGATGCCCAAATAGTTATTTTACACTGGTAATGTTACTTCTGCAGAAAATCATTTTTGATTGATATATTTAGTGAGAAGCATGGTCAGATCTACAGTTGTTTTCACATCTAAACCATTTGAGATGGTTGTTCTGATACAAGTGGACACTTCCTGTGTCAATATATATAAATACACCTTTCAATTCCTGTTTTGGAGAAAAACAACTGCCGAAGCTTGCTGTAAGAGATTGACACGGCTGGTTACCACTTGACCTTTGGAGTGGTTTATTTTTAGTGGGGACAAAATCTTCCCAGCTACTGACACAAACAGGGTGATGACTTAACTCATCAGAGTGCACACTGCTATGGTAGTATAAGCAGAAGCAGTAACTTTCCGTGCACCGGCCAATCATCACAGAACTCAATAATAAAAACTGATTTAAAAAGTCTCTTTATTCCAAATAATAAGTCCAGCTTCATCATCTAGGAGTAAGTATCCTTTTCCAGCTACTCTCTACCTTTCCACTTCCATGTCAGTTTTTCTGCTTGCTATTTCTACAGGTGCTATGTTGTAACAGGTTACAATACTATCTTGCATCTGCGATGGTTCGCTACAGACACCAGTGAGTGCTAAAAGCCCCTCTTCTTCATACACAGAGTTTGCTTACCCTTGCATCACAAGTTGTGCCACATGTAGATAAATATGCTTTTCTGTACAATCTTACATAAACATCTAATCACTGCCATTATGTTTTAATTTTTTAACATAATTTTTAATAATAAACATAATATTTTACATTGGAACATTATGTTAGAATTTTATTGTTTTCTTGGTAGTATATCCTTCTAGCTTTCTTCTACCAATCCACAGAGGGACTCTCAGTCAATGCAACGCCGGCTCTGACGTAATAGCGTAAGGAAGAATTTTGACTAAAAATGGCACTGGTGAAACATGGCCTGGACCTGGCCTTTTTCAGAGTACTGCCATATGAACACAAAATGATCAGAGGAAAAATGCAGACTTGTAGTGGTTTATTTTTTACATTGAATTGGAACAAGCAACAGAGCTGTATTTGTGAACAAACTAAGAGTCAGCAGGTAACACCCCCTGTACAAGCGTAAGGTGAGTCTGATAAACTTTCCTAAAAAGAAGCAAGCTTAAGTATTCAGTATTAAGTGATTTTTATACAAGTGTCCGTACTACTTTTCTTCATCCTCTTTCAATATCAATAACCTACAGTCAAACCAATAGTGATGCCTTTCCATTTGTGGTACTGGCCCAAGTGGGCTTGAACCTACACGGTCATGGTCCCAGACACTTTATTATTTTATAGTATACCCTCAATGGCTAGTTTATTGCCACTCACATGACAGCAACCTAAATTGAAAATGTGAGGATATCCAGTGAGCAGCTTTTCTCTGGGTAAAAGGATGCTGGTGGTCAGAAGAAAGGAGCCAGAGTTGTATAGGAGATGGTAGATCTGCAATGGTCACTGGAATAATTACTTGTTAAAACCAGGGTAAGCAGAAAACCATTACAAACCACACCAAATATTGGAGCAATTGGGCAACAGCAGCAGAAGACCACATCAGATGCCTCTCCTGGCACCTAGGGACGTGAATCTGAGGCTACAATTTGCAAAGGCTCACCAAAATTGATTTGCCTGGTCTGATAAATTTTCATTTTCTGCCACAACACTTAAATGGCAGGTTCAGACTTTTGCATTAACAATATGAAAGCAGGGATCCATCTTGCCTCGTGTCAATTGTTCAGGCTGGTGGTGTATATGAGTATATGGGCGTCTTACCAATTAGGCATTACTTAAATGCAACAACTTACCGACCATGTCCATCTCCTTAACAGTGTACCCATCCTCTGATGAATACTTTCGGATGAAAATTTGTCTCAAATGTGTTTCTTAAACATGATAATGAGATCATTAGACTTTGGTGGCCTCCACAGTCACCAAATCACAGTCCAATAAAGCACATTTGAGATGTGATGGAGCAGGACATTCATTTAATCACAGGTGTGCAGCTGACAAATCTGATATCGCTTGTCAATTTGGCCAACAGTGCTATCAGCATCTTGTTTACCTGTGCCAGGAAGAATCAAGGAAATTTGGAGGCAAAAGGGGGTCCAATCTGGAATTAGCAAGGTGCTCCCTAATAAAGTGGCCTTTGAGTGTATCAATAATTGCTTGGTTGTCATGGCGCAGCAATCAGCTGCCTTGATTTGCAAATAAAACTACAAAGGAGGAAATTGAGGTAAAAGTTACTCAGGATTTAACGGCCTTTGCACACTGAGTCACTTGAGTTTGTATGAAATTGTCACACATTTAGATTGAGTCATGCTTGCACACTCTGAAACTTTTGTCCTGCATTAGTTCATTTGTAACAGGCTTAATCTGGAACTTGATATTTTTTCCACATGCATCCAAGTCATTTTGGACTGTTTAGAGCTTCAGTTGTGACAAGGGCAGTGGTTCCAGCCTCCTTTCCCTCTTTTGTTTTCTCTTGCTCTCTTCCTTTCACCAAAGCCTTAGTTTAAACACTGCACTGTGCCCTTTCTGTGGATTTCAATCAGGAAACAGAATAGAGGTACTAAGGTTGTTCTCACGTCCCCTAAGAAGTGGCAGACTGAACACTTAAGAGATTCACTCTGTTCAGCAAGTTTTGAAACACTTGGAACAATGTTGGTACATATGCCCTGATGCATCTTAAGCTCTGTGCAAAGTGGATGGACCAAGAGGAAGCTGCTGCTTTAATAGCAGCAGTTAGATTTGCAATACCTTGACTGATTTACCAAGCACCAGATGCCACATTACATTGTGCAGCATAGCATGCCTGCTGTCCACACTGCATCCTTTAACTCTATGTCCTGTGTTTCCACTTGTAAACAGAACAGATGAAGAAAAAAATTTGAAGTGCTTTGTAATGACGAAAGGGTAGTCTTAAGGGCTCTTCAATGCACACAGAGGGCCGAATCTACTTAGATCTCAAATAACAAGTGCCAAATTGCGTGTTCAAACTGAAACATTTACACGTGCTATTAGTGGGAGTGTTGCAGGGTATCTACCATGACTGCATGTGCAATTGATAACGGGCACACAAGTGGTGTGGACTGCCCTATTTAAAAGGACTCTGCGTGTGCTACCACCTGTCACCATGAGGAGTGTGGGAGAACAGAGTGGCTGTAAGCTAAAAGTGAAGTTTGAAGCCATGGAGCTTCGGGCAAGTGAGCACACTGGTGAACTCAAGCAGAGACACCTCAGCATTGCCAGAGGAAATGTGATTTGGGAGGCCATCTGTGAAAAGTACACAGCTCAAAAGGCATTTCTGGATAGATATATTTTGTCTCTACTGTTTTTACTTCCAACCAGAGGTTGTGGCGGCTCTGAGTGACAAATGGAGTGATTCTGGTAATGAAGGGGATCTTTTTTACATTGGTTAAATGACCTCATCCATGATGTATTAAGAGCACAAAACAGAGAAAGTTTACTTTATGCATGAGTATGACTGCACACTGGATTGTCCCTCTTTTCCAATCCATCACAATGACAAACAGCCTCTAAATCTGTCGTCATTCATCAAAAAACTACACCACATATTGCAAAATGTCTTTGGTAGTAGTATTTAGTTTGACTGCCAAACAGCTTTGATTTGTAGTGTACTTTACCCAGCTTATCTGACTCTACACCCAGCTAATCTGCTTCCTCTTCTTTGTTTTCAGAAAAATGGCAAATATTGTATAAAATTATTCCTGCCACCCACTGGACTAAAGTTTGAATTGGAGCCATTATCTCTACTTTCGGAAATCTGTCAGATAAATATAAATAATAAAGAAATAAAGCTATGTGTTTTCCCTCCCTAATCCAATACTTTTGCTGATTTCTGCTGATGCTCATGAAAATAAAGGTCAGTTATAGCTTAGCTTATTGCTTGCATTACTAAGTTAGTGGCCATTAACTGGCTAGTTTGATTCAAACAGAATCAATGCTAATACTAATATTGTTAAGACTGGCTGACTGACATTTTGATACCTGACCTGTTGGTGTACTGCATTGCGGGTATCACCACTTGAGGTACATTGGTCAAATGCATTGTGCTGCATTGCTCATGAGACTCATATTTGACTCACCTGATTTAAAGCTGGGGTTGGTATTTTGGAAAATTAGCATGAATATGAATGTAGCATCTCCTCAGGACTCTGTCTAGCTGCTTCCAACCCCCCACCCCCACACCCCCGGCTCACAAGCACGCGCATGGCTGATATATCCAGAAGACTGATTCAACTCTCAGCACAATGTGTTTGTTTTACACTACACCAAGTCATGTCTCAGTCAGCAGTAAGAAAACACCAAAACATTATCAAAGTAAAGTAAAAAAAGCAAACACGGAAAGATAGTTCGTACTCACAGCCCAATGTTGATCGGGGTATAGGTAGTTCCTCTGCCATTCTCCACAGAGCTGTCAAGTCTCCCATTTTGGCCATGAAACTACCGTGTTTTACGTATTTTATCCTCTTTCCCCCTCTGTCACTAGCCTGAATGGGGCGGTAATGCTCCAAAATGATGGATGCCAACCGCTGTAAAACCGAAGAAGAAAAAGCCTTGCGAGAACGTCGACCTGCAGTAGCCTGGGGGGCAGCTGTCACGAGATCAGAGCCAACAGAACAAACTTAGAAAAACAAAGTGTTTATTTTAGATTTCTTGTACATCTGTCTTAAAATGTGAGTGATACTGGAGCTTGGTTGGGGTTGTGGGACAGCTTGTAGCGGGCTTTCCTTATTTTCAAAGACAAAACTTGAAAGGTAAGCATTCTCCAGCGGACTTGGATCCCTCTCAGCTCGGCTACGCGCACTGAGTCTGTGCACGCCGGGAAAATGTACGAGCAGCAGACGGGCAGAATGGCGACGGGATTTGATTGGTGTAAAAACAGGTGTCACAGCATGATTATTGGTTGGTGTTTTCCCTGTTTTACTCCTGCTGTAGATAGCAGATATTTTTCGCTCTGTTTTAAGAACACATTATGAGTTGATTGCCATCGGGTCATAAAGACCATTTTGACCAGTATAACAAAAAGTGTTTCTAAATCAGATTACCAACCCCAGCTTTAATGTTAGTAACATAATTTTGCCGCTGACACTTGCATTGGGTTCAGTAAGGACACAGTGTAAAACTGATTATTGAAACCAAAAGAAGTCGAAAAACGTACTAAGAGAGTAGCAACATTAGTTTGCCACATTTAGACACAGTAAAGAGACAAGATTTGTCTTAGAAAGTATCTCAGCTACAACATGAAATTAAAATATAAAGTTTGGAAAGAGATACTTCATCACAATGAAAGCCTTACAAAATGTTTCTGAAAATTATGGCTTTGATCCAAAACTTTGTCATGGCGAAAAGGTGGTCTAAAGGTATTTGCATCAATGAACTTTGTCTGTAAAAGGTGACAGTGCTGTTTTTTTTTTTTACTTTTGTTTGTTTGGGGTTTTTTTTTGTTTGTTTTTTTATTTAAATGGCAGAATAATTACACTCAAAGGCCTTTGGTGGCCACTGGAGAGGCACAAAGCCAAATTATTGCACAATGCTTCTTTAGAATGAATCAAATCAAGATGAATGAATGTTCGATTAATCACAATCCATTTGTTCTTCAAATGGAGTGAAGTCTGGCAACAAAAGTCTGATATCAAAATGAACTAGATCTATATTTATTTTACTGACACTAAAGACCGAATTGTACTATTTTATTAACTTCCTGCTGATGCAAACAAACTTTAAAAGGACTGTAAGAGTGTGGTTTTAAAGTTGCAGGTGTGATGACTTTTCTTTTGAAGACTGTTCCTTCTTCCATGCTTCTGCTGCTTCCTCACTCTTCCACTTTTCAGTGTCCCATGTTTGGTGCTCTCATGCAAAATCCAAATATGCAGCTTGTGGCATTGAAGGAGACAAGGCCTTTGAATATGTTTGTTGTTCTTAAGACCCTTCTCTCAAAGATGCAGTATGATGTTCTTGGACTGCAGTCAGCACCAGTAACCACCTTAATTTGGGCTCATCCCGTGTCTTAACAGACAGCCAACTGGGTCCCCCAGCTCTGGCTTTGGGTCTATCACTTGATTTTTTTCATTCCATAACCCTCAGGATCTTTTAAGAAGTTTGCAATGACTATTTTACTGCATATAACCTCAGCAGCAATGGGGCACTGTGAGAGGCCTTGCTTATACTACTCATCAATCTGACGAGTTCAAAGAGGGAACGATTTTTTGCCTTTTCCGTCAGGAGGTCAGGACACTGAATCCACATTTTTGCACTTTTTGGCTTTAAATCTGATGAACAGCCGATTTAAGTTTAATTGTTGTTTACAACAAAGCTTACACTTTTTTTTTGTCTTACTCTTGTTCTTCTTTTTGCATTTTGAAGCTCCACTTAGAACCTACTCAAGATCCAACTGTGCAAAATGTATTCTTGCCATTTTTCAGCTGGTCTGGAATTTAGACCAGGAGAGTAGCTTTGTTGGATCTTTCCTCTGTCTCAGTTTGCTTTTGGGTCCTCTAAAAACCTTAGGAACCCATTCCATAGCAGCAGGCAGCTTTACCTTATAATCTAAATAAGCCTAAAGATGTATGCATCTCTGACCTGTGTACTAGTCCAGCCACAAAAAGCTCTGAACAAAAGAGAATCATAACTCTCACTTAAGAGATCTAAACATCTTTACTGGTGTGTTTTACCAGCTCTTTATAGTGATGCTCATGAGTCTATGACTGCTGCAATGGATAATCTTTTCAACATGAATTCTGACACGACTCCAGCTTTTGATAGACCTGTACACACCCCAGGACTTGAGATATGTCCAGGCAAGTTTCCAGAAATAAAATCTATGCATTTGTGTACTTTGGAAGCAGTGAGTGGGTGGGTTTATGAATTTTTATAGGTTGACAACTACAGGCAGTCTAGTCCAACATAAACCATTGAATCTGGGACACCATTTTGTTTTTGTGAATCTATAACTGTTACAGCAATGCAGTAGTAATTGGTTTCACACTTCCACAGCACATGTTTGATGACTCAGAGTTTACAGCAAACATAAGACAACCAAACCCATTTTCACCAAGGGACTTCTGAAGACAGATTCAGAATTCACTTCACAGCTGTAAGCTGATCACTCAAAAAGCAGAAATGGGGCTGAAGATGTTCTCTCTGAATAACTGTCCATCCTTCTGCAGCTTAGAAAGGTGTGTGTGCGTGTGCTCTGACAATTTAGCCATGTGTGCAAGAGACCTTGGAGACAGAATTATGTAGGAGAGAGATGGAGCAGGAGCCAATGTGAGAGACAGAGAGGTCAGTCCTTTTCATAATAACCAAACCTGTGGTGGTGGTGGTGGCTGATAGTGGTTAAATCCTGAGACTCTGGACCCTCACATGGGCCCCTTCTGACTGAGACAGGAGGTGGGTCACAAATGAGCTGTTTGGTCCATTTAAATGAGTGGTGTTTAAACACTCAACTGCGATCTGGTTCAATAGAAAAAAAATAGGGGCATGTAGACTTCCAGGTTTTGTGTTCTTCCAGGTGAGAACACAAAACAAAACAAAGAAGAACTAAGGCAGCAAACAAAAACACAGCACATTGTGGGTTGAAATTGTCCTTAAATTGTTATAATTATGTTGATACACATGAGTTGTACGCATTATTTTGGACTGCAGACTGTGACATTGGAGATACTGGCAGCCTTTTGGCAATATCGGCATTTTTGCTAAACGTGGCTACGTATTGCAACAGTCAGTATACAGTTTTAACCTTTCAGAGTCCATGTGCAACTCTTGCTGGCCCTGGATATAATTACTTTGTTTTCAAATATCCAAAGTCGTGGGAAAATCTTGGGCAGTCTTTCTGGAGTAGGGACACGTATTAAGTGTGAAAGTAACAAAAATTGAGAGATGAAAGTGATGTATTCTTGTGTGAATTGCAAAATAAAGTGACAAAAATACATTTGATATGAAAAATACAGCGAGAAACCCTGAAGTGAAGTAATTAACTGATGATAAATTCATGAAAATTGTTGTGAAGTTATTAAAAAGGGAACAAACTTAATCATTTTATTCATAAATTTGCCATTTCAAGGATGAGATTTTTTCATGTATCATTCAAATACTGGCAACACAAGTGTGAAAGTAACAAAAAGTGACAATATCACCAAATGTGATGAAAATTTGTTTGAATTTACAAGAATTAGACAAAGCCATGTCATGGTAGCCTTTAAACACTGTTGATGCCCTCTTCATGCATTTTTTTTAAACTCATGCTTTAAATATGTGTATTAAGGCAGTGAAAACCATCTTTTCCCTGCATGCAATGGTTTAGGTGTCAAGCTACTGCAGCCAGCCTCAAATGGACACTTTGGCACTTCTTCTAGGTCGCTATTTACAGCCCCAGAGGTTGTTGCCTGGTCTTTTCTTGTCAAACCCAGTGGTGGAAAACATGACAGCCCCAGAAAGATGTAGCATATTGCAACTGCCTCAAGTGACTAGCTGTGACAGAAGCATCTAATAGGAACTAATATCACTTTTAAAGGCTGGACATGCATAAAAAATATTTTTAGATCTTCCTGCTTAGTTAATGCAAGGCAAGTTTATATGTAAGATAAGATATACCTTTACTTATCCCACAGGGGGAAATTCCAGCTTATATGTAGAGCACAATTCATACACAAGGCAATTCAAAGTGTTTTACAGAACAAGAAAAATGCATTAAAATCACAATAAAAAATAAAAGCAATATTAATCATTATCAAATAAATTTAAAAAGAAGAGTGAAGATCAGATCCATTTAGTCATATGCACAGTTAAACAGAGCTGTTTTGAGCCTAGAATTGAACACTGTCAGAGTAGAGGCCTGTCACACATCTTCAGAAAGTCTGTTCCAGGTTTTAGCTGCATAAAACTAGACCCCTAATTCCCCATGTTTAGTCCTGACTCTGGGCACCAGCAGAAGGCCTGCCCCTGAGGTCCTCAGAGTCTGAGATGGTGCACATGGCACTAACATGTCAGAGATGTACTTTGGTGCTAGGCCATGGAGCGACTTGTACACAAGCAGAGCTGCTTTAAAGTCTATTGTCTGAGCCACAGGAAGCCAGTATAGGGACCTGAGCACAGGACTGATGTGTTTGTACTTCCTGGTTCTGGTCAGGACCCGAGCAGCAGCATTCTGGATGTACTGCAGCTGTCTTACAGCTCGTTTGGAGAGCCCAGTGAGCAGACCGTTACAGTAATCTAACCTGCTAGAGACAAATGCATGGATAAGTCTCTCTAGGTCAGGTTTAGACACTATACCTTTGATTTTGGCAATGTTTTTTAGATGGTAAAAGGCCACTGATGTTACTGATTTTATATGGCTGCCAAAGTTCAAGTCTGAGTCCATTATTACCCCGAGATTTCTAACCTGATTCATAGGTTTTAGAGAGAGAGACTGGAGGTGACTGCTGACACTTTCTCTTTGTTCCTGTGGACCAAATATGATTATTTCAGTGTTGTATGAATTTAGCTGGAGAAAGCTGTTTTGCATCCACACACTGATCTGTTGGATGCAGTGACAGAGTCCATATTTACCTGCTGTCAGTGAGACATAGATCTGAGTGTCGTCTGCATAATTGTGGTAGAAAACATTAGTACTTTGTATTGACTGGCCTAAAGGCAGCATGTAGAGATTGAACAGTAGGGGTCCCAGGATTGACCCCTGGGGTACCCCACAAGTCAAGGCCATGAGGTCTGAGACACAGTTACCAATTTCTATTAAGTAATTCCTGTCTTCTAGATAGGACCTCAACTAGACCTCAACAGTTCCAGAGATGCCCACCCAGTCCTCGTCTCTGTAAAAGGATCTCATGATCAACAGTGTCAAATGCAGCGCTCAGATCTAGCAGGACTAAAACTTTTTAAATGCCTTTTAATCAAGCATATCCCTACTGCAAAGCTCCAGATGTACATCGACTGAACTCGGTCTGCAGATGCACAGCCAAATACTGTAAGCATCCTTTACAGCAGGAAATGGTTGTAGCTATGAGTGTGAACACAGCAGAAAGTGACAACTATTAGCATTGATGTTACGGCATACATAACAATACTGTCAGATCTGGATTGCATTTCCATATCAAATGAAAAACAACAACAGAAAAACAATTATTTATCGGAAGAGTAGTCTCTCCCCACTTGTGACAATTTGTTTTTCAGATGGACTAGTGAAATATATTGTTCTTGAGTGAGTCAGATTATAATAAATACTAAGAAATTTTGGCTCCACTTTGGGCATGTTTTGTAGAGAGCTTTTGCTGGGAAATTTTGTACTTTATACCACTGCAGTAGCGCCCGCCTTCTAAATTTTCAATTTGATGAATGCGATTCACGAAACTATCATCCAGCCACCTTCTGAAAATGCTTTTTAAAGGTTCTGCCCTCGCTGAAAACATGCTTTGTGGGCTTTTGTATGGTATACAAGGAACTGTCCATCTGATTTACAAGGTTAAGCCCTTAAAGTGTAGGTAAAAATTAAAGCTGGCTGTGGTACAAATGCAGTTGATGACCCCTGCTTTGGACCATCGCAATACAAAGCAAATGCTGTACTGCAGGTGCAGCCTCTGCTTACTTAACAAAAAGTAGGCCATTTAAATTCATCCCCTTGAGAGAACTCGGTGTGAGTGCATATATTAACATGGTGTTCCTTATTAGCAGTATGATGCTGCTACTAAAGCAGAGTTGCACAAGCCGGGCTACTGCTTGAAATTTGAAATTAAGTCCTAAGCCTCAGCGTGACATAACAAATATGTGTAGTTACCACAGGAGCGAGCCGCTTTGAACCTTATCTAAACCTCTCTGTTCACTCTGCAATCACAAGATGGATTTCTACTACAGACGCATTTTAGCAGCAGAGTTGTTCTTTCAGTCTCACTTTTTTTTAAGAGTCCTTGAGACAGTCTAAAGGAGAGTGTGTTATCTCCTGCAGAGAGCGAGAAGGAGAGATGTGTCTCTCTACACCCGTTCTCACATACCTGCCCTGCCTACAGATAGATAGAGGTGTCTCTTTTGTATCTAGGTGTGTGTCTGTATGTGTGTGTATACTGCACAGGCATGCCTATCTTACTTTTAGTGTATTTAGCGGCTGAAAGTGAGTCGTCGCTTCTGGGAGCAGTCTCTGAGGCTGAATGTGCAAGTGGGCAGGCGTACACACATGATAATTCAGCCTTCCACAGCAGGAAAAGTGTCATAACAAATTTAATTCACCAGAGGCAGAAACTCCTGGGCTCGATTTCAGTTCAATCCTAAATCCATGAAGGAATATGTAAATATATGCGCCACACACAAATATTACAATGCTGCACGGCTCCGTCTACTTAAGGAGTAAACTCGCATCCAGCATCAAAGTGCTTTTAACGCAGCTCTGCCCAATTAGAGGGTGATTCAAATGATCTACCAGCACTGCGGTTAAGTTTCTCATACCAAGCACAAAGTTGTACTTACAATTTCAAACATCACACAGGACCTTTTTAAAAGCCCTTTTTGGAGCATAACTTCTACACTTTTGAACATATTACCTGAATCATGCAGAGGCGGAATAACCTTTTGCAATTGCAACCTCATGCTGTGATTGCTAGCTGGACGCCAGAACATATAGAAGTGTGACATTACTATTAAAATGAAAAAAAAAAAAAAAGCTGCTGTGAACAGAGAGAAAAGATTTCAGAAGAAAAGCCTGTTAATTAGGCTGTTCCTCTGCATGTTCAATATGCCACCTTTGCCTTGTTAAATCACAAAGCTGCCAGTTTCCTCCTTCAGTCGAAAATACAAGATGTAATGCCACCTCCTTATTATGTAGCACAGCGCATTGTTGGGTTTTGAATGCGTTAAACTCAATTCAAATGAAGTCTTAAATCACCGGCATATCATGTTTTCCTAATGACATGAAAAGCTGTCCTCGCTCTCATCTCCATTAATGGAGCAGGCGTGCTCTGATAAAACGTGACAGCATTCACAATGCAGGAATGATAAATCTCCGTGAAGGTGGGTTAGTCAAAGTGATGCTGCAAACCCAATACGACTGATTAAGATCGCACTCAATCAGGCACACTTGAGACAGGAGCACACAAACACACGCAGGGAGCATGTGTAGAAAAAAGACACCTGGTCTTCTGCAGCACACGTGAACGCACGCACTTACACAGATCAACAAGCATAAATCTGTTTTAATTTCCATGTGTCCTTTTTGACACACTCAGCCCATGTTTTCAATCTACTCAGCGTGTGTCGTAAATCTTCTGTTAATCATTTGTTGTTAATTGGCCATTACGTGGTATGATAACACTCGCTGTTTAATACATGATTAATATAATTGATGACATGAACCAGAAGCCTGCCTTTGTTCAAGCAGGCATGTGAGTAAGCACTGAACGATAACCTGTTCTCCCATCAAAGATGACAGCAAAGCTTTGTGTCTCTTGTGTCTGTCACTGCAAAAAAGAATGGAAATAAGGGGACAAAAAAATTGGAGGATATTAATCTTTAACAAAGAGAAAATGGTGACAGATTTACATGCTAATAAGGGCTGCAAGTTCAAATAAAAAGAAAAAAGGAGGCAAAGGAAGGGGAAACAGATATAGGGAGGTTTGAGGACAAAATGAAGACAAGATAACAGAGGAAAGATCTAAAGACATGAAGGTGGAGAGATAGGAGGAGACAATTACAGAGAGGGCAGTCAGTGATAAAATTAAGTGTTGCAACTTAAAGATGCAGTTGTACGCTGATACAATTAAGATTTTTTCACCTTTTCAAAGGTTAAATCATAGCAGTTTGAAAGCAGTTTCAAGACACATTTTTGAGATTTTGTATTTGCCTTACAACTATGAGTAATATTGATAATTAATAATAATTAAGGCCATCAATAGATGCAAAATTTTAGTCACGTATAATCTCACAAACTCAAAGATGAATCGCTTTTTAATCACACATAGAAAGCATTTCTACTTCCTAATATTGTATTTTGACAAACTGAAGTACTCCTTTTGTATATGGCATTCTAACTTCTATGGTTTGGGATTTTTTATTTGAATCTTTGCTTCACTTCAGCAGCAGGGCACATACTACACAATATTTAGCCTGGCATGTCAGATAGACTGTTCAATATATTTTACTTGTCTATCTGGTAAAGAGACCATAGCAAATGTTTGGGGATAGGCAGAATCTTTAAAAAGCATGTCCAGTGGGTGACTGGATCACATTCATTATGTGCAGGTCCACTAATGTAGCAGGTGTGCTCCCACCTCTTCCTGCTCTAGAGGATGCTGATAAGGGCCTGCTCACAGTTGTTGTAGATTGGAGCTTGAAAGATGGATCTGCCTGATTACAGACTTTAAATCAGGTTCATCCCTCTGCACAACAACATTATTGCTTCTGACCAAAGTCAGCAAAGGCCTTATTCTTTGGTGGAAATTATTTTAAGATTGTTTTACCTGATTATCCCGTGATGAGACGCGTGTTAAGAGCAGGTGGGAACTCCTGGGGGTGTAGATGGTGGCCCATGTGGAAGTGACAAAAGCTGAAGTGACTGGGGCTGGCTGCAGAAATGTGACACCTCAATAACTATATACAGGGCAAGGGCGATACTTTATGGCCTAAAAACAAATGCAGTCAAAAAAAATGACTTTTGTCTACATCGATAACATATTTGTGTGATCTCACTGTGAGGGGGGTGATTTTTTTATATGTTTCATTTCTGTTTTTCTTTTATGGAGGACTTATTTGGGATTTCTGTTTTGGAAATCTTGCTTTGCTATTGGTCAGTCAAGTCCTGATTCAACACAGACTTTCTATCTGTGAGTAGATGGAGCTAAAGTTCAGTTGCGATAACAGGTGTCGTATGGCAGCGACATTTAGAGGGCATCAACAGTGTCCCAAAGGCTCGTATGACATGGCTTCATCTAGTTCTTTTACATTCTGTAGTTATGCTTCAAGTTATCTTCCTGGAAGACAATAGAGGCTACCCTGTCTTTAGGAGACTGTATTTACGACCAGTAATCCTTAAGAGTGTGGAGTGCACCAAGCCCAGCACATCATCTGTGTTTTATTTCATGATTGGGCAGAGTAAATGGAGCAAGATGACGAGAGCAGAACAAAACGTGTCATAGTCATGACAATAATAGTTAGGGTGAAGCATAAAGTTTACAGACGTTGGAAATCAATCACAAACCTGTTGATATTGTGACAGAAACATTAGCATCTATTAGAGTAAATCCTATATGACAGACTGATGATGAGAGGATCTGGATGGAAATTGTAATCACCAGGGACGTCAAAGGAAGCTAACCACTGGATGTATTTAGCCTTGCAATTCCTTCTGATGTTGTCTGCCATGTTTGTTCACATGAAAGCTATGTTTAATCACATGATACCACAAGCTGCAAGAGTAGATGCCTTGGTGAATGAACCAATGTCCTATGTCTCTCTCTGTTTGGTGAGGACAGCTTACAAGGCTATAGTATGCTTGAAGATCACTGCCTGTGCACCAAGAAGTGGTTTTGTCAGCTTGGTCTACACTTGTTTGTGAGTGTTTGCGAGTGCCTATAAGACAACCAAACTCATCAGACTCAGTGGCATTTGAATTTCATTTAGTGAACTAGAAAAGCACTGGGAGAGCGCAGACCTCCGCCAGCACCACAGTCCTCTCCCGTATTGTGATTTTTACCATAAATATTAGTCCTACCTTTATTTCATGTAAATATTTAGATTCCTTGACCATGAAAACATATCATTAGCAATTGGTTTCATAATTATATCTATTTTAGTTCAGTAGTTGTTCAAAAAAAAAAATCACATTTTTCATCATGGCGGATCCAGACGGTGATCCGGATCAACACCAAAATTGAACCACTTCTTCCTTTTCCCATGCTGAACATTTCCTGAAAATTACATCAAAATCCATCCATAACTTTTTGAATTATTTTGTTCACAGACAGACATACAGACAGACAGACAAACTCTCCCAAAAACACAACCTTCTTGGTGGAGGTAATTATTAATGCTTCTTTATTGTTAGGCTCCAAAATGCATCACAGACTCAATTATTGTATTGTATTCTATTGACAACATTATCCACAAAACTGAATGATACATCTTGGCCATGTGTCTGAAAATGGCATGCAATCAATAAAAATTAAAATACTTTGACATGAAAGGTAGATCAATTTCAGGAAATTTAAGTTCATTAAAGCCATTTATTTTTATTGTTTTATTTCTTATCATTCATGTTGATATAACAGTAATTGAAGAATAATCCTTTAGCTATAATTTCGTTGGCATGTTTTTTTAACAAATATATCTGTAAAAACTCATTACTCATATTGACATTCTTCTTTTTCTGCAAACTGAACCAACTGATGGGTTAGACAGTATTTTATCAAGACATAAAAGTGGTTCTTTATCTGTTTAAAGGTCCAGCATTTAAAAAACAAACAATTTTTTGATTTTTTTTTAGGAAAAATATCCGTCAATTTATTCATGCATCCTTTCAGTATTAGTGCAGGTTCTTCTTCCTAAAGCATTTTAGAGCCACAACACAAGCATTTAAATTTAAACATTTTCAAGGATTTCAGGCATACAGTATGTACAAACCTGTGTACTTAACCATTCTATAGAGTACAATCTGACCCTTAAGACCATCGAACCTGCAACCAAGTCACTCTCCCTGTACAACATGGAAGAGTCACATGAACTTCCCTAAAGGAGTGCAAAACTCTCACGACTTTTGGGTTGCATGTGTAAATTGTTTGCCTTCAGGTTACTCCATTCAAGCAGGCTCTCCAAAAGACCAGTAATAGCAGCCTACTATGCTGTTTTTGCTGACATGCATCAGTGAAGGCATTTTAGAGTGGTGGTCAGCTGCTCTCAAAGAAACACTCCCCGAGCAGTTGGAGGTGAAGGGAGTGGAACAGGACTTTTTAAGTACCACACGTGGTCCACCTGGGGGCTCAAACCATGACATCTGACTCCTGATCCATCTCTCTACTGAATGAGCTAATGCTCCCCTCTGCTCTTCTTTCAACTATATTGCACAGTTATATAAGTCAAAAAAAGGAGCACATTACATTGATTCAGGATTCTGTTCCTAATGCAAGCCTTGAATTCCCAGAATAATCATGCTATCCCATTTGCACCCATGGGTGTTGATCTAAAAATGAGGGGTGGTCAGGCACAAAGCTAAAGTATTCCAAGGTTGGGGTTGTGGAAAATGATTGCGCTTTAAACCTCACAATGCCTGGTCTAAAGTGTAGTGCAAAGTGATTCTGCCATTTTAAGGGTATTAGATAAATTGGCACATATCCACAACATCAAAACGCACACTTTACTGACCTTGTTTCACTTGCGGGGAAGGACAGCGGCACATCTCTGTTGTTAAACATCAGAGCTTTTGTTGAAAAATTCTGTTTAAGGCTCATAACTGGACAAAGAGCTGGTGACAGCATGGCTTTTTGGCAGACATACTGGTCGACCATTCTCCTGCACCCTAAAGCATATGATAGTACCAGAAACAAGAAAGAACACACACAACTAGAGTTGTTTTGAAATATATCTAGATTTCTAATATTTATATACATACCAATGAATCTGATAGAAAACTATGCTCACAGATAATAAAATAGGCTGTCCAATGTGCTTTATTGGAAAGCCAACAGTTATTCGATGTACATTTAACAAGTCTATCAAGCCTATAACCCTGCCTTATTCTGTTAATTTTTACTATGAATTTTTTATAATTATAATGGCCCTTTTCATGTTTGCATTCTAGATACTTCAATGAAAAATAGCACTTGAACTGAGGATTAAAATACAGCATATTATAAAGAGTTTTTTAAAAATATTTTTTTAGTGAAGTGACACATTTAAAGGAGATGGGAAAAAAAACTGAAATTCAGACCAAACACAGCGTAAATAGCAAAATGCCACCTGCCCAGTGCACAATGATTTAAAGGGATCAGAGCACACACTCAGATTTGTTTGATCTGTTAAAAAAAACACCTAAATACACCCATGTATCAAGTCACACAATCAATCCCCTTTGTGCCCTGTGCCTAACTTTGCACTAAGAAAAATTTAAATCATAATAGTAAAATATACATTGACATACCCAAAATTGTGGAGTGCCATGCACTTCCTTCATGCTGTCAAATTAGGGCTCAGAGTCTGTTATATACTAGATCTAGGGATATAAAGGGATAGATGAAAATTTCATAACATGGTTATTGTGACCAAAATTACCAGGGTTATCATTATTATTGTTGTATTGTTGCAATGTGCTGATAATGTTCAAAAAGTACTTTAATACACACTTGAAATCACTTAACCCCTATAATATTTTTAACAGGTCTTTTTGTCTCTTGTCAATAAATGTTACAGGAAATCTCCCTTGAGTACATTGTTTCACCCTTTTCTTTAAGAAAAATAAAGTAAACAATTCTAGCAAGTATTTGTCAGTATTAAGATATAATGCTAAGACAATGTGTAATTATAAGGAAAGAAAAAACAGATTTGACCTTTAATCAGGATTCTCTTCATTAACAATTGTAAATGAACATGTTCAAAGTTTTGACATTTTTGTTTGCCTACAGCATTAGTGTCCATGTTATACTGCTTATTATATTAGACCGTGTCCAGGTGTTTTTTTGTTTTGTTTTTTTGCTGACGATAGTTTCTGAGACAGTTCCTGTCCAGTTAGTCCCCTTCCATGACTCTCCTCTGGTCTGACCTCTCCCAGGCAGATCTCCGTCACGTATTCTTCTCCAGTATTTCCAAATAAAGGTTGATTAAATGTATAAACACCAACTATGATGGAAAAAGACTTTCAATTATGAAATATGGCAAAAGAACAGCAAGAACACACCCTAGAATGATACTAATGCTATTATTTACAACATACATTTATACACTACTTACACAAAAATACTGATAAACCACCTATACTTCACTGAGGTATGGCTCACTGAATCTCCTCTCTCTCACTCTCTCCTGCTCAGTCAGCTCACTTTCTTGAGAAGTCACAGTTGTTTCAATCATGCACGTCATTTTCCTTTCGGAGGCAACAGCTGTGTGTTTTAGACTAGGTGATCGTCTTTAATCAGTTTCCCCACGGCATCACTGTAAAACCCAGCATTCGACCAGACTTAAGACTTTGTCCATTTCAAGGGAAAAAACCTCAGCTATAGTGTCTATGCGGGCACTACTAACTGTTAGAAATTTTACTGCGGTTTATCATGTTTAACCGTTATCCATTACATCCCTTAAACTAATTCATTCTGCTATATACTCTACTACATACTACTTTACACTGTCCCTAAATACATTTTAACAAGTAAGAGAGCAGGGAAAACAGTATGAAACTCATAAAATGTATGAGAACACTGCAGCATCAAGCTTAAAAAAGACAAGGCTTTACCTTCAGTTTTTGAAAAGGATAATAATATACTGTGATTTTAATAGTGAATGCAACAGGTTTTGCTTTGGACAAAAAGAGGGATGATGGATCATTAAACTGAACAGTAAAAGCAACCACAGCTTAAAACATAAAGAGAGAGCAGAGACAATCTAAAGAGCAAATGAAATGATTTACTGTCTGTGTGAATATATTGTCAAAGCACAGCAGCACAAAGGGCAACAGCTACCGAGGCAGCAGAGAGACTTCACAAAATAGACAGTATTTAATGGTGGCTCTAAGTAATTTCCCCAAAGGGAAAGGAGCAAGCACCAGCGGCAATAATAAATAATCCTAACCAAGTCAAGCAGAGCTGGGTAATTGGTGTGATCGTAGCATTTGATAAGCCAGTAAATGCATCTAAAGCAACCAACTAGCACCAAGTTCCACAAAAGGATGGGTCAAATACTGTCGAGTTAGAAAATGCAAAAAACTGTCTTTTGGAAAGTGAGAATAAGGATTAGAAGCTAATGAGGATCTTCTTTCTTTTTTACACTTCTCTTAGCAAAATACACAGCTAGTTTGTGTGTTGTTATGAACTTTTGAGAGCCCCTTTTAAGAGATCCACTTATCTTTTAAGTAGAAATTGCCTAAACATGAGCCTTTCAAACAAGTTTTCATATTCACATGAAGGTTAAATTATAAAGAAATGTTTGTGTGCAAGGCTGCCAAAGCAGTTTATACTTTGACAGTTTTTCAGTCATACTATCTGAATCTGGGGCTGTTAACCTGTAAGTGAGTGCCCAAAGACCTTGGTAGTGTTGCATTTTGAACTTTGTTTTTCTTAAATTTTTTGGTTAGGCACTGACATCACCACACTTGTGTAAAATTCTCCATCTTGACTGTGTCCCAATCAACCAAGTCAGTGTTGTTTTTGCAACTTTGTACTGTGTTTGAATGATTTCATTGGTGTATCGGGGTAATGTAAGGTTGAATTGGTCACCCTGAGGTAACTTTGCCTACTTTTTAATGTTATGTTCATTTGATTGTAATTAATTCAACCAGTTTGTCAGTTTAAATGTTAAGCATGTCTCAGGTGCCTGCTTGGGATTTGGTGGATTTGGGATTTTTTTTTTGTGTCTTGGCCACCCCCAAAGGGGCCTAAACATGCCTCACAAGATGAATTCCTTCATCAGGAAAGGCAATCTTTTAGACCGCAGGTTCCACGGAGCCTTCTTCTAGTTATGCTTGTTATTCAAATGAAAAGTCAAGACTCTCAAGAACTTAGACAAAAATATATTATATTATAATATTATTATTTCTGCAGATAAAATCCGCAGTTAATGTTTTTCATGGCTAGAATGATGAAAACATTCAACTCCTTCATAAAGACCAACATTGTGCATAGAAATATTAACATCAAGTAAAAAAAAAGCTAATTGATTGTTTATCTGCTTCTTAACAATGACCATGATGCCATCACCAGCACACACTTCTTTCATACACAATGTTTCAATAGTATTTACTTGGACTGAATGATAAACTGAATTTTCATCATCATCACCACTGTATGAAAATGCGTAATGTGCCCTCTGCAACGGACACCTCAGTGGTGATACATGCATATTTAAAAGCGTACATAATATATTTCTCTCTGCTGTTTCTCCTCTGCATGTTGCGAGTTGTGTCTGTGAGCAGAGTGGCTATTATGGCTTCTCATCAGAATTAAATTTAAGCTTGCACTTCGGTTAAGGTACTGTTTATTTTCCGCTCTGTGTCATTTTTGTGCTTCCTGTTTTATTTTGAAATCACCCACTCTTGTCTCTATTTCATGTTTTGTGCTTCCTGTTTTATTTTAATTTTATTTTACACCTGCTTCTGATTGTCTCTCCCCAGCTCTGCCTCATCACTCTTATTAACCTCTTGTATTTAACCTCATGTCTTTCTCTGTCTTGTAGCCAGTTCACTGTATGCTGTGTATTTGTAAGGAAGACAGAGGAAAGTATATGTTTTCAGAAAAATTATGACCCAGGGGGCTTGTATTTATCTTTTAAATCATTTTGTCATGTTAACATTGATCACAAATCAAGATTAGGCTTTTTATTAGAATCTCCACCCAGCATTTTATTTTCTTTCCTCTGAAATGCAATGTCACAAAGTAATATCAACACTTTATTATCAAATCCCATATGTGATAAGTGTTGATATCACTTTTTCCCAGGAACCAACTGCAGATCTTCTACAAAATAGCACAAGTTAATATCAAACAAGAAGAGACATTCACAGGCTGTGTTATATGTGTTTATTAGTTGATAGTTCATCTGAAAAAAAACATGCATTAAACGTGCAGATAATGTCCATGTTTTGGAAATGCCACATGTTGTCTTAATAGGAAACATTCACCATACAGAAAGTGAGATGATGACAAAAAACTGAGTAGATGAGATTTTTTTTATTTTTTTTTAAAATTTATTTTAAAGTTCTTTTATTGGTTTTTAAATGTCTTAATAGTCTTGGGCTTTCTTATTTTTTAAAACTTCTTTTACTGTATGAACCCTCGCTGACCCTGCGTTCCTCCAGCAGTGGGCTCCTAGTCATCCCAAAAGTCAGGACACACACAAATGGCGAGGCGTCTTTCCAGTTTTACGGCCCTTGACTATGGAACAGCCTGCCGGAGGACCTCAGGGCTGCAGAGAATGATCATGTTTTTAAGAGCAGGCTCAAGACACACCTTTTTAGCTTAGCTTTTAATTAAGATTTTATTTATTACATTTATTTTTATTAGGTTCCCGCTTTGTTTTTATTTATGGATCTTACTCATTTCTTATCTTAATGTTTTAGTTGTACTATTTTATGGTCTGGCTCTTAGTTTTTATTGATATCTTAGTTTTTACTCATTTTATTCTTTTATCATTAGGATCACCAATGTTTCCTCTGTGGCAGCCCTCTGCGCCGGGAGCTGTGGTTGACTATGGCTGCAGGGCTCTGTCTCGTAGGTTCCTGGAGGAGTTTTGAAGTCCATCATCTCTCCTCTGGGTTCTGCGTCAGTGTCCTGTGGCTGTGGTCGACTCTCAGCTCCTGGTGCAGACAGCTCCTCCGATGACGCTATCTCACCTGGTTCGTCTGTACTTAGCCTTTGTTCTTGTTCTTAGTTTCTTGCACTATTTTAGTCTGTGTGCGTGTGTGTGTATGAGTGTATGGGGGTGAGTGTGTGTCTGTTAGTGGGTGGGTGCATGAATGAAGCCTTATGTCCATGCGTGTGGGTAATTTATGTAAAACAGGGGTGGGAAGGTGGATTTAAAGGTATAGTCAGCGATGTGGGAGAAAATGGGTGGAGGGTTTGTTTATATTCGAATTTAGACCCGCCTCCCGAAAGCTGATGGACGTGCATCGTCATGGAAACGGCCGTAGAAACTGCGTAGCTGACGTAGCTAAGGAAACCCCGACTGGTCGGACAACTCGACTGCCAATATTGATAACATCACAACAACAGTACATTTTGGCAGATTAGACAATAAGATGAATGCCTGACGGCTGCTACTGTTATGTGAAGCACCACGAAGCTAATGCTGCTTAGCTTACCTATCCAGCAGACGGATGGCGACATCCGCGTCCGTTTTCAGGTCTTTCAATTGGCGGAGTTCCCTCCACCGTCGGAAAGCAACACCAATGTTGATCCGGGTCTTTGCTCTTTTGGTCATAGCCCTTCTTTTCCACTTTTCACTCCTCTGACCTCTGGGCTGTTTTCAGCCATTGCTACCGCAACTATTGTATCTCTCTCTTACGCTAACTGCGCACGCTACGCAAACTACGACTCCCCCTCCCCCTTCTGTCTGATCTGCGCATGAGTATGATCGCCCCCTGGACGTGGGGGGGTTTACTTTGTTTTGGTAACTCGGACTGAGCCAGAGTATTTACCAGCTGAAATTCTGAGTCAAGGCTGTATATTGAGACCGGATTTTTTTTTCAACATGCTGTCAGTGGTGACATCTTGTGGATGGAGAGGAGACAAACGGTGAATTTCACAAATACTGCATTTGATTAGAAGATTAGAAGATCACTGAGTACACTTTTAAGGGAATGTTTTTAATTTTCTCTATGTAAAGCACTTTGAGTTGCAATCATTGTATGAAAAGTGCTTTATAAATGAAGTTTGATTGATTTATTGATTGATGTTGGGTAGGGGTTTGATAATAGACTTCAACAAAAAAGAAAACCCTCAGAATTGTAAAAACAAAACAAAGCAAAGTTTCTTAAGGTTTTGAGTATGAAAACTTGTCCAAATGAATAAATCACCTGAATGAAACTAAAAACAGTCAACAAAAATGTATTAGTCCATCACGCACTGCTAGGTTTGTGCCGCTGCACTAAATTATTAACATTGGTAATTGTTAAACCAGTTTTTATGTGTCTGTAATGGTTAATATAATAATATGTAGAAGCATGTAATTATTATTGTTATCCATGAAATCCCAAACTTACTGTTTAGAAAAAAAAAAACAGTAAAGCCAATATTATTTCTTTAATGAAGATGTCATATCAAAGTTATTTACTTGAATTCCAACTACTCCAAAAATTGTTTATCAGTTGAATGTTATGCTTGATTAATTTTCTGACTTGCAGAAAAGTGGGCCAGCTCAAACTTGTGTATAAAAAGGGGAATTCAGTTTGAAAATAAGTTCAAAATATATTTCCAAAAATTACACTTTCAGTTTCAAACAAGTTTTTGTAGAATTATCAAATATTTATGCTTTCTCATTTTTGTAAGAGGTGGTCTAACAAATTTGTCAAGCATTATGAATGTTTCATGTTCTGTGCTACAGGCCTTCCAACCTCCCAAAAAATGGATAAAAAGTCTTGTAAAGAAAAATCTGTGTATCACATCAGACAGTGGAAATCCTCTGTCAGGAGAACCCCTGAATGGATATCTATCTCTTCATATGGGTTCCATCATAAAGTACATTTAAGGACAGATTTTCATAGTTCAGAAAAACTGAGAAAAGTTGGATTAACTTTGGTGATTTCTTTCCTAAGAAAATAACAATTTACTTCTCGACTTTTTTAAATTTATGCATAAAAACAGCTGCTAATTGGACAGAGACAGACACTGAGCGACACCTTTGCACACTGCTGAGGAGACAATGAGGCTGTTAAGTAAAATGAGGAAGACTAAAACTGACAGAGCTCTGCAGCTCTTCTGTGACAGAGGTCTGTTGAACAATTGGAGTCTAACTCACACACGCAACTGTACAGCACATGCACATATACATTTTCTCATCCCCTGACACTCAAAACACTCATCTGACACTCAAACTCAGGCCAGTGACAGCAAAGACACGCTTCTCTGACAGATCAAACCTGATTTACAATGCATGCGGGTAGTGTGTGTGTGTGTGTCACACTGGGAGGAGATGAGCAGAGGGAGTTAGGGGTCAGAATTGTAAATTTGAAAGTGTCACGTCATGTAATTTATATGTCCAACGCCCCTCCTCTTTTTAGCTCACAAGGATCCACACACGAGTATACACACTCTGGGGGTATCCACCTCTACCCCTCCCAGCCATTCATTCCAATCTTCAGGATAATCAGTCAGCTGGTTCTGTCTGATTTTGCTTCTTTTTCTCCTCTTCATTTCCATTTGTGGACTGCATCACTGTCAACCCTCTCACTGTTAAGCAGCAGAGTCGGTCCCACAGGCAATCTGTCCCCCAGACAGACACATAACGGCAACTGACACCTTTGTGCTTCACAGCGTTCACCAGAGGCTTAGAGGAACAACAAACATTTCTAAAAACAATGTCAGTAAGTTTTTTAAGCAAAGCTAGGTATTTATTTTGTAGTCAGAGTATGATTTTTACAGTCAGAAAAACTAGGGATGGCTGTCTTTGGACACTAAGAGGGCCGTGTCAGACCGAAGTGTGCAAAGTAAAAGTGTAAACTGTTTGTATCATGTATTCACACTATATATGCTGTTCTCACTGAGAAACTTTATTTTTCTGGTAGGCTACTCTTAAACTGTGGTATTATTTTTTGGTGGGAGTACTTATAGGTGGATATACCCAAAAACCCTTTGTACTTGGTACAATATTTCCCTGTTTTCAGCTGTTTCTGTGTAACGGACTCTTACAGACTGTGGCTTACTGAGGGAGAGGAGAGAACTTTCTACTGCATCTAATGTACTTAGTGGCCATATGGAGCTCATACAGCCCCACTTCACAAAAAAATTAACCACCCCTTTAACTATAAAATGCCGCTAGTTACAGGGATAAATCCAACCCAAAAAGTGGCAAGGAAGTCTTTGTTGTTAATAAGACTTTGACTTACCAGGTCTGTGCTCTTATGTTTTCTGTGTTTGCATTGATATGTCTGGACATGCTCTTTTCTGTGAAGTTGGCTGTGGGCTGAGCAAAATTCTTGATCAGGAAGTGTCTCCCATCTGGGTAGGTGGCATATCCCCTCTGAATTAATCAGGACAATATTTCAAATTGACTGTTTTACTTTCTGAGAGAGGGAAGAAATAACAGGGGGAAGAGAGGAATTTTCCTCATGTTGGGGTGGGGGACTTATAGGCGGGCCATGGATGACACCTTAAATTATGTATGTAACACCAAAGGAAAAAAAAAAAGTTTGATTATCTTACCAAAAGCAAGACAACAGAGCCTGACAACTTTGACTTAAAAGATGCTCAAGCTTGAGACAGAATGTATCTCAGTGCAACCATCTCCCAAATCCAATACTTTAATCTTAACATCTTTAAATCCCAGACAAATCATCATTTTGATAGGAACACTTGTGTGTTTCATTTCACTTCATTTACCTTTAAAAACACATGAATCTGAATTGTTTCTCTTGGTTTTAACCTTTTTGTTCTTCTATCAAAGGATACTAGTTTTTATTACCCATGATGAGTTATTTTCATCAGTCTGAAAACTTTCTTGGAAAACTTGCAGTATTATAATGTAATACTGTTAAATGGTTAAGATAAATACATTAAATATCATAATCAACAGAAATGTTTATATCTAGAAAATAGTGGAATGTAATGTATGGTTGTGCTCTCTCTCTCCAATTAGGGCTTTTGCACATTTATATGCAAGCTATCACTTGTGGCATTCTGCTACTGCCTCACAAACTTTCAGGTGAGAACGTGTTTGTTTGTCACCGCATCACGCCATATTTCCTCCTTTGATAAAAACATTTTCATGTTTCCCTCTATCATCATTATAGAGACCAAACAGAATATGATATGTCTAGTGAAAACTGTGTTTATATGTCTGGGCTGTGGTGTGTGTGTGCGTGTGTGTGTGTTTAGATATACGCACCCCAATGTGTTTGCGTGCCTTTGCTGTGGTGTGTGTGTTTGTGTGATGTGGCCTCAGGGCTTCAACACGGGGTACCGCTGAGGGAATTCCCCTAAAGGCAGAGATCCGCAGCCGAAAGGAAAACATGCACCACCTCCGCCTCTCATCTTTGCTTTGCATGCCTCAGACACACACAAACACTTAACATTTGGCCCTCACCAGTACAGCGCTTACACAAGCACACACACATAGGTTCATGTATTTACTGGAGACAGTCTCTTTCCAAATGTAAAAACTAGAAGCACTGTATTTTGCATGGGCACCCATGATACATTTGCAGGATTTTTTTCCAAGCATCTCTGACATTATTAACAAAGTTTTTAAGGAAATATTGAACACTGTATCATCTTAGAGTGTTGAATCATTTGGGAACTTGACTTGAAATTTTGATATAAAATCAAAGTTCTTTGTGTCATCAAGCATCATTGAAAATTAAAGAGAAAAGTCATTTCTTAGTTTGAGAAAATCTTATTCCAAAACTTATCATTTTTATATTAAGATGATGATTGTGAGCGTAGTTACTATTGCTTTGACATGCAGAGGCCAGTTGGACTGAAGTGAAGGAATTTTGTCAACTTTGAGTGGTCTTATTTTTTAATAGACCTACTTATGATTATTTTTATGATAATAGAATTTGTTGAGTTCTGTTTCTCAACACCCTAAAAAACATAACTGCTAATATTTGCAAACATTGCAAAGATCAGTCAAAAAATATAGATAGATAGATAGATAGATAGATAGATAGATAGATAGATAGATAGATAGATAGATAGATAGATAGATAGATAGATAGATAGATAGATAGATACATACATACATACATACATACATACATACATACATACATACATACATACATACATACATACATACATACATACATAGAGTATACAGTGATCTTGCACTCAAACAGACAGATAAACAGACAAAAAAAAAACCTTCCTTACTGGCGGTGAAAAACACCAAAGAGCTTTTGCAGGCATTAGGCAGAGAGGGTGAAATGTTGTTGCCAAATGATGAGCTGTGAAATTTTCTGAATGACTTTGGGAACAGATCCAGCATACCTTTTGAACATTTAACATCCCATTTAGCATGCTGTGTTTGTGCACAGTCAGTGATCCATACAGTGGCCAAAACATCAGGAAAGAACAACCCATTTCTGTCCCATAAGCAATTTAAATTGTACCCAATTTTGTCACATCACATCTTTCTAAGTAAAGTATTGTTTCTTTGTTTGTTTGTTTGTTTTTGTATGTATTGGGGGTCATACCGACATGTCACTGTGGACAAATTTTACTTGTAGTTTTATCTACTATCTTCACTTTGTTAGGCATGTTGTTCTCAAAACAACTTTAGCCACTTTGATCAAATTAATTCAACCTTAAACAATGGTGACAAAATAAAAGAGAAACAGGGAAATTAAAAATAAGCTGTATGAAATACACAAGAATAAACTTGATTGATTTGGCACAATTCAAACACCCTCATCATCTTACACTAATGTTAATTTAACCATTCAACTTCCAACTCAACTGCTTGGCAGAGGTCGATAAATTCTGAAATATTTAATGTGTCATAAAAATAACATATTATTGTTTGTTTTTGTCAGTGTTTCAGGTACAGAAAAAAACTGCAAACAAACCAAAAGAATTTTCCTTTGTGTGGGATTTAAAGCTTTAAGAAGCCTAAAGCTTATTATTTTAAATACATAACTTTAATGACATAATAAAGTTATTTACCAATAAACACATTTATGTTTGTCAAACAAAGTATTATCTATTTTAAGTCATTTTATTGCTATTTTTTTCAATATTTATGCCTTTTCTAATTGATTTGGTCCCAAATATGAGTGCATTTTAAATCATCATGTACTTCTTTTTGTACAACTTTTAACTTTGAAACCTTTGAGTCCCACACCATGAAAATATCTGTGTTTAGGTTTGTTGGTATTTTTGTCTGTTCTTTGAAATATTAAGAGAATAGAACAATGATTTGATTTGTTCTGTTTTATATAACATTAAATATACCCACGTTTTTTTTTTTGTTTGTTTATTTTGTTTTGTTTTTTATACCTCTGCCAAACAGTATGCTGGTAGTTAAAGGGTTAAGTAGCTAACAAAAAAAGGTTTTTCCCAAAATGTTTGGGAAACTAACTAAAGATACAAAAAAGGCATTGATTGTGGTTTAAATGAGTTTATGATAGCAATAAAAAGGAAAATATAATAATAATAATAATAATAATAATAATAATAATAATAATAATAATAATAATAATAATAATAAAAATAAGAAGAAGAAGAAGAAGAAGAAAAAGAAAAGGATTTAAAAATAAAAATAATACACAACTATAATAATAACATAATATCTTACCATGCCCTGCAGAATTTATTTTCTTCAGCTTAATGTTTCCTTGTAATACAAATTAAATCAAGTCCTTGCTTAAAACACAACCTACACATGACATTAACAGTGAAACACTCCAGAACATGGGACCTTTAACACCTGAGAAAATATCTTGCATGTAGTCAGTTAACTTTGAGGTGTTGCTGTAACTTAGTTTATTACATTATTGTAGTTTGACTTTTTTTTTTAAGTAACTAGTAATTAGCCCACTACGTTTCATAAGTAGCTTGCCTGCCACAGGGAACGCAAGGCCATTTACACATGTTTGCAAATTTGTTGGTACCCTTCTTTTAAAGAAAGAAAAACACAAATGGTCACTGAAATAACTTGAAGCTGACAAAAGTAATGAATAAAAATTTACTGAAAATCAACTAACAAAAATCATACATTGCTTTTGAATTGGGTTTCAACAGAATTATTTAAAATAACACTATAATGAAACTGACCTGGTAAAAAAATGACAGTACCCTTAACTCAGTGTTTTGTTCCACAACCATTTGAGGCAATTACTGCAATCAGATGATTTCTGTAAGTCTCAATGAAACTTCTGCATCCGTCAACAGGTATTTTGGCCCTGTTACGCACCCGTCTAGGGGTAAGGTACGTAACAGATTTACAAGGGTAAAAGGGAACAATCACTCTCGGTCTCCAAAAATCCAAACAATACAATGATCAAAATTTTCACAATTTATTTACAAAACCAAAATTCAAGCCAAAGGCAGAAATGTATATACAATAAACAAACTAAAAAGCCGAGATTTTAACAAGAAGAAAAGGGTACAAAAACAAAAGGCAGCAAAGGCTGGCACGCAAACTAAGGATTAACCCGAAACAATTAACACGCTATCTAATACAAAAAACCAACTGCCAAAAAACTAGCAAATTACACCGATCACAAATTCCCAATAACAAGTTTGGAGGCCGACAGGGATTCACAACTGCTGTCAGAGAACGCCAACTTCCATCCGCTCCCTGCGGCTTTTTGAAAGGGGAGCCGTTTCTCTGAGGCCAATGGGAGGGCTGCTTCTCCCTCATTCGATCGGCTCCCTCCGCCAATCACGTCGGGGCACCTGAGCCAGAGATCCTCTCTGAAAGCAGAGCACTCACTCACACAGGCACGCAAACACACACTCACAACAGGGAGAGCAGCTCCACAAATAACAATATTTCAAGAAACGGCCAGGGCCGTAACACCCCCATTCCTAAAGAACAAACATATATTTTTTTCAAAATTGTTTGTTACAATACAAAAAACACATTCTAATTTATTGCTCTACACAGAGCATCAGCAAGAACATTGTTAGCACCTTTCTTGTGCTTAATATCTAAGTTGTAGTCCTGCACCAGCAGGGACCACCTCATCAACCTTTTGGTTGAATCACTCCTCTTGAGCAAACTGCTCCAGCTGTCTCAGGTTTGAAGGGTCTCTTCTCCAGACTGCATGTTTCAGCTCCTTCCACATATGTTCAATAGGACTTAGATCAGGGCTCATCACTTCAGAATAGTCCAGTGTTTTGTTCTGAGCCATTCTTGGGTGTTTTTAGCTGTGTGTTTTGGCTCATTATCCTGTTGGAGGTCCCATGACCTGAGACTGAGACCAAGCTTTGACACTGGGCAGCACATTTCACTCCAGAAAGCCTTGTAGTCTTGAGATCTCATAGTACCCATCACAGATTCAAGACATCCTGTGCCAGATGCAGCAAAGCAGCCCCAGCACATAACTGAGCCTCCTCCATGCTTAAAAATAGGTACAGTGTTCTTTTTATTGTATGCTTCATTTTTGTTTCGGTGAACGCAGAGCTGATGTGACTTGCCAAAAAGCTCCAGTTTTGTCTCATCTGTTCAAAGGACATTCTCCCAGAAGCTTTGTGGCTTGTCATTCTGATTTTTGGCAGAGTCCAGTCTCCCTTGTTTATGATTTGCTTTCAACAGTGATGTCCTACATTAAGTCCACTTTGACTGAAAATAGGGATGGATGGTGCGGTCTCCTACAGATGTACCTTGACCTTGGAGTTCACCTTTAATCTCTTTGAGAGTTGTTCTGGACTCTTATGTTACCACTCATCTCTTCAATTTGTCATCAATTTTCCTCTTGTGGTCACACCCAGGGAGTTTGACTACAGTCTCATGGACTTTAAACTCCTGAATAATATGTGCAACTGTAGTCAAAGGAACATCAAGCTGCTTGGAGATGGTCTTACAGCCTTTACCTTTAACATGCTTGTCAGTAATTTTCTTTCTAATATCCTGAGACAGCTCTCTCCTTAGTTTGCTGTGGTCCATTTTGTGGGACACACATGATACCAAAGAGCACAGTGACAGCTTTTTACCCTTTAAATAGGCAGACTGACTGATTACAAGCTTGAGGACACTTATGATACGAATTACAGGACAGACTTTAGTTTAACATGTCCCTATGATCAAATCATTTTTAATCTTTTCTTGGGGTACCATCATTCTTGTCCAGGCCAGTTTCATTATTTTGTTTTTAGAATAATTTTGCTGAACCACAATTCAAAATCATTTTCTGATTTGTATTAGTTGATTTTCAGTATTTTTTTTATTTATTATTTCTTTTGTCAGTTTCAAGTTTTTATTTTAGTGACCATTGTGTTTTTTTCTTTCTCTAACAGAAGGGTACCAGCAATTTTATCCATGTGTGTAACACCATATGCAACTGCTATTAGCTAGCAGCTGGTTGCTAAAAGCAGTAATTCCATGCTTAGACACAGTTCACAATAATGTAATGTTGAGGAAAAATTCTCATGTAACATAAACTGAATTGTTCACAACAACAACAAAAAAACAGCCAATCACAGTTTAGAATCCTGTATCAGTACTTTCCATGACCCCTTGATGTGCTCCCTTTTTATGTTCCCAAGCTGCCCAAGGAGTCATACCAACTATCTGAGAACCACTCTCATAAAGGCATATTAAACAATCTTCGTGGCTGCAAGGTCAAATTAAAGTTCACACAGCTAGATTACTGAATGCTGGTATCAGTGTTTATTTTCACATTTTCATGGACTCCCCCCACACAAGCTAATTTTCTTAAAATCGACTGGTCTCATCTGTCTAATAGCACTGCTCCCCTACCTCATTATTAGCCAATCATACTGCTGCTATCTTCTTAAAATAATGTTCACTCCTCACCCAGTTCATTATGGCATCACTGTGTGCAACCCTCCACCTTCCATTAGCAGCAAACCTTTGCAGTTTTAACACTTTTCTTCATCCTATAAGCCTAAGGCCCTATCCACACGAAGACAAAATGTTTCCAAAACGATCATCATAAAGGCGAAGGCGTCTCAGAAAATGTGTGCGTCTACATGAATGCACTCGATACGCATTAAAACCCTATAAAACACATGCCAGACCTCTAGGGGCGCTGAAAAGATATGACGGAAACAAGCTGAAACAGATGAAAAAACAGTGGGCATGCACACTTGCTGCAAAAGTTGTAACAAGAGATGGTGATAAAGTGATCATAAAGTGCTGTAGCGTGTTCTTGATAATTGTTTGTTCAAGTCAATGGTGATTGAGAAGAAGGAGATTTTGCTGCAACAGAGATAGTAGGGTCACTAGCTTCATCAGCACGTATGCTACATAGTACGCCGCCATTGTTGTTGTTGTTGTTGCTGCATGTGGCACATGCATGCCAATGAAGGTATGAAACTATGACGTAAGCGTATCTGAAAAGTTACAGAGAGCCAGTAATCACGGAGCTGCGTATACGGCATTTCAAAATCTTTCCACTCTGGAACCTGGTTTCAGAAATGATCGTTTACTGACCCCCAAAACGCTGTCTTCATATGGATGATATGCAGATTCTGCAAAAAATGTATGCATTTAGACCTCGGTTTGTCTTCGTGTGGATGGAGCTTCAGACTAAGATCATCAGCCATCTATCCTCGTCTCCATGACGTGGTCAGCGTTTATATCCCTCCAGCCTCAGATGTTATCTTCATCCATCAACAGGTCCACACTTCACAGATTCATCATCTGTTACTGTCAACCCTAGTCTTTACAATGGATAAACTCTTTTTGTCTGTCCAGTTTAAGATGATATAATCAGCCAATGCCTTCACCGCCAGCATCTGGACTTCGTGAGGAAATAGATCTAACTGCCACTTAGGGAGGACACCATTCAATCCTTTAATCAATGTATCAACCTTAGAGTAAGTGCTTAATAATCATTGACAATAGCTAAATAGGCAAAGGAAAGAAAATAGTCATCTTCGATTTATGTACTAATCTTTGTTTGATGAGAACTTCTGTACTTAAGACCGGATTACTTAGAGAGCAACAAAGTCCAGTTGCGATTTAGATCTGTCTGGAAAAGCAATGACTTCCACACTTAAAGGGACTGTGAGGAGTTTCTAAGTAATTACAAAAAAGTCTCACTTTTAGATGTATGCCTGATCGAAATACACACTTTAAGATGAGTTTTATAGCTATAAATGCTATTCCTTAGCCTTCCGGTCGGGTTGGTCAGGGCTGAACTGGCCTGGATACTCAACTTCGGGAACAAGACAATTAAACCTAGAGCAAATTTATAATTTATTTTATTATTTATATTACACGTCTTAGAGCACCAGGCTGTAGGTAGCAATATATAGCCGGCTACAAAACTACGATAGGCCTACTAAGTTTTCCAAAATTTGCTTGTTGTCACACATCAAAAACTACCGCTACGTAACTAGAAAGAGATACATTACCTCGTCGCTTTGCATCCTGTAAGATGTTGAAAAAAGAAGTTGTAAAGCAATGCAGAGTTCTGAGCAAGGTCCGAGCTGCATTCATTAGCATCACAACAAATACACGCTTTGGATAGCACATGTCTTGTGGTGCGTTCCAGTTGTAGTCAGAAGTAGGAATTTTGAGTTGCGAGTAGGAAACTGCAACTGGAACGTCCCCCAAAGTCTGAATTTCCTCCTGGGAATGCGGTGAAACCTCGCCACCCCCAAGTTGACAATCAAAGATGGATGCCCCCAGTGTGAACAGTTATTTAGCTCCTGTAATAATCAATTTATTTGCACTTCTGACTGGGATGTGTCGCTCTAGATCAGCTGTTTACATAGTATTGTTAGACTTATATTTACAAAATTGCTGCCATAGTGATAATCACATTCTTCATGTGATATTTGTGAACAACAACGCAGGCATGCTAACAACAGCTAACAATAGCCTGGTGGATCAGCATGTTTTTTTCCGACTTCAACTGGAACGCTGATAACTCTGAGATTATGTCACTCCCAGTTCCGCGGTTACTGGAATGCAGCATTAGGACAGTCGCCGCGCATGCTCATGGGTAGCAGAGTCTTTTACGTTGCCGGTAATAGATTCTCCTCACAGTCCCTTTAAGAACCTCTGCAAACATATCAATGGAGCGCAAGCAGCCTTCAGGTTATATTTGTTGTAGTTGCATACAAAGCTCATGACTTGTTTAAGCTAATTATGATTATTACAAAATATTGACAAGTGAGAACAGAAGAATTCAAAGTCAAACAAGCCTTGAAGGAAAAAAATGTGCTTTCCTTGAATTATTACCAAAAGCAACATGAAAAATGAGCAATTAAATTTGTAAAATCTTTATTCTGTTAGAGTTTGTCCTTTACATCTTCACTCAGGAAATTTAAATTGAACACTTAAGCTTGTTTATCTTTCAGCCAGTATAATGACGTGACATGTATTTTTACTCTTCTGCACTGGAGACAGTCAAGGCTGGAGACTTTTTGTTTCTGGTTGTTCCTTCAACACTCTATGGCCTGTCTTTTCAAAATCGAGGATAAACTTGTTTTAATCAGGAGAGACGTAAGTGAGAGAGAAGAATGTGTTCAAATTTTAATAAATGATAATTGTGCTATACCTCTGGTCATTAGACTTTATAGCAGTGTGTCCATGTTCTCAAAAGGCTCACTAGGCCAATAGGATACCCTTTTATGGATCCTGGAGTAGGGATGGGCAATTTTGATTCCTAAAAATATCAGATTAATTTTATCTTCACTGCCAGAGGGCCAGATTGTTACAAATTTTCAAATACTCTCTAACGGGTTTAAAATGTTTAAGTTATTAATTGATTTACTGTAATGAAATTCGGTACTTAGATTGTATGTATGGTTATCATAGCTTTCACCAAAACTGATTTGACCCACACGTATTTATTTTAATGCTATGATGCCAAAAGAAATGCTAAATGTAGTGAGCAATCATGGAAGCCCACTAAACTCATTTTTAAAGTGAAAGAAACTTTGTATGAGATATTGAAGTAGATTTATTTACATTTGTTCTTTTTAAATATATTTAGAAAGTATTTATCAATGGGTTACATAAAACAATTCTGGCAAACAAAACTATTTAATATTTGCAACAAAAGCAACATATGCTGGTAATAGCTAGTATTTTACCAATATCTATATTTCCTCTTTCTCTGTGCCTTTATTTGGTCTATATGGTGTTGTAGCAGATGATAGAAGAAGATCCTTCAAGGTTGATATTGGAATTTTCTGTCATGTTAACAATTTTTATTGTTGAAATAGATTTATGGACCATGTTAAGAGATATGGGGGCCTTATGTGGCCCCTGGGTAGCTCGTTGCACACCACTGATAGATACTGGTGACAGAGACTTTTGGATACAGGATGGGATAAGAATGAACCAGAAGTTTTCAAAGCATGAAATTCCACCAAGGCTTTTCTGACATTGTCATGCATTCATGCATTTATTTATTCATTGTGATTGTGATAGTTCCAATTGGAATTTCCAATTTCCCTGTTTATGTGTACACAGTCCAATCATGCAGGTGATTTTTTTTAATGGAAATTTGGTTTCACTATTCTGAAAATATTTCATTAATATGTTACTAATATGGCACTTAAGTCATCAACTTTTCCTTCTCCATAAAATGTGCAGTGAAAAATTAATCAGCAGCAGGGGACATCCTAGTGGCTCATCAAGTGTGCATATAATGATAATAATAATAATAATTGAATTTAATTTGTATAGCGCCTTTCAAGAAACCCAAGGACACTTATATCTGAGCAGCTCTAGACATGGGCAGTAGAGTAAAGAGGTGGGACCAGTAGGACTCGTTAAGAAATTAGTGTTCACATAGCCAGTGTTCAGGAATACAATTGGCATGAACCAGCCCTCTCTTCAGAATTAAATGTCTTTCCAAATGGGGTCTTTCTGATCAGAATCTTCCAGTTGACGTGGAAATATGTAGCATTTTTGTTCTAATCAAGCATTTATTATGATTATTTGTGACCATGTAAATATAGCTATCGTTAGCCAAGTTATTGGTCCAAATTTGATAAACTGCCCCATCGTTTAAATAAACAAATTTATGAAAGAAATTTTGGAACTGTATCTGAATTTGGATCACCATCAATATGTGTTGTCTTGTCTTGTGCCATGATTAATTTCCCCTTGAATTTCAACAAAATTTTTTGACATCTTTTTAGTTTTCTTGCTGACAGAACAAACCACTAAATGCCAGCAAAAACAGAATCTCCTTGGCAGGTAGCTAGAGATGACTAAAATTAATGGACTAAAGAGATCCTGGGTCTTTGTATGATGCTCATTACATTTCTACAAGTTCTCTCACCAAACAGCTGAGCCCTTCTTCTTGGCCCCTCGCTGTTTCACTGTTCAACACTCGTACAGCCAGGCTGTACTCCTAGTTACTTAGACACTTGGAGGGGATCAGACAGGCATTATATTGGCATCAAAGTCAATGTCCACTCTTTTTCAAACTTCTGGAGGTCACTTGGCAAAAAAAAAGGGGCCTGTTGTTTGGAGCTTAAGCTTCACTTGGTCACTTTGAACCCCCTCCTGCTCCCAAGCATAAGCTGGGATCAAAAGTTCAAGCTCAAAACCTTTTCAAGGTAAATTGACTGATTTAGTCTTGACAAAACATCAAAGTGAAATTCAGCCTTTAACTTCTTTAATCACGGCAAAGTAAAACAAAGCTGCACATTTATTCCACCGCTGAAGCTCGAGGGAAAAGAAAAAAAATTAAGAGTGAAAAAAAAAAAAGACTTTTCATCCCATCAAACAAACCTTTCTAGAAAGACAAAGCCTTTGCTTTTAACAGAGTGCTTCTATTCGAAAGTTTTTCTGTTCACAAATATTTACAAGTGTCAAGATTACTGCCTCCAGTGCTGAAATACATCTACACAAATCACAGATTTCTTGACTACAGCCCCCCGCTGTGATGCACCAATTCACCGTCTTCTCTGTCAAACTAAGTTCACTACTCTGAAGAGCTGGTGGCACTCGATGGGAGTCTGGATCAGAAGTGAGGCCTCAGTGGGGTGGCTGTAATCTGCTTCTTACAGAAGGCGTGGGCTGACGTCACTCATCTTCACATGATGCTCCCCTTCCCCCAGCTAGTTAAGAAGAAGCTGGAGCGAAGTAAATCTTTCACGGGTCATTAGACTAGTCTGTAATCTGAACAACATCCTAAACAATCAAGAAGAAACATGAACCAGTCTCAGATTCAGAGGTCCGTTTGTCTGAATAGTCATTTCAATAGTTTTATTCGGAGTATCATCTTAAAGTGAGTCAGATTAAAGAAGCTCTTTAAAACATCTTTTTTACCTGTACAGTTGTTTCTGAACAGATAAATCTAAAGCATTTTGGAAAGACTTTGAACTGTATATCTTACATTAGCTCACGTACAGACAAGAGAAGGCAGCGTTCTAATGGCTGGAGCTGCTGGCATGAGATTCAAAGCATGACAGAAGTAGATCACTTTTAGATCACACAGATATCTTTTAGTGTCATTGCAGCTAACTTTCACTTGAGAGCAGTGGTTCTTGATTTTTTTTCTAGCTGGGACAATACTGATGTACTCTCCCAGCCAACAACAAAATGGGTCTATCTATATGCCAGTGCAATGTGTTTTGGAGTAAAGACCCCTTCCCTTATTCTGGCCTCATCCAACAAATAAAGTAAATAGCTTAGCTAGAGAGGGCTCCAAGCCAAGATGCAACTTTAAGATGAAGGGAAATGTTGTCAAACTCTGAAAGCATCTTTATTAAGTTAAATATGGATTATCATGAAATACTGAAAAGACATATCTTGGAGAATAGCAGAATCACTTTGACCTCTTTGAGATTAACTAACATGTAACAACTATCTTATCCTTTAATGGCATTTTGAAAGTAATCAATTGAGTCTGGTATTTAAAGCCATGTATTTGTTTGGTGTCTTCTATGCCACCCCACCTGTCAGTATCATCGCCTCAGTCTTCAATCAATCAATCAATCAATCAATCAATCAATCAATCAATCAATCAATCAATCAATCAATCAATCAATCATCAATCAATCAATCATTTGATCTTTACTGCTTGGTTCTCCAGCACATAGTGGAGGAGGAGAGACTGCTGAATTGGACTGACTGGGTTTTGTTTGTGAGGAAGCCCAGTCTCCAGTTGCAGAGAGTGGAACTGATTCCCAAAGTGTTCAGTTTTCCAATCAGCCCCATGGGGGAGATTGTATCGACTGTTGAGCTGATTCCTGACTGTCTGGACCCTCACCAGTTTGCATTCAGAACCAACAGATCCACAGATGATGTGGCCTCAACTGCCCTTCCTTCAGTCTTCACTCACCTTGAAAGAAGCAATTCCTTCATCAGAATACTATTTGATAGTTTCAGCTCAACTTTGTAATAATGTCATAGCCTCAATTCCTTCATTTTTTTCATCATCTTACTTTTGCTGAATGCATCTGCCAAGGAGGTTATGTTTTTGCTGGCATTTGTTTGTTTGTTTGTTTGTTGTGTTAATTAATAATTAATAATTACGGGAATACTACAGGACAGATTTTGCTAAATTTTTCAGCAGACGTTGGTAATAATCCAACTAAAAAATGATTGGATTTGGGTGGTCATTTAGATAAACCCCATTAGTGAAGAAATATTTTTTCTTAATAACTGTATAACTAATAATTATATCAACACGATTCCAAATGTTAGGTGTGGGTTTTCAGGGACAAGGAATCGTGTTATTCCTTCATAAGACGTTGATATAGATTAAAGAATCTTGATGTTGCAACCTGCTTACTCTTTTAACACTTCATTTGTTATATTCTTATCTATTTCAATGTCTTTATTTGATATTCCTACCACAATATCATTTATAAGAGCAACTGAACCAACCAAGTTTTTTCCCTCAGAAATTAATAAAGTATTTCTCAATCTGATCAAAAAATAAAATTATTTGAAAATCCTCAGATTTCTTGTTGCCCTCAAATGTTCATTGTAACATTAATCAATCAATCAGTCTTTATTTGTATAACGCCAATTCATAGCAAGGTTAATGTCAAGACACTTTGCAAAAGAGCATATAACTCTTCATTTTACGGATACACGTATACTAATATACAAATATATACAACCAACACCAAACATGAGTCCATAAAGCCTATCATGAATCCCTCCAGCATAGAGGCAAGAAAAAACCTTCTGTTAAGCAGCAGGAAATCTTGAATGTGGACCCCAGTCTCATGATGAACAGCAAATCCACACAATGCTGTGTTGGGTGTGTTAGCGAAGAAAGAGAAGTAAGAGGAGACAAGTGGACTATAGTAAGAACTATAGTTAGTGACAGATCCATGTACCAATCATAAACCTGTCATCACCAAATTTGTTTCTGCTGAAAACAAATTTATTAGAGGTTAGCCTCTTGGGATGCCGCAGCTCATTTTCCGGAGGGTCCTCATGTCTGAATGGTTATAGTGATAATTTTACAGAACTTTAATCAGTGATAATCTTACTGAAAACAAGAATTTATGGTAGTGACAAACTCATGGAAGCCCAGACCACAGGTGCATCCCTACCATATTTGACTCTGTTAACAGTATTAAAGGTAGACCTCTTGAGATGTGAGATCTCATTTTCAAGAGGGACCTCATGTCTATGTGTTGCTAAAAATAGGTACTGTAGATGTTTTAACCATGGACAAAGAGATCATGCTAATATCTACATTAACAGCTATAATGATTATGAATGGGGCTAATGGAACGGCTGAATATGTGTTATGTCTGTATTTGTAGTCTCCCAGGAAACATGTTGTCTTAGTACAGAGTGGAACCATAAAACTGTACCCAAAGGTGAATTACTTCAAAACAAGAAGTGAAAAATTCAGATACATGAATAAAACTTGATAATGTGATGATAATGTGATGTCGGAGCAGAAAGCTTTGACATTACATTATCAACATCACATCATGATGTTTTAATGTGTCTGAAGTAGAAAATGGTAGAATGACGGCCTCTTTTTGACAATCAAAATTTCTAGAGCGTATGTGTCCACAGCTGATTTGTACTGTATGAAACGATGCTGCTTCAGTTTGTTAAACCCCTGCAGCCACCTGAAAACAGCAAGACAAAAATATTGTTAATCTCCAGTCTTTAATTTGAGGAAGTGCTGCACTACAGCACAGTGCCATTACAAAACACTGTACACTCTGTTGGCTTTCATTAAATTTGCAAGTGCAAATGACACCTTGCTGCTGTAAAGTAACCACATACACCTCTGCACACACTGGGCTGTAATAACTCAATGTTCTGCTTAGCTTTCTGCTTTGACATTACATTACAACAACAACAGGTTTTATTCATGTAGCTGGGTTTTTCACTGCTTGTTTTGAAGTAATCCACCTTAGGGTACAGGTTTATGGTTCCACTCTGTACTAGGACAACATGTTTTCTGGGAGAAGCAGATTTCTTATTTTTCAGTGCTTGTTGTCCTGCTGTTCTTCAATGCTGAGACCGCTGAGGTAACTGAAATGCATTGATTCATCACAACATCCTCAGATCTGTACTGAACTTCTCCCAGACCTTTTGAACTGTGTGCTGCAGCACTTTATCAAACCTAAAGCAGAGATGTGCACACAATCTATTATGCTCTTTGCATGAGTGGAACATTGCATTAAAGGGACATTTCTGTATTTTTGGAGTTCAGTTGTTTGTGAAGTGAAGTGGCTGAAGGGCTCTCACTAGTGCTGTGGTATTATAGACAACATAATGCAGGCACAGTTGTTTCCATATATATAAAATGTTATATGTTAACATAAGCCACAAAACTATGTTTGGTTTACTGTATAATTGGTTTAAAAATTCAGAGTGCTTTACCTTTCTTTCAGGAAGTCTCTGTTTTAGGGGCCATTTGCACAAGCCCTAAAACGATCATACCCAATAAGTTTTCATTGTGTTTCATGGAGACAGTACCGGTACCTTAAATTCGCAAACTTTTGAAAACAGCCTCCAGAATGGACAGTTTTCAATTCGCTCTCCATGCAGCGCTGTGTAAACCCAGATCAGAGCGTTTCAGGGTGAAAAGCTGACATCACCACATGCGCAATAATCTTTCACATGAAGGCTGCATACCAGGAACAACAACAGCTTCGGCTGTCTACCGAGTAACGTGTGTGCTGCTTACCATGCAGTTTGTTATCCACACAAAACTATCCTGACAGATTTATTTTTCAAAATGATTTGTTGTTCAGAAAAGAAACTCTCGCGTCTTGGTGCGTCCACTCGCCATTGTTGTTTGTGAAAAGTTTTTCTTCTTCGTACATGTTTTGTAGCAGCACTGCCTCTCTACAAACCTACACTGCCATCTACTGAACCGGCATGCATACTACAGCGGTTTCATTTGTCTCCAGCGACTCCGTCTGAGCGCGGATCAACTTGAACATGCAATAGAAAAAATCTTTGTGTAGTGTAATTCAGCCCCACAAGGAGGCTTGATTGTAGAGGTGTGCACGGGGGTGGCTAAAGAAAACACATAAAGTACAAGAACATGTGCATGCACCTGAAGGGAGCCTTGAATTTGATAGAAACAATTACTCTACAAGCGCCAGAGCATGGAACAGTAGCACAGAGTGCCTCACATCACCAGTGTTTTCTCTGGGAAGGTGGGGGGATACTGCTGCCTGATTGGTTTTTGAAGTGTACAAGCAGTTCTCTTGTGCAAACCACAGCATTCACAAGCTGAAAACGCCTCAATGATCCAAGTGGATTATAGCTAATAATAGTTTGCTGACTGAATTTGGTGAGTAATGGTTTCAATAATTTCATTTTTTTCTTATCCAGGATCTCTGTTGACACAGAAAGCTACAGGTAATGTATCACTAGAAGAATTAAAGCTTGCTGAAAGATGCATCATGGCATCAAAACGTAACATAAGCTAACACAGCAGGAGATATAATGTGGATATGTAATCCTTAAAATTAATTGTTAATGCATTCCATGACAGAAATGCATTAATAATTGCATTCTTCAGGGTCTAACATTTAATCTTCACAGTTCTTGTGGAGGCTGATCCTAGCTACAAACTAACTTGTCTGTCTACTTAGTGTATTTTAAGGCAATATAATGTGCCATTTGAACTTATGAACATGTCTAAAGTGCCCTCAAAAACACGCAAAAAACGTAGTGCCCTCTTCAGTTGTGAGAATGCACTGCATGTGCCATTTTTCTGTTCGTTTCGCCCCTGCCCTTGAAAAAGTCTGTGCACACCACTGCTTGGTAGGGCATATGGTGTGTTCATTTACCTTGGTACCTGGACATAGAAAGTAGGAATTACATTACCTCCCAGTTGAAAGGGTTCCAGTTACAAGCTGGTAAAGTCTGAGTGGCTGAGGCTCATACAACTCCTAGTGTGATATTCTGACCACAGCATGCATTGCCGTTGGTGTTTCTAATTTGCATCTTATAGCATACAACTCCTGAGCTCGACGGGAATGCACCAATAGCTCCCTGTGGTCTGTTAGTGACCGCAAACCAGAGACAGGTTGATACAAGTAGAGCTGGGTCTCAGAAGAGGACAAACTCTGCAAACACTATTTATCCAATAGGTAGAGACAGACCCTAAATACTTGGCTGTGAGAGAGAAATACAGCCCCAAAATAACACACATACACACAAATATGCAGACAGAGTTTAAATAAACTGGCATTCCAAAAATTATTTTTACAAGGAGAAACATGAAAGTGTGAGATTACTGCAGCTGAATAAGTAGTGAGTAGAAAGTGTGTAGAAACCTGAGGGCAACCAGTGGAAGCTGACAAAAATACACACAAATACACACACACATGCTAAAGAGATTGTGTTTGTGCCCTGTTCATTGTCAGCCTCTGAGCACTGAAGGATCTGTAATGGTTTTCATATTTGTCATTCCATCATTAGGCTGCAGTTTTGGTCATGTACCACAAACAGGGCTATAAGATGACATGCTGAGAAAAGATGAGCTCAAGCTTTTGATTTTTGATAACCAAAAGTTTTCTAATACTTCTCTCAGATCGAAATGCAGTAAAGTAATTGACTACTTTTCAAAATAATGTTACTCATCACCAGCTGCAGCACTGCTGCATTAATAGCTTAACAGGAAAGTTACACTTAATTAAGGTGAGGAGCATGAGTGAGTGTGAATACAGAAATACAAGCATGTTTGTGTGTTAAATATATCAGACACCTTCTTTTAAAAGCTGAGGAGATGAAGAAACAAGCACAGAAGGTGAGAAGACCATTTAATCATGTTTAACAATGTAGAGGGTTAACCCCCTTGATTTTTGTTTGCCCTTTTAGTCACTTTACCCTGGTGTTGGAACAGAATTGAACTAATACATCACAGACTCACACTCAGTTGAAAGTCACCAGATTACACAGGTACAAAGAGAACCAAAACACTTATTCCATTTACATGAGAACTTTAATTCCCATTTAATTCCGGATAAAACTTAAATCATCTTTAAAAAGATTAAGAATGAATGTAAACACCTAATTCCGAATGAAAATGATCATTCTGAATAAAACTATATTCTGAGGTAAGTGGCTGGTTTATTCTGATTTTAAATCAGAATTAAATAATTCCTTGACCATGCATACGTTCATTCTGCTTTAATTAATTCTGGTCTTTCTGCGCAGGCTCATTCCCCTGTCCTGTTGTTATGACACTGGGACGCTGACAGGAACATGAAGCCTGCCCGAAGCAAGCATGGGACTCTACGTAAGCGTATTTAATGTAGAATTAGAGCCTTTGAAGATTTGAAAGTAATAAAAGAGAGGATGAATGGAAGCATTAAAATGTGAACATTTTTAATGCTGTAGCGTCCAAGTTGGATGAGGTTTCCCTGACGGAGACGCTAAACTGGAATTTTTCTTTCGGTAAACGTAAATACGTCACTTCTGCCCCTGTCCAATAAGAACCATTCCCAACCGCCAGGCCTTGAGTAAAAGCGAATTAAACGTGTTCATGTAAACCTTTATTCGGAATTATTATTTCCATGTAAACATTAAGGAGAAAACTTTAATTCTGAATTATTTAATGCTGAATAATTAATTTTGGATTAAAAAAAACATCATGTAACTGTGGCCACTGATGTAACTTCTAAGGGTAAGAGCCTCTTGGCTTCCTCTTGCCCTCATTCTCAATTGGAGACCACTGACTTATGAAGCTATTGCCTCTATCAAAATGCACATTATGAAATCAGAATCTTGATCAGGTTATTCTGTTTCAGTGAGCTAAGTATTGATTTACTCAATTTGAGCAATGAAAACTGTGTCAGTTTACATAAGTTTTTAGTGTTGCTGAAAAAATCCAGTTTCAGCTAGTTATACATAATTTTTCTTCAAGTAAATAGGTCTTGTGTACAAAATAATTTTGAAAAATGCTTTGTTTACATATTTCTGTGGAATATTTTCTATGCTTGGTTTATTGCTCTCATTAATATTTCAGGATGCCTGAGACACAGAATTAAAAACTGAATTATTTCCACCTATTGACCTAAGAATGAGGACACACGATAACACTGAGCCAGAGAATATATTGATTCACCCATTTCATCAAAGCATGAACAAAATGAGCTATTGTCCTAAATTCTGAGGTTCACTAGGTCTGACTAATTTGAAAGACATTTCCAAATGGGGAACGGTACAGATTTGATGTTAGACAGAGCTCTGCACATAATAATCGAGAGGAATCAGCACCATTACTCACTAATTAGCTGCTTGGATGCCAGATGAGAAATGGATGCAGGATAACACAGACTGGAAACTGTGTTGACACAGAACACAGAGCCAAACAATCCGTTGTGTTCCTTGTTTTGGTTGTTAGAATATTCATCAGGATCTTCTGTACAGAAAAATAGCCCCCATGCATGTTACTCATCTAACAGGGCTGTTCAACATGACTTGTTTTTGGTATAAGGGATTTGTTTGCAGAATATTTTCATTGTTGTCTTGTTTGTAAACACATTCAATAGAGGTCTTTTGTGGATGTTTTCGACCAATGCCGTGTTATTATTTTTCATAAAGCCAGAGATGTGTGGAAGTCACACTCTGCGTATAGGGAGTGTTCTGAGCACAAAAACATATTGGATTATATTTTTGTCTGTGCAGCCCCAAAGCTCTGAACAAAGACAGCTAGCACCCAGGCGTCAATTCCTTCAACCTGTCACTGGATGTGTGTGGATCCCTGGTTTGTATGTGTGTACATACTTGTGTCTTTTTGGATGCATGAACACGTCTCCGTGTGTGTTTGTGTGCTAAAATGTGTTAGCATGGTTGTCCATGCATGTTCTGCCGTCATGCCTGCTTGCCTGACCGGCCACGTTTGGTTCAAAATACATATTCAGCACATTGTTCTTTCTTTTCCCCTCTTCTTTTCGCGCCTTTCTGCCGCTCTCTCCATTTTTGGCTGTTATTAGATGGGACAACTCTTGCCTCAGGCAATTCTCCTCTCAGCACTCTACATCCAAAGGCATGTGTGTTTTGGGAACCAGTGAGTTTGTGTGTAAGTACTTGTGTCTGCTGTGTGTATTAGTGGTAATGTGCAAATACCTTTGTTTCAGTGTGTGGATGGCTTTATGAGCAGAAGTCCACAAGAGTGTGGTATAGGATCTGGTTTCAGGATCAAACATGAAGGGGTGCCCAGCTCTTGGGGAATATGTTAAGCTCCCAGCAAGTGCTCATTCCTCTTGCTTAAGTACTCATTAAGTTGACAACAAAAGTTTGGGCGTGATTTTTGACTCTGAGCTTTCTTTTATTCCACACACCAAGAATGTAACCAAGATGGTTTTTACCATCTCAAGAATGTAGCCAAAGTCCACCCGTTTCTCTCTCAGCCTAGCACAGAGGTGCATGCTTTTATCTCTTCTTGTTTAGATTATTGTAATGCCCTGCTCTCTGGTCTTTCCAAAAAGACAATATCCAGCCTCCAATTATTACAGAATTCAGCTGCATGAGTGCTGGTGCTTAGTTACTGGTTTATAAATGTCTTCACGGCCTCGGGCCTTCTTATTTATCTGACCTGTTTTTAACGTATCAGCCCTCCCGGACCCTGAGGTCCTCTGGCACTGGCCTTTTAACCATACCAAAAGTTAGAACTAAGACACACAGGGAGGCGGCTTTTAGTTATTATGGCCCCCGATTGTGGAACAGCCTGCCGGAGAATTTCAGGGCTGCTGAGTCTGTTGATACTTTTAAAAAGAGGGTTAAAACCCACCTTTTTAATCAAGCTTTTGCTTGATTTAATCAACTTATTTATTCCTCTATTTTTTATTCTTCTATCACTTTATAACTTATTTATTCTTTTAGTCAAACTTCTTATCATATTTAACTCTTAATTTTTTATCAATTTTATGTTATTTTATCACTCTTCTTACATTTGTATTATTGTTTTAGTATGATAGTTTTTAGCTCCAGTGTTTCCTCATGGGGGCTCTCCACACTGGGAGCTGCTCCTGGTCCACTCCTGGGGCCGCTGCTGGGGGATGGCTCCGCCTGCATGGCCGGAGGCCCCTATACTGTGGTGTGGGGCTTCATGTCTGTGCGGGAGGATGGAAGCCCTCCATCCTCCTCGTGGGCCGGGAGCCCTCCTCAGTGTTGATGGCCACCAAAGGTAGCTTATTCCTTACCTCAGTCCTCGGTGCAAAGCCATGTCTCTCTTTCTCTCTTTTATGACAGCTTGTATGAATGTTGTAGGTATATGTGTGTGGGCGCAGGTGTGTGTGAGTGCGTATGTGATGTCTGCAAGTGTGTGTCTGGATATGACTCTGTATTTGTGGGAGGGCGATAGCCGGGTTTTCTGTTTTTGTTGTTTTTAGCCTCTGTGAGGCACTTTGTGCTGCTTTTAAGTATGAAAAGTGCCTTATAAATAAAGTTTGATTTGATTTGATTTGAACAAGAAATATTGTCCTAGCACTATAATACTGTGACCCCAAATTTCCACATAGCACATACAGCAAATCACCCCTAGTCTCTTCAATCAGTCAGTTTCCCCAGCCTGCACCTCGACCCATCTATCAAGTGTGCCAGCACTGCTGCTTTGCGCTAGTTGACATATGTGAAAAGTCTATCTTCAGTTGAGGCTATTTCAACTCCACAATTAATTGCTCCAAAGCAGATCAGCACAACACAGAAAAAAAGAGTTTGGGGTCTGGTATAAAGTGTAGCATTTTCAGTGTTTAATGTAGAGGGACAGATTACTTGAAACAATGCTATTTTTTCAGTGAACACAAACATTTTCATCCGTGTGGACAAGGCCTTAGAGAGCATCTTATATTACCTATGGTTCATTCCCCTCACCGTCCTTCTCTTTGTATCCCTCCATCCCCCCTCATGCATTATGCCACCAACATGACAGGGGGCTCGCTTTCACTTTGACCCCTCTCTCTGAGCCCCCTGTTCCTTGACCCACCCATCCACCCTTTCCCTTCCCACAAACACACACTCATCCTTTGTACATGCATACCAGACACGTACACACACTCTTACACACACACACCCACACACACAGGTGTAAGTGCCCAGGGGTTCCGTCTATTAAGGGTCCATCCATCATCACATATAATTTTAATATGGCTGGAATAAAAAGATGCTTACACAGCTAAATGGGAAAATTCTGAGGCCTGTTCACTGAAGCCTGCCTGGAAACCTGCATAAGCACTTAAACTCATGCACACACACACCAAAAACACACTGAACAAGGTCAATGCGCTCAGCCAATTATAGCTCATGAGATGCTGCTCTCGCCATGCGAGTGTGTGTGTGTCTTTGTTCGGTGTGGCACATGATTACATGAGTATGTAAGGTTTTCTACAGCTCCCTGGGGGCACACATCATAATGCATGCATTCAGAGTGTTTTGATCTTACATTTATCTTTTCCGCTTCTTCTCTTTGCGTCTTTGTCACCCTTTTCCCTCATTTTGTCCTCCAGGCATCTTAGTTTTGGTTAGAGCCAGAAAGTGCTTCCCAGTTCCTGCTTTACGGAGCAGAATGAGGCACAAATCAGACGGATCATGTTTCTTTTAACAGTTTATTTCATGTGAGTCCAGATCAAGATCAATTTAACATTTAATGCTTAAAAAAAAATATCAGACTTAACAAATATTCAAATGATGCCATGCTCATCACTAGAGTTGTTCCTCTCTCAATTAGGCCTGAATTGGCATTTGTTCTGGGTAAATTAAGACACAGTTCAAAGAGCTGCAGCCTGAAACTGTTGAACTGTGTGCACTCCCGCAGAATCCATGCCTTGTTCTTCCAGTGAAATTCATCGCTGAGCATTGCAAAAATACTTTCAAGAACATATTAGGCTCTCAAGCTCAATGAGTGCTTGTACTTCTGGATAAAGTCAAGCTTCTTTTTCAAGTTTTTGCCATTTTGCAGTCAGTTATTTGTCATAAGAAGTCTTTGATGTCACAATTTAAGTGGCCTGTTAAGATGATGTACCCTCTAAACAAAGGATAATAATTTGGGAATTATCATTCAATAAGAAGGTTAATTTTAGTTAGTTTGTTAGTCTGTTTGATTGTTAGCAGAAAAACTCAAAAAGCTATGAATGGATTGTGATGAAACTGACATTTTCAAGGAATGTTGGTCCTGTCAAAAGGAAAAGCAATTATGTTTTTGTTGTGATCTGAATTTGGTTGTGGATACAGGAATTATCCACAAAGGACTTTTTAACATTGCGCTATAGGGCAGTTTTCTACATATTTGCAAATAGCTCAACACATTTGCATTATATTATTGAAAAATGTTGGTCATCGCAAAAGGAAGAAGTGATTATATTTTAGTGGTGATCCAAATTCAGATGTGGATCAAAGAACTGTGAAAAGATTTGTTAACAGTGCAGATTCAATGAAATTTGCAGGAAAGGTTGGTCTTGGCCCAAGGAAGACTTCATTAAATTTTGGTGAAGATCTGAATCCAGATGGGGATCCCGAATATTGAAAGAGTTTAGTATCATTCCACAATAGGACAGCTTTTGGCTCTCTCACAGCCAACTTGGCTAACAGTGTCAGAAATGCCTTGATAGATGTTTGTGCTCGCTGAGCGGTTCAAGTTTATTTATTTTATTTTTTTTGTGACTGTTTATTTCAGTCTAGGTTATGGAGGTTGAGGAGCCAGTTTTTGGTGCTGATTTAAAAGTCTCACAACCTCCAAAATGCAATTTTCTTTCCTTTTAATGCTGGTTGGAGTTTCGGGAGCAGAAAGAAATGACACCTTTTATAGACATGGGGCCTGATCTACCAAGACCCAAAATAATGGGTGATAAATTGTGTGTGCAAACATAAAAATTGCACATGCTATTAGTGGCCGTGTTGCAGGTGATTTAATATCACTGGGTGCGCAATTGATAAAAGTGTTGTGGACCCCTCTCTTTAAATGAGGATTTTCCTTGTGCTACCGGCTGTCACCATGGAGAGTTTGGGAGAGCAGAGTGGCCATAAATGAAAAATGAAAATTGAAACCATGGAGTTTGAGGCCAACAAACACACTTGCAGTATTTTGATTTTTTTTGTTTTTTTGCCGCATGTTGTTTTGACGATCAACGTTGCCACTTTTCCCTCATGCCATATTTCTATCCCTCATTTTTAAGTATCTTTTTCTGATTGCAAGTAAACATAATCAAAATAGCAGCATTCACACAGTTGCACAGCTTCATCATCAATAATCTTTCGTGTGAAGAGCAGTCACACAGTCACGCACAGACAGACCGTGTGGGTAACTGTTGCCACTTACACTCTCTGCACACTGACGGCCTTTAAACTTGCTGTCAGTGCGTGGAGAGTGTGATACTGTCAGCTCTGAGTGACAAACGGAGTGATTATGGCTATGAAGGTTTATATATTTTTTTATTCCACATCGATTAAATGACCTTCTCTGCGATATATAGAGCACAAAGCAGAGAGGGTTTACTTAGGCGTGTGTCTTCATGGCATGCTGGGTTGTCCCTCTTTTTCCAGTCCATCATAATGACTGACAGCCTCCAAGTCTGTCTGTTTTTCATCAAAAATTTCAGGTAGCGATGGAAAATATCGGTTCATGTGACCCCTGTTTGCCACCATGATCACAGCCCTCTGTTACCGACACTGTGGCTTTTTTTGCACCAGCTTATCAAATGTACTAAATTCAGACGCAAAAACACAGCAAGTAATCTCTTACTGGTTTGATAAATCACATTGCGGGGGCCAAATGATCACATTTGCATCTCCTCCTTCCAGTATTTTGCTTGTTCTGATGATCTGCGTGTATTCTGCATATTCATGAGGACAAATGCTAAAAGGACTGCACGTGCTATTTTGCTCATCTGACAGATGCAAACCTCGGTAGATTGGGCCCTTAAAGTTCTTGGAGGAATGCTTTGTGCTTCTTCAAAGAAAATGCCTTTTAATAAAATAGATATTATTTTTATTTCCTGGGCTTTATTATGTAATGGCTGTTCACACCTACATGTTCACCACAGGTAGATGCCATGAGTTTCTAAATGGTCCACTCCACAGCCTGAAACCCCAACTCCATTTCCACCAGACATTGCAGACAGTCAGCACAGAGCTCATTATTGTATCCTTTACACCTCATCATATCTGAGTGTTTCCAAAGGGGAGGGAAACTGCATCTGATCCTGAACAGAGATGATGTGATTCTTTTTTATCTATTCATTCATTTTCTATACCCGGCTATCCCTTTCGGGGTTGCGGGGGGCTGGAGCCTATCCCAGCTATCATCGGGCAAGAGGCGGGGTACACCCTGAATCGGTCACCAGTCGATCGCAGGGCCACATAGAGAGACAGACAACCATTCACGCTCACAGTCATACCTAAGGACAATTTAGAGGTACCAATTAACCTAATGAGCATGTTTTTGGTCTGTGGGAGGAAGCCGGAGTACCCGGAGAGAACCCACGCATGCACGGGAAGAACATGCAAACTTCACACAGAAAGGCCCTCCCGACCCGGAATCGAACCAGGAACCTTCTTGCTGTGAGGCACGCGCACTACCAGCTGCGCCACCGTGCCCATTTTTATCTAATTTAGATCAAATTCTAGATTAATTGACATCCAAGACTGTGCATCCATTGTAGATTATCAGGGCTCGAGACCATAAATAGTTTTTGTTAAGATTTTATTGTTTTTTCTTTTTTCTTTAAGGCTTTTGAAATATGAATCTACTTCTGAGGGCTGGAACTGGGTGTTCTAAAGTTTTTTTACTTTAAGGCAAGAACTTCAATTATCAGAAATATGTTGTAGAGAGAGAGCAGATTTTTGCTTTTTATATATGTGTGCCTCTTTTCATGAGTCAGTGTTTAGGGGTACCTTCTTCAAAATGCTGATTATCAAATTTTAAGGCATCTGTGCTCACAATGAAGCATGTTATACACTCAGCTGATGGATCTATGTAGGGTTTTGTTGAGAAAAAAAGGTTTAGGGAAGTGCCACCCTGATAGACCTAAAAACAATACAGTTTAGGTCATTTTAACTCAAAGAGTTTGACCTTGCTCTTAACCTGTACAATCAGCAACAAAGAGTGAGGTACAGTTCTTTTTTGAATGAATCACAACACATAAACCCCAATGGACAGGCTGATTTTGCAGTTATTCGAGTAAGCTCTCAACACACTTTCGAGGCAATCAGATATAGGCTCAGTGGCTCAGGAGCTGGGTTACATGCTCTGTATATGGCTAATGGGTCATCTTAAAATGGCCTTTAAGCTCAGATCCAGCATAGGGATTATACAATAGTCTGTCTATGAACAAATGTTTCTACCTTCTGTTGAAAATTGAGTCCATTTTACATAAAGCTATTTATAACAGACAAACAGCTTCAGCAGTTTACACTTACCAGTGCTATTTTGGTTTTACAGCAGTGAGAGGAGTGTGGAGACTCTATTGTCAGTGTAAGTAATCGCTATCATTGTTAATATTTCACCATCACTTATAATAGAAGTTGACGGGTAGCCATTTCACTTTTACAAGTGCTGCTGCTGCATTAAGAACAACAGTTGTTTGATGAGTTTACCAGTGTCCTTAAAGGTACAGTGTATAGAATTTGGCATTTTTTACATCCACTGCATTTCACCAAACAGAAACAGTGAATATAGGATATATATGTTTCTATTTGTATGTAAAGTCTGTCAAAATAGGAGTACAGTAATCCCCATTAAACGTTTGTTTTATTTTTATTTAGTTAGAAAGAGCTTAAACAAAAATTGACACTACCGCGGGCCGCTTTCATGTAGGCCGACATAATGATCCACCGTGTTGTTTACGGGTGGTTTTTAGGGACAAAAAGAACGAAACGCGAATCTGTCCGCCGGCTCTGAAATCTACCTGGAATGCAGGCGAAGAAGAGGTGAGGGTGGCAGTGGATGCATAGACAGTTGTTACTCTGTACTAGGGATTTAAACTGTGTGTATAAACACATACACAACAAAAATTGTGTACCGTGTTCACAATCCCTTTTGGTCTTCACAGTGTTCCGTTGCTCAGAGACGTGACATTTTGGCTACAATTAGGCTCATTCTAGAATCTGAACGCTAAATGCTAAAAACGCTAAAATGCCAAATTCTACACACTACACCTTCAATTGTTAATTGATGCTGGGTCGAAGGCAGTCTGCAAAACAGAAGCAGAATTTGATTGTTAGTCAGATGAGACCACCACAGTCCACCTTGCAGTTTCAAAAATTTTCAAAAATGTGTGAAACTGCCCTCTCGTGCAAAAAATGTTCATACTCAGCATACTTGGGTATTATAGACCATGAATGTGTGAACTAATACAGATTTAAAACTTACCAAGTATCTATTAATACCTACAACCACAGAGCTTTGCTAGGGTTTCGTGATGTATAGTGATAAAGATTTACAAGATTGTGTGGGTAGAGCTTCCTCAGCCTTTCATGAAGCAGAGCCACAACCCTCCTGACCTTTTTTTTATACATTCCCACAGAATGCTGTTCTTTACTCTGCAACACCGGAGTGCTCCTTTTGTATAACACATTTTTCATCAGGATATGTTCAGATGTTAAGAGCATACTGCAGGACTCTTTGAAATTAGGCCACAACCCCCGTCAATAGCCAGAGATGTAGCATATTACTCACATGATATATGATATCACAGGCTGGCAGTTTAGATAAACACATCCTAAGATGAAAAAATCATTAGCTCCTGGAAGGCAGTTGCTTGGATGAGGTAGAAATATGTTATTTTCTCCTGTTAAACAGTACCTGAGCCCTGTGTTAAGCTATTTGAGCTGAGGGTGTGGAATGAAGACGAGCACAGACTGCAGTGTGAAACATACCCAAACAGATCTATTATAAGCCATATTGATCCAAACTCCAAGACCGACACCTCGGAGCAGCATGGTGGGCTTCAGCAATGCGGGCTGAAAATGGAATTTCCCATGAGAAGTTAAATGTAGCAAAGCAAGCAAAAGTTCTTTTCTCCTGCTTTTAGCTACCGATGCCAAAACACTTCTTCTTACTGAGGACTCTGATGTTGTACATACTGGACAAAATAAAACAGAGACTACCCCTGCTACATCTCCTTTCCCACTGTGTCCATTTAATGGAACAAGTTAACAAGGTCATGTTATTTACCACAACAAAGGGCGTAGGTGTGGTTGAAGAAAAAGGCAGAGGTAGAAAACAAATAGTCTCACCTGGGAGCTGGGGAAAAAACTGTGCTGCACTAATAGCCTTTGAGTGGGCTGGCACAATCAATGTCAGGTAAAAACAGCATTCAGGACCCCCAAGGTTTATTACTGCTCATACTTAGGCAAGGGGTCTGAGCAGGCATGTTCTGAGATGTTTTGAAGCAGATTTGGATTCATGGATGGTTTTAACACCTTAAACTTGGTTGCTTTGTTCTAAATCAGTACAAAGAAATGTGCAAATTTGCATATTTATTTTGGGTTGATTTATGTTCACATTGCACTATTGTAATGCAAGCCAAAGAAGCAGGGTTATCCTCATGTCCTTGCGTCCTCACTCCACACCAAAGGTATGCAGTATGACCTTGAGTAACACTGCATCATCAGAAGGTATTTATTAGGCCAAGCTACCAAAAAGACTAATCCTAGTTTAAAAGAGAAGGTCAAATGTCTCATGAGAAAATACACAAATGTGAATATTTATCAATTCTTGACATGACTTGATATGTAATAGTGATGCCTCAGTCACACATTACCGTTACTCATGGCAATTGTGAATGACTGTACACGATTGGCAAGGCTGGTGTGATCAGCATGATACAGGAAGAAATGAATGTCTCTCCCCTGGACACATCCCGTAAATACACCATCAGTAATGCTTCTACAGTGCTTCGGGGTGTTGATCCCACTTCAGTTAGGTTAATACAATAATTCAACAAGGATTCCATGAGTTTCCATCTTGCTGACATGACGTCAGCCCCGCTCAAGCACGCAAGTCCTGATTGAGCCCTGTTGCTTGCGCCGCCTTGAACGGAACATGGTCGAGGCAAAAACTTCCTTGTCAGTTGTCCTCAGAAAACTTTCAGGATTGAGCCACGATCAGCCCGATTGAGCCCCGTACAGCTCCACGACAGTTTTGAACGGTTCAAAACTATTGGGACACTTCACTGCTCCCTAGCATTCATCCATGACTGTACATGGCTGATCCAGATCAAGTAGTGCATCCACCACGACCATGCAATCCTGATGAAAGGACATTTCATCAGGATTATGACAATAACGTACAATTGCCATGAGAAACGGGAATGTGTAACTGTGGCTTTACCAAACACAGTGCCTGATGAAAAGGGGCTTTAACACTTGCTGGTGTCTACAGCAGATCAGAAACACGGTAACTTTTACACTTTAACCCCTGTGGAGGTGTCAGCAGAGGATATGATGCCAGTACAAAAAAGTAAAGCGCAGGGGTCCCATCTATTGAACAGTACATGCTTATTAGATTAATTGGTTACTCATTCCCTTAGGTATGAGTGTGAATGTGAATGTTTGTTAGTCTCTCTATGAGGCCTGCAATCATCTGGTGACCAGTTCAGGGTGTACCCCACCTCTCCCCCAAAGTCAGATGTCATAGTAACAAGGCTCATGGTTCCAAAAGAGATAAGTGGTACGTGGAACCTTACTAAAAGCGTACATGCACCAAGATGGTCTGAGCATATAGTGCATAACCCAACTACAAAATGACTGAAGTACCCTTTACATCCCTCTGTGTTATCTTTTAGGTTATTCAGTTAAATTAGACATACGTATGTTGATAAAGCACTTCCAACATGACTTTAATGGTTGGTCAAATTCAAACTGCATTTTGGAAACCGTTTACTGATAACACAGGGATTTTGTTGATGTTTTATAAAGAAAAAATGTAAAAATATTGTTCAGTGTTGTGTTCTTTTATTATTATTATTATTTGAGATTGAACTCGACAAACAATAGCTGATTGATTCCATCACTGGGAATAATGTAATAATAATTTTGTACCACCTTGTCACTGGCATGATTTTTTACATGAAACCTACTTTACTGCTATTTTCATGTTTTTGCTGTGATTACAGAAAACACACAGGTACTCTCTGCCCTGTTTTTATACTCAGCCTGACTCTCCGCCTGAGGACTCCACTACTTGGGCCTATTTTTTTCTTAGCTCTTAAAAGTGAAAAGCAGCTCTGTCTCCTCTCTGAGTCCTCCCCTCCCACCCCCCCAAAAGGCTGCCAGCTGTTATTCCCTAATCCACCCTGCATCTTTTACAGCGTTCACAGACATGTAATATTTATTTGATACGCCTCTGAATGGCCGATTACACTTGTTACCTGCTGCCTCATTTCGGTGCTGGATTTTAAGTTGAGCTGACAAGGGAAGTGCAAACACTGGCAGCCAAGTCCCATTTTGCTTCAATTTAACTGTAAGTATTTGTGCTGCACTTTGCATCTGTTTCCAACACTAAAAGGAGAAAGAAGTAATTTTCTCTCAACACCTCCTGGCTAGTGCAGTAGTGTGGGATGTTAGAGGAGTATCAGTAAGAGTCTGTCTTTACTTTGTGTGATTCCATTTTGTGACTTGCATGCAATGCAGCCCATGTTTGCTCACATGATCACATTTTTCCCCTCAACATTGAATATGAATCGGTTTATTTCGAACATGTCAGGAGTAATTTTGTTTGTTGTTGTTAGTTTTGAGTTAACCATTTGAAAGGCTTACTCTTGGCTTTATCCTGTCAAAAATTGCTCAGAGACTAAGTAATATTGCAAGGGGAAACTCTTTGTGCTTCCAGAGCAGCAGGTGGATATGGATTAAAGGCTTTAGGCATGGTTCTCGTTTTCTATACCTTGTTTTGACATTCTGATTTTCATCTTTAGAAGCAAGAATAAAGCGAAAATGGAAAGACAAAACAAAAATGCGATGAACCTGAATGCATATGTCTGTTTATATGATTAAATGCATTCATGGAGGAATACAGTTGCCGTACAGTAAATATACAGTAAAGGATCAAGAAAAGAGGCTGGGTGTCTGTCACCTTGCCTAAATTTTCCTACTCATCTGACTGTGGTTTGTTTGATAAATATAACAGGACTTAAACATTCTGTTGTCCACATTTTGAGCTTTAATTGGTTTACAGAATGTGCCATCATCCCATACTCTGCCTTAGTTGTGCAATTTACCCATGATCAAAGCAGGCCATGGTGGGACAGGTAGCTACACAAGTTCATTGACAGAAAAATTACTTATGAACTACTGTAGGTCATCAGGAGTCACAAAAGAGGAAAGGGGGGAAGGCTGGTTTGGGATAAAAGGGGAATATGTGTTTTTTAGGGGTGCAGTGGTTGGGATCAGTATTGTATCATTAGTTTTTTAAGGAAAACAAAATAAAAAATATAAATAGTGAATATGATTATAATATAAGAAAACATCAAATACAGTTAAATATGCCGGCTTAACATTTACATTTTGGCAATGCTGTGCTGCTTTAATTAGTAGTAATAGTTAATTAATAATGTAATGATACTGCAAAGTAGTTCTTTTACATTTATTTCAATTTAAATTTACATTTGGTTTTTGTTAACTATAAACTAATTGTGACTCTTGAGATACCTGGATACTGACTAGCGGTCTGAGATGCCGGCTGGACTCCTTTGTGACTACTTTCCTTCAGCACATTTTTGGTCATTGTTGGCAGGCATGGCAAGGGTCAGCTGCTGTACACAGGAGTGACAGCTGTGCTTCTACAGGCAACTGGCATGCTTCTGAACCTGAGGCAGTTCACCGTAGACTGGGTATCCAGGATCTGGTTGGTTGAAGCAGGCCACATGGGCAAAAGAACGCATCGTGTTGAGGTAAGCTCGAGGGATACCTGAGGAGATTAGATATGGGTCTGGCAAAGGCCAGAATGATGACTGTCAGGAGGCCAGAGTGATACAGGGCCCAGGTTGATGCAGTGAAGTGCCAAACTGACACATGCTCTCATACCTGACCTGAATTTTGCCAGAGAGGTAATGATCTCAGGTAAGTCACCTCAAGTAGAAGTCCCAAAGTTTCATACACATTTGAGTGTATTGTATTCATCCTAGTTTTGGAGTGGAAACAAGTACTAATGCTTTTGACAAGAGGCTGCCGTGTATGTAAGTCACAGTGGGAATAAAAGCAAGAAATGAACATAAGACTCATGATCTTGATATTTACATCCAAATGTTTATCCTAAAGTCAAAGTCGATATTTATTTATTTAACATGGGTTTACAGTTACACTGGTGCTGTATCATACAACTGTTTACATGCACCAGATGCACTGTTTTTAGAGTTTGAAGCAAAATACTTATTTACAATGCCTATCCAGGGGAGAAAGTGTTTTTTTAGATGCCACATTCACATGCAAGAGATAAACATCCGGCCCCATGACCTCTGTAATTTAATCTGAGCATCTTTGACTCAGAGTGGGTATTTGAGCAACGTTTTCTTCATGTTCATATTGCGTTTGTATTTGCTATGAATATTTACTCACCATTTGGGGAAAAAACACATTTGTGTCAGAAACAGACGTTAAGCATTAAATATAAAACCTCACAAAGCACTTGGCAGGTGTAAATTTAAGACATGCGGCAAAAAATGACCACCTGCCATCCTGGCTGGTCTGGACAAGTCTTCATTCTCCACATGCATCAGAGAGCCTTGGCCGCTTATGACTCTGTTGCCAGCTCACCTCTCTTCTGTCTTGGGAGCAAAGAAACACTACTGCAGACCAAGAACACCCCAAAAGAGCTGCGGTTTGCCTGCACTTTCCCATTGGCTCTGCTTCTAACACAAATAGCATCAAAGACAAACACTCACTTTCTGTTTTATAGCTATTCCACCCACAAACAGGTGCCATGATGAAAAGGTAATCAGCGTTATTCACTTCACCTATCAGGGGTCAGAATTTTATAGTTGATTGATGTCTGTTCACAAGTTGAGCATCCACCGCAGTGTTGCTTTTCCATTAGAAGTGAGAGCTCAGGTTGACAGAAATGTCACTTCATGAGGCGTATTCACTACACAGCAAACCAGTATTTCTATTTCAATGATAAATTTCACATAATGGGGCAAAATGCCTCTGACAGTGGACTTTCTCTTTTACTTTAGGGACGGTCTCAGAATGTTTAGCAGTCAAAGTGAGACTAGGACGTCCCTTTGTAAGTTTTCTTCTCTTATTATGCAAAGTTTTCCAGGAAAATTATGGTTTTCAGTTGAGTATACACATCTCATGGAGTGACATTTTTACTAAATGGAGTCATAAATATATAGAAGAGTAAGCAGTGAAGTTAAGTGGGTTACTAATGTGGAATCTTCAGTGGTTGCTTCATTTTCTTGGCAGACCCCTGGCAGCTTAATCTTACAAACAGTGCATTTCAGCTGAATTGGAATAAAGCAACCAAGCTATAGGTATGAAAATCATCTAAAAGAAAATCCCTCAGAGGGATCTCGATATACAGAATTGACAAGGATGGCCTCAACAGACGTTAGACAAATGGACGCAGGTCAAGTTAACTTAAAACCATAATACCTCAGATCTTGGCTGTCTCTGCTGCAGAGGCATAAAAAGATGGACAAATAAACAGAAACAAAAACCACAAAACTTCTGTTTCCAAAAATCATGTTACCTAGAAACACAATCTGTGTGTGGAGATCAATAGACCAACTTGCAGAGGCTGCAGGCGACACATGCAGTGGTCTGAGCTTTTCTTTTGGTTTTACTCATTCCTTTACTCCTCCTTTGCACCTCTGTTTTCCCATGTCTCTGGTGAACAAAGATATCAGCAAAACAATTCCAGGCAGAACAATGGAAAGTATTCCACAGCTTGCTCCTCTGCCAATGACTGCAACTCTGCAAAAAGCAATGCTCGCCCAGCAACATTCAATCACTATGCAATTTCACACAAAGAGTAGGAAGTTTTCAAACTTTCTCTACCCTTTAAGCACATTTGTATTTCCAAATAACTCCCTTTAAGCCGTTGCAGAACAAGTAGTACCTTCTCAGTGCACCAAAGAGTCCAAGAGGGAACACATTATTTAAAGCCTTGTTTTTGATGTATTTATTTTAGTGCTCTATAAAATCCGTCTGTTCTGTCTGAGGACATCTGAGAGAAAACATTCAATAAAGGTTGAAAATTGCTTTTGCTGTGTTTATTTGTCCACTGTGCTTGTGATGAGCTCTGGAAAAGAATAAAATGTTGTTAAGTTATGTTGATGTTTGTGAAGTGCAATGTAGAAGGTATTTATTCTTAGTTAAAGAGAGCTGTTGCAGTTTTATACCTCAAAGATGGAGACGCTCAATCAAGAATTTATGTTGTTTAAAGACTGTGCATCCATCTAGCTGGCCATCTCTCTGGACCATTTTAATGAATAACATGTTGCATTTCAGAAGTCAAAGGTAGAATGTCCTAGTCATGAAACCCCATTTCATTTCTTACATGTACACACAGTAAACTATGCAAACATATCAACTTTCACATGACGATGAACCGAGTAGGTTGCAGAGGTCATAAATAAAACAAATGTCAATATTATTGAGTTTGCAGTTCTTTGTTCAGTGTGTGATTGTGTTCTAAGAGCACAAACCTCCACCAAAGCATTTCAGACAATGTTAGTTGAGTATTTATGAAGTTAATGTATTAACTTAGCTTCGGGAGCTGGACCATGCCACAAACCACACCTCCAATCAGCTGACAAGCCTACTTATACTCACCCATGCCTCTTCGCTGAGTTTGTCTGTGACTCTTCAACCCACCCTCTCACCCTTCAATCTAAATCATGTTTTTTTCTTTCTCCACTCAGCTCCTTGCTCATCTTATCCTAGGTGGGGGTTGAGATCAGCACGGACAGAACTCGATGAGACTGTACCCTCACACTGAGTCTCCCTCTGCCTGGCACGACGTCCTTCTTAACGGCTCATCTCTCAGCATATCTCATGTCACATGTTCATCACTGTCATTCCTCATATTCCTTAATCTTCATTAAACCTTCAAATGCATACATGTGTGTTGTGGTCCTTGCTAGTGAAGTCATGTATGTTTCAAAACGTCAGACAGACCTCAATATGGGAATATCTGAAAGACAACACTAAAAGAGTAGGGTTACTCCTAGGGAAAGGGGATTTCAGGCATATTTTTAGGAAGCTACCCACACATTTAACTGTGCAGCTCATTAATCAAATGATTAATGTAAATTGTTGGAAAGGGAACTTATCAGGCTTTCCAACAGTATAAAATACAACACCAAAAGCTATTACTGAAGGGGAGACATAATTGAACAAAATAACGTGATAGTTTTTTTAGGTGTCTTCATGCATCAGTTTTGCTTTCTGACTGCCATGTCTCCCAAAATGGGGACTTTTCACAAGTTTTCTAGGCATTTTTGTATCTTTGTTTAAACTTTCACAACTATGGCCCCTCACAACTCTACCCAGGACCAGAAAAGTTTTAAATGGCTGTGTGTTGGCTGAAACAACAAAAATTCATGGTTGGAAGAGAAGCTTTGTTGTCTTCAAAATGAACTCAGTGAAAGGATAGGATAGAAAGGCTTCATATTCATGACCACAGGTCAATCAAAGCATATATCGCTGTCATCCTATCCTGAATGGCCTCAGTGCAATCCTTTAACAGGCCAGCCGAGGAATCTACAACCACGCCTTGGCACAGTCAGCATGCAGCAGACTGTCACTTTACCTTCCCTACCACAGATCGGGGCAGTTAGAGGACAGTCTTGATCCTGATGCTGGCATAGAAGTGGGGCTGCTATTGCACCCTGGTCACAGCTCTACTCCAAAGCTGCAGGCGCAACCAGCCATCCTGCAGCTGCACCTACTTCACCTTCCTGATGGACCTAGTTCCATCAGAGGCAGCCCCCTTGTCCACTGCGTCAGGTCTAGGTATGGCCAGTGCTGGACAGGCATATCTCGACCTGGATGATGTACCACAGGCTGGTTAAGGAGGCAGTCTCCAGGCACGTAGAGGGAAGGAGGGGCCTTCCTATGCCCACAATTGACCTGGTCTATCTGTGCCAGCCCACCATCAACAGCTGTTGTCCTCAGCACAGGTGGAGCGCTTAACATCTAAAGGCAACAGCGCAAGCAAGTCATCTCCTTGTCCTCTCCTCCCCCCACCACAATAACCATCGGAGACTCCATAACCAGGTACATCAGGTTTTTCAGTGCCATAACTTACTGTTTTCCTGGTGCAACCATTCCCATTAATCTGGACAAACTCTTCTATATGCTTCCCTCCCTCCATCCTTCTGTCTCTAAAATCTTGCTGGATGTTGGAACTAACAACACTTCCCGCAAGCAGTCAGAGGTCATAAAGGGATATAATTACTCGCTTTATAATGCTGGATACTGGAAGGACAGCTTTTTTCTCTGGTCCAGTACCCACACTTGGTCATGGAGCTGAGCATGGATGCTCAGTCTGCGAACCTGGCTTCAATCCACCCACCCACCCCCCACAACTTCCATTTTATAGACAATTTTAATGTATATGGGACCGAGCATCACTTTTTAAGCATGACAGAATCCACCCCAACAGGCAGGGTGGTCAAATGCTTTGTTCCAATATCCAATATTATCCACCCCTTACTGGTATGACAGTATACACAGCTAATTTTCCCATATACAGGCCACTCCCTCCCTACAAAGCACTGTCACAATCCCCACCCACTTACCTGCCAATCGCCACCTTCCTCTGCCACCCAACATCAATACCATCACAGAATCTGGTGAGGAACATTGTTGTATTTTCAAAAAGATCTAAATCCATTTCCCCTTCCTTGTCCACAGCAGTTGATCTACTTTGGTGTTACAAACTGACAAGCCTTTGTTATTCTTTCCTCACAGGTGCAATCCTCTCTTTAAACTCGGGACACATTCATGCAGGCCAGCTTCCCTTGTAACCGCTGTGTGTGACACCCTCTTCCTTACAGAGCTTTAAATAAACCACGAAGCCTGAGTCATCTGCTTTGCCTCCAAGAGATCCGTTGTCATCAGTTTCTTGCTTTGAGTAAATTATTCACTGAAAGCATATTTTCTTCCAGTTTACGGGCCCAGAAATCCCCCCTTTCGTCTTCTTTTGTATGCAGCAGTCGGGGCTCACTCTCCGTGTCTGAGGGTACTCTCTTATTGATTGCACATTTGTTTGCCGTGGTGCACGCCTGTTAAAAAAAATCACTTTTCCCCCTTCTCTCGTTTCCCTTTGAAGGGATTTATTTATCTCATTTAAGCTCAAGGCCCCGGGGACCACTGGTTGACAGGGGAGATACTTGACACGTATCCACAGCATGCTGGGAGAAAAAGGTGAAAGGCAGAATAAAAAAGGAAGCCAAATGATTGCACCCTGTCATAGTCTCTCCCTCCTTCCCTCCCTCTGCTCTCTGTATCTTTCTCCCCCTCTGCTTCCACGTCTGAGACTTGCTGACTAGGGATTCTATAATGAGAGAACAGTGACGTTTAGAGGTAGAAAAAGAGAAAACTAAGCAAAGTGGGTTGGGTGGGAGGACGGATGGATGCAGGCAGCAGGGAAAGAGGGGAAGAAAATGGAGAAAAGCAGTAGAGTAGAGTCAGGAGATCAGGATGGAGAGCAAAAATTCTCGGTCAAGGTCTCTCCTAATGAGGAATTATCATGCAAAGGTCTCCCTCCTTTTTATTCCCTTCTATCTCCCTCTTTCATTGTCACTCTTTCTGCATCCATCCCTCCTTCCACCCCTCTCTCATCCCTCGCTCTCTCTCTGTGCTTCACTGCCTTGACCTTGGTTCCCACCTCACTCAAATCCCTTACTTGGTTGCCTCCCTCCCTTTTTCTATAACCTTGTTTATTTTCTGCCGCATTCCTGTTTTCTTTATCTCTGTTGCTTCTCTTCCTTTCCACTGTTTGCCCCCCTCTCTATTCCCCTCACCACCACAACCTCCACCGTTTTTTTCCAAGTTCTTCTAGGCCTAAGGCGGTAGTCTGCTGCTCTAAAACCTCTCTATCAGCACATCCCTGCAATGGTAGGGTCTGACAGTCACTTTCACTGCAGAAATGCCTGATTTAGCACAAGCACACAAAAACACACATGCACACACAGCCTTGCTTTGTGTATGGTGCTAACATAGTTTAACCAGGAAAGACAGCTAAACATGTGTGAGTATCTTCTGTATCGCTAATAACATTGGATCCTCAAGCATAAATGAGTGATTTTATATGTGAACGTACATGCAAATTGGACCCCTGTGCGCATGCATGCATCAGCCAACCCCCAAGTTTGCTCCCTCCACCTCTCTTGCTTGCTCTTCATTTCTGTATTAGCCCACCAGCAATGTAAAGGTCACACATTGCAGCAGCGTTTGACTCTGCAGTCTGTTAAATAATAACGCTGCTATTTACTGTTCTCAACCCCCGGCCTGACGTGTGTTCATGTGTTTGTGTGTGTATTAGGCCTGGGGGCTACATCATCTTCTCCACATCGACCCTTCAGCGGCAGCAGCACTGCATCGTGTCAGCGCTCCCTGGGCAGGCGCATGGCTCGGTTCATGTTTTGATCTTGTTCTGTCCCCCCGTGGTTGGGTGGTGTTTGAAGGGAAATAAAGGGGAGCAAGGGAGGGAGAGACAAGAAAGAAAAAGACACACACAGATTACTGATTGATAAGTGTAACTCCCATAAAGCCCACTACCACCCAGAAAGCACTTTTCCCTTCAAATGGTTCAAGATGAAGCAACCTGGCTCCTCGCTGTTTTAAATAAACCACATCAAACTGACCCAATTTTAGCTCACTTACACTGGTTTTCTGTTAGTTTTAGGGTTGATTTTAAGATTTTGTCATTCTGTTGCAGGTAGTTTTATAACAAAACTATAAAACTGAATCACTGACTCCTTACAAGCTAACCTGCAGCCTCATTTTCTTTTGTGGGGGTCACCAAATTGTTCCACAGTCATGAGTTTAAAGTGCAGCTCCTTTGTTACCTCCGCCAAGGATGTTATATCTTTGCCTTTGTTTTTCTGCTTGTTTGTTTGCAAGATTTCACAAAATCTTCAAGACTGATTTGGCTGAAATTTTCAGGAGATGTTATTAATGCCCCAACTTAAAAATGATTAGATTTTGGTGATAATATGGATTTGGATCAAGGATTTTTTTTTTAAGATTTGTTAAAAGTACAAGATAGGGCAGTTTACCACAGTTTGCTAATGACGCTAAAAGTCAAATAAGTTCTCAACAGGTTTGGATGACATTTTCAGAGATTGTTGGTTGTGGCACAAGAGACAAGTGACTACATTTTGGTGGTGATCTGGATAACAATCATTAGTTAATAATTTTATCAGTATTTTTAATAACTATTAATAATATCAATATGATTCCGAGTGTAAGGGGCAGGTTTTCAGGGTCAAGGAGGAGATTATGAGGATAACCTTATCATGGAACTAATGCTTATAGACTGTGGGATATGTGAGCTACCTTGGCGGGTGTTTGCACTCTGCAAGTGCTGATAGTTTTATTTTTCATCAGAATCCCTCTACAACAGAACAAGTGGTAAATGGCTTATTGATGAGAGCTTATGTCGCATTTTTCTGGTCTGTCTGACTGCTCAAAGTGCTTTTACATTATGGGTCACTATGACACATTCACATCTGTTTGTGCTCACATTCCCTCAGTGATGGTTCTGAGTTTCTATGTATGTTGTCTACCAGTATTAGCTAAAGAAAAAACAAGACACTTTTTTGTATCCTTCATCAGTGTCCAGTAGCACAGTAGTGAGAGCAACTTGGGGTTAAGGACACATTGGTATGTGATAGCCAGAGCTGGGCTCGAACCCTCTACCTGATAGTAGAGCATACTGCCAGTTCAACCACTTCCCAGCATCCTGTTGAGATATCATTATATTTAATCACTGTTTATATTCACTCGGATACAGTTCTTAATTCAGGCCATGTGCATAAGAAGGTGAAAATCATTTTGTTTTCAAGTTAAAAAGTTCCCCTAAACATGTCAGAATTTTAAGAAATATCCAATCACATGACTATACTGAAAACACTGTTGTATAGGCCTGTAAGTGGTGCTGTAGTGCTGCCACAGACCAGAGAGGAAACATGAAATGTGTGAGATGTAAACAAACACAGCAAAAGCACATGGAGACTACCAAACTGCAGGACGATTTTGAATGGGAGTCCTGTCAATCAAAATACAGGGATATAATGAGCGCATTTCAGGCACAGTATCTGAGGCCTCCAACAGACAAGAATTTCCCCACAACATTGAAGACAAAACAGCTCATGCAATATTAGGGAGAGGAGGGGCAATAAGATCAATGTTTCGTGCTAGACCTAGTTTCAAAGACTTGCATGTTCAGGTTTCCCGAAAAGCCTGTTCTGTCATGAAACAAACATAAACAACGACTAAATAACAAAACAATTGAAAACATTTGTGGCTTTTCCAGCTTGCAAGACCCGTTGATGTTTGCTACGTTATTGCTTTATGACCCTTGTTTCTATTTTATTATTTAAGTCTCTCTTCTCTGTAAACCTCTTATCCCTCCAAATCCCAGTGTTATTTGGAAAATGTAATTATTCTTAATTTAAATGAATTTAGGCCAGGGGTAGCCAACTGCGTGCCTTCAAGCAGCTGGTAGTCCACAGGGGCATTGTTACACTAGAATAAGTCACCAACATAGAGCATGACATGTTTTTATTTTTATGTTTTGCATGTATATCATTCTAACATCATTAAAAATATATATCTTCAAATTTTAGAATTGCCTATTGTCTTCAAACTTTGACCCACGTGAGGTCAAAGCTGATGCCCTGACACCACAATATCACAACTGATGGCAGCTAAAAGCTCTGAGACATCATCAGAGGGAAAAAATAAACATACTGTGTCACATGTAGCTTATTCAATGCACAATATTAGTTATTTCAGGTTACCTAAAATTTATATCACATTATTTATATATATTACACAGGTACCCTTCATAATACTTCCCGTTACATAGCTTTATAAGCTGTGTGTGTCTTCAAATATGTTTGTTTTAATAATCAGTCTGCGCGAAGAGGTTTTGTTTGAGCTTCTTTTCTGTCTTGGTTTTGTTCACATTGTTTGGTTGCGTGTTGTGTTCTTGTTTGCTTTGTTGTCTTGGTATTCTGCTGGTTGGATCAAAAGTATGATTCTGTACATGTCAGGGTGCTTCATTTCAAAAGTTATTGTTACATTACTTGACTATAATTGTCCCAACATGCACATTATTGTTACTGTAATTAATATAAATTACATTAAATCTACTTATTTTTAACAATCATCTCTTTACCAACTACAAAACATATTTAAAATCTGACTTTCCAAATGCAGAGATTGAGATGCTGTCAAGACACACTGGCATTCTTTGTTATATTTCTACATATGGTCTCCTTTATTTTTAGTTGTCCTTGTGGCCCCAGATGCAACCTTCAACCAGCAGCATGCAGCTGTGTCCCCTATTTCAGAAACATCTGAGGATGTCAGTTTGAGCACTCATTCATAGTTTGAGTTTTATGCACACCATTCAAGTTTTGACCAAAAAATATCCACATTGATGCCATTTTCTGATGTTGGTTTGAATGCACAGGTAGTGAAAACTCAGTGGGAACTCTAATACATGGTCAGACATGCTCTCCCCTGCTGGATCTACCATTCCCATTCTCACCATTAAGCTGGCACAGCGGGGGGATGACTTGGCTGGTTTTCGCCTTATTACCTCCGCCAAGGAGGTTATGTTTTTCAGGAGAGTCTGTCTGTCCGTCCGTCTGTGAACAAAATAACTAAAAAAGTAATAGATGGATTTTGATGAAATTTTCAGGAAATATTCAGCATGGAGAAAGGAAGAACTACTTTGATTTTGGTGTTGAACCGATGCAGCGTCTGGCCGCCATGACGAAAAATGTTATTTTTGTGAATAACTACTGAACTAAAATAGATATTATTATGAATCCAATTGCTAATTGTATGTTTTCATGGTCAAGGAATCTTAATATTTCGATGAAATAAATGTAGGACTAATATTTATGGTGAAAATCACAATATGGGTGAGAACTGTGGTGCTGGCGGAGGTCTGCGCTCTCTGAGTGCTTTTCTAGTTAACTATGTTTTTTACATTTTAGTGATAAAGTCAAATTGACACCCCTGACATAATGCTGCTTTGATCCACACCACTACAAAACCCAACAATATGTTGTTTACACCATGGAGTGAGCATGTTAACTAGTGACCTGTGACTGCCTGTCAGTGGCCATAATAATTACAACAGATATTATAACCAACAGGATCACTTGTGATCGCTCAAAGTATATTTAATGTCTCTGAATGCCAAGGACAAAGGCATGGTGTTTTAAGGTTATTTTTCCATATGCACATTTGGGTCAGGTCCTGCTGAACAAGATATTTCAAAAAGTTTATAAGGGATTTTGTTCAACATTGATCACTTGACTGGATTTAAGTGTAAAGTGATACTCTTTAGGTGTCATAGCTCAAGATCATGGCAGCACGAAATCATTCTTAGCTTATGAAAATAATATCTCCATGCTTTATGGCATTGCCCCCAAAATTTCAAATGTTTGTTGTGACTGCAGAAAGAACTGATCAAATTTAAGATGTAACAAAGTCAAAGAGACTCATTTATCCAAAGCTTATTCAATTAACTTTGAGAACATAAAAGTCAGAACTTGAGATGAAATTCAGAATTCTAATCAGAATTCTGGGATACAAGTCAAATTCTGAGGCTGAAGAAGAATTCTGGGGAGGGCAGATTTTTGAGATTTAAATTTGGATTCAAGTACGAATTCTGAAAAGAAAACACAATTTTGGGCTTACAAATACTTCAAATCAGAATTGTGAGGTTGAAGTCAGATTTGTCAGGGAAAAAACTAATTTATGTTTGACTCATGTTGAAAGTCAGAATTCTAAGATCAAAATGACATTTCTCAGTTTACATTCAGGATTTAAGGCAGAATTCTGTGAAGAAGTCAAAGTTTCGGGAACCAAGTCAGTATTTTAAAAAAAACTCTCTGGGATTTAGAAGAAGAATTTCAATCAGAAATCTGAGATTGAAGTGAAAATTCAGGGGAAACAAAAGTCAGACTTCTTGTATTAAAAGTTGATAAATCAGAATTGTGAAATTGAAGTCTAAAATCTCCAGTTAGTCTAAATCCTGTGAAAAAAAATGTCAGGATTGTGAGATAAGAAATATATTAGAATACTGACTATTTATGCAGGCAATTGTTTTACAGACTTTACTTTTTTAATTGGCCCCACGCCTCTGCTGTAGTCTACATCCAATATAATGAGCAGAAAATAAAATTTGCAGAAAATCCCCTTTCAAAAAATTAGTGCTCTCAGCCTTGCTTTCTTTGGACAGTGGTTGTAGTTGGTCATAACTATGTGGGATATGCCCTCTATTATAAGACAGAATAATATTATTTATGACCAAAAACATGACAGTGTGCTTACTGAGGACATCAGCACTCATATATATCTTTATTTGTTTGTTTGTTTTGGTTTTGTTTTGTTTTTTGCACTGGCCGTAAGAGAAATTGAATTATGCAACTCTGTGTCTTAAAGGCGGAAAAATCATGTCCAAAGTGTCAGAGAAAAACAGTGAACTTAGTGTGACACTCTCCTGTAATCGCGCTATTAGTTCCCTTTGCCTTATGCTGCGTCCACACCGCAAGCGACCCAGCTACCAAAATCGCGTCGCCCACTGACATATCGTCATGCTTCCATAAATACCTCTTTTTGGTCACCGCCCGGTGACGTCACGTCCACTCAAGTTTCACCACAATCGTATCATATATCATATAATAGAATGTATAAGCGGACATTATTCCAGCTGTATCCTTTTCACTCTTTTATCAAACACAAAACACTGCAGCTGATGCCCTGCAGCAGCATTATCTGTAAGTTTCCCACGGTCCGTCTAGTCACTTTCAAATGTTTCCCACACAGACGTGGATTGTTACTCTGTAGTGCGGATGAATAACTGTCTGTCTAGGGTACCATCACACGTACACACTGCTGATTGATCCACTTTTTTTTACTTTCACATCACGCGACAAGCTATGTGGTAGTGTGAAAAGCGGCTGTCACATCGCGGGAGGGTTATCCCCGCCCCATCGTGGCTGTGTATTGACTTTGCATGGAGAGTTATCGGCGAGGTAGTACAAGTAGCATCTGGTGTGTACGAACCTTTAGAGTCACTGATGCATGAGGAATAGAACAATGTTTAAATTCCCCACAGTCATGTAGAGTTGGGTGGCACAGTAGCCTAGCAGTTAGTGCACATGCCTCACCTCAAGAATGTAACTAGTTGGATCCCTGTATCAGGCAGGACTTTTCTGTGTGGAGTTTGTGCTCCCCCATGCATGCGTGGGTTCTCTGACATTCCCCCACCAACTGAAAATGCTTAGCATACTAATTTGTGACCCTAAATTGCTCTTCGGTATGCGAGTGAGCTTGAAAGTGTGTCTGAAGACTGCTACTACTAACTGAACGTTGTTTATTCCTTTAATGCCCCCCCACCCCCATATAAAATATTCTTTCCTGTTGAAACTCTGACCCTCCCACCTCATCCAAGAATGAAACCTTTATTTTTTTCAATATTTCAAGTTTTTATTTTATCTTTTAATAATTTGCTGCTTTTCCTTCAGTTTTTGATGTTCATATTCTTAAAGGTATTTAAATTCTGGATCAAGACACAATTCAAAATAGCTATTGTATCTTAGGTTTGGAGGGGGGGCATTTCAGCCTTATTGTGAATTTTCCATGTCCACATAGAAGCATGGTGCTAATGTACCACTCTATCCGGGAAGGAGTTCGTCAGTAATCACTACCCTGCACATGCTGTCATCATTCTGTTTCAATTTTTGTGACAGAATTGGAAGCTTTTGAACCAGTTACCTCTCTGATGTTGCTTGGGAACCTCAGGGCTGCAATAAATTGCTGCTAATTACCACTCAACCTAAAATGACCCACCTGTGCAGCACTCTTTGCAGCTTTGATTAACTCCCTACTTTAAGTCAAATCTGTCTTTTTTTATTTGATGTTTTGTTGTTTTGTCTGCCTGTTGTAGAATCACATCAAATAGATCTATGGCAGTAAATAGGACTATTCTGTGGCTGTAAATAAACCTTGAAAAGTGCAACAAAAAAGGCAAGTATTTTTGTTAGAAACACAAAATTTGTATTTTTCCACTTCTATACAAACTAATAATTTTCTCAGTTCTAGGGGTTAAACAGACTGACTCAAAGTGGTTTTATCCAACCGGACCTACACCAAGGCAGCATAAACATTCACCAAAGTTGGAGTGGCTACTTTTCTGAAGGCTAAGAAATCAGACATGTTTTATTCAATAGTTGTCAAATGCTTCTGTTTACATGCCAGGCCAGCAGTTTAGGGTGAAACTTTGTAATAAAGCAGCATGCACATGGATACTAGTGATGGGAAGCTAGGCTCTTTTCAGATAGCTGGCTCTTTTGGCTTAGCTCTAACAGAGGAGCCAGCTCTTTCGACTCTTGATCTAGGATCTTTTTAAGTCCTATGAGCTACCTCAGCTTTGCAAAATTAATTGTTTGCATGAAGAAAACCCATGTGTGTATAGTGTTTTTATGAAAATCCTTATAATTGTCTACTTGTGTGCATTTATTCTGTTACAAATCCAATCTTATTTTCAATATCTTTAAACTGCTAGATGCTGTTTTACTCTCAAGTCATGCTACACAACAACACAATGCACTCACTCACTCTCCACACTGCTGTCTGCTCTCTCACTCTCCTATATACTCACATGTGATTGTCCAAATGCTCTGGGCTGGCTAATCAAAACAAAGTTCTATTGTGAGCACTGCCAGGGTTGAGCATTGTGAGAGCTAAGCAGCAATAAGAAAAAACTGGGAGCCGGTTCTCACTCAATGTGAGCCGGTTTTTCTGATTCACTACCAAGCATGAGTCTCATAAGAGATTCTTTAGAGCATGACACATCACTAATGGATACAAACTCTTCATTCCAAGGCTGTCAGGTATAAATTAACTAACATGGCAACTGCTCAGACATTTGTGTAAATAGACAATGACATAGGGTTGCTGGGCCATGAAACCCAAAACCAATGGTTCCTAATGCCTAAGTCACACATTCCCGTTTCTCACTGCGACTGTACACGATTGAGGAGGCTGGTGTGATCGTTATGATACGGGATTAAATGACTGTCTCACCCCTGGACACACCCCGTAAATACACCGTCAGTGGTGCTGCTGCAGCGCTACAGGGGGCGTTTGTCCCGCTCCAGTTAGGTTAATACAGCGATATGAGGAGGATTCCATCCCGCTGACAGGACGTCAGCTCCGCTCGAGCTCAGTTCGCGTGACGTAAGCCCCGACTGAGCCCCGCCGCTTGCGCCGTCTTGAACGGGACACAGACGGGGCTCATACGGATACATCCTTGTCAGTCGTCCTCATAAAGCTTGCAGGATTGAGCCACGATTGGGCCACGTTCAGCCCGACTGAGCTCCGTACATGCCCCGCTAATACCGCTCGCATTAGGACTGCATTAGGCTTCCATCCCGCTCCACTGAGAGCGCCGATTCTCCACGACAGTTTTGAACAGTTCAAAACTGTCGTGGAGCTTCCACGTTTCCCCGCCGTTCATCCACGACTACAACGCTGATCCAGACCAAGTAGCGCATGCACCACGACCAAAGCACGCTTTATCAGGATTATGACAATCGTGCACAATCGCCATGAGAAACGGGAATGTGTGACTGGGGCTTAAAGTGGGAATAAGGAGCCTGGGGAGGTGTCATATTACATTATCCCTTCACACAATGAACTTACGCGAAAAAAAACCTATTGTCGTTTTACTTCAAATCATGCGGAGAAACTACAAGGACATGATATTTGTGTCACTTCAGGTTGCTGTATGGCTTTGGAAGAACTCAAGAGAGAGTGAGACATGCAGTTTTTGGGACTTCACAAAAGCAGGGATGTTTACTTGTCCCACAACTGTGGTGTGTCATCGGGGTTCAATCATAATAGCTTGAAATGACAGTGTGAATGAGGCTGAAAATGATTTCAGTTGGTAATTCTTATATGTCAGAGTAAAATTGGATTTGGATTTGGCCTAAAATAAGCAATAGATTATGACAACATCTTATTGTAGAGAATTTTTAGAGTGGGTGTTCACAACATTAATTATTAGGTAAGCCCATGAAAAGCAATAGTCCACATCTCTGGCACTGTTAATACTGTTGCTATGGTCAGAAAAGTTTGGAAAGAACTGCTCTAAATTACATGTGCTCTAAATATGTGAGTAAACTTGCAAAACCATGCAAATAGTTTAACTCTAGAGTTCATTGTTGTTGAGGGCTGGGACCTTTATGAGCATGTGTGTTAAGTCTCTTTTTAGCAGTTTATACCAGGACACAAATTGTGCTGCTCTCAAAAGTTTGCACCCTCGAGAAAATGTACTGTACAAAACTTTTAATTTTAAGGCACCCAAAAGGCTGTTGTCTGCCAAAACACAGCTGTGTTATTTTTGTCAAACATCATCTAAAAGTTTGGAATACAGACCAAGTGAGATTATGTAAGTACTTATCAATTTATTTCAATTTTCACAACAAGAAAACAAGAGTCAGAACTCTATAAAATCTACTATGAAACATATCTCAATTTATTCACATCTCTCCAGTTTTATTTAAAACCATATTAAGACTCACTGAGTGATGACCTGAGGTTTAGGCTTGATTGTGCTATAATCAGTTTCTCTTCAATTTTTGGCTTAACTGCTCTGTAGAGCTTCAGTAATGAAGAGGCGAAGGAACGCACTTTGACTCCAACCAGCATTTAACAAATGGTCTTTTTTCCACAACATGGCAAGGCCTTAAGTCTTTACACACAAAGTAACTGATTGCATTATTGTTCAAATCAAATCAAATCAAGCTTTATTTATAAGGCACTTTTCATACTTAAAAGCAACATAAAGTGCCTCACAAAGGCTAAAAACAACATAAAAACAGACCCCCCCCCCCCCCCACACACACACACACACACAAATACAGAGACATATCCAGACACACACTCGCAGACATCAACATACACACACACACACCTGCGCCCACACACACATACCCACACACATTCATGCGAGCTGTCATAAAAGAGAGAGAGAGAGAGAGACATGGCTGGGCACCAAGGACTGAGGCAAGGAAATAAGCTACCTTTGGGGGCCATCAGGGAGGTTTCCCGGCCCCGGAGGAGCGCAGCCAGAGAGAAATCCATCTACCAATATATTTAATTCTTGTCCTGTTTGAGGTCACAAATGGGCTGGAACCCATCCCATTTGGGTGGCAGGTGGTGAAACCTGGAGTTGTTTCCCTGATGCAGAGCTGATATACAGGCAAACAACATACAGATATCCAGTCTGCTCATTCATATTCAGCAATGGTTCTGTGGTGAACATTCTGTGACTACAGTATTATTAGTACATCTTATATTAATCAATACACAGCCAACTTGAGAAATTACCATTTCCTTTTCAGTGATTTTTTTACACATTTTTGACCCTGTTGGTTTTATTATTCTGAAGACAGCTCTTATTTGCTTCATAGCAAGTTCTCTTTCCCTTTTGTCCATTGTTGAACTTTGTCACACATTATCTCTTTATGTGATGGACTCCTTCACCACCACTGCAGATGTTTCTCAGCTCTGAGGCTTTGTTTAATGAGCCATGTGGAGATTTTTGGGAGAAAAGTAATTCATCTGTAATTAATCACACAGTGTGAGCTGCAATCCAGAACCTCTGTGCATGGGTCGAAAACATCCATGGTGGCTGTCCCCTTTTGTGATGACATACATGCTCACCAGTTCTTCTCCTCATTTTGTTTCAACACCCTGTAACATTTTATAACACATTCTTGCAGCGAAGAAAAGTTTATTCGTGGATAAGTTGAATTGACCTTAAAGGTGTCTCTGAGATCGAGGCGTTCCCTGTGCACAATGAGAAATAGAAAAAAAAATCTGTCAGCTAAGACTACAAAAAAGCATTCGATCCTGGCTGGGGCTCTGAAAATGGTCAGGCTGTGCTTCTCATACATGGATACAACAATAGTTTGGCTTGTTTAGTCTTTCAGCATGCATCCACATTACATCCACCCCATGTACTCCCTGAAGGTTGCAGTTAAATAGCTCCAGGGTCTGCCAAGTCTAAGTTGGTAATGTAATGGGTTTCCTAAAATTAGATTGAAATGTTGTGTTCTTACATTTGTTTGGTTGGGCACATTAAACAGGTTATTTGAGAGGTCATTGGGCATTTAATATATGCTTTGGTGGGTTTGTAGAGTGTGAGTTGGTTGAAGAATTTTTTGTTGAAGCAACACTGATTAAAATGAAGCAACAGAGGAAACTCTACTCCACTAAATTAAATCCATTATGACCCAAGCACAGCATCAAGACTTTTTTTTAATACAAGGTCTGGACAACATTTGTAGACATTGAGGAAATCATTAAGCCATGTCAAGTGGAATCAGGCAATACAGACTTACATAAATATTAACTGGGCAATTCAGATGTTTTTCAATAATGAGAGTTGACTTCCACCTTTATCTTTTAACCTTTACGACCCTTAGTTATAGCTGAGTTCACCTCTTTCAGCTTTAACTGTTTCCTCCTTAGGCCCTGCACTACTGTTGAGGTATCATTTTTGGGAAAGCTGTCTTTTGTCCTCTTGGCATGGTGTTGGAATACTGAGACTAGATGGAGCTGCACATGGTGAAATGGCACATATGTCGGCTTGACTTTACTCTGATGTTTTGGCTTTCATTTGGGATTGTAACTAGTACTTTGCACAGTTAATGGTATTGCCTCCAGTGAGGTTCCATGCAAGCTGAGCTGAGACCAGAGTGACGTGGAGACACTGCTGGCCTTTGAATGATCACGGGCAGCTGCTGGTGCTATAGGAGATGTGGAAAACACACTGAGGGACAAACAAAACTGAAGAAAGCATGATCATTTCCGATTGTAACGTTTTATATAGTAAAAACAAAATACTGATGGTAGATTTTCCAGACCTGGACAAGTAAAACGACTTAAAGCAGTGGAAAAACATTAATATGGTTGTTTCTGCTCAACAGTATTTGCAGATCTCACTTACAAGTGACCTGGATCAAACCTGGCGGTCAGAAACATAATCAAGACATCCAACAATACCTTACAAATTCCTCAATTCCCTTCATTTGTAAACTCAAAACTTACTTCAAATTACACAGAGGGGCTTACCACGATACATGCAGTTTTGTTGCAGAACTCTTTATCCCTGGCCTTGATATGGAGCCATCATTGTTGCAGCAAAACCACAGGGACACCAAAGTAAATACTATTTGTTCTAACTCATCTCAGTTCTGTCCAGTCCTCTGGGTTCGTCATTCTCCACTCAAAAGCAGGTATTTTATCTTTGTTTGAATAGAGCTCTCTTGTTCCCCCTTTTGCTCCTGCTTCCAAGTCTCAGTCGCCGTTCAACATGTGTCGAGTCTATGTTATCTTAAGTGCCTTTTCTCCCTGGGGCTTACGGAAAAGGAAGACAGAGAGAGACTGAACAGTTTCCCCCTCTGGCCAGGAAGCAAAAGAGGAATAAATCAAGGTAAGCAGTGCGTGCGGGAGCGAGAGGGGATCATCTGTGTCACTGTGTGTTTATATGTGTCAGTCTGTCTCTAAGCGAGTGTGTCAGTATCACAGCATCTGAGTGTGTGCGGCCGACTCTGTTTGCACCACTAGATGTGTGTGTGTGTTTCAATGGGAGTGTGTCGGTACCTTATGCTCCCTGGCCCAGATGACTCTGCGTAATTGCTCCTTATCTGGTGGCCTGTCAGTTCACATCACTGTGACTAAGGGAGGGGCGCTTTAGAGGCGATTTATTCCACCTACCTATGCCCCTCTCTCTCCTTTTAATGATCATTATGAATGATTTATGCTAGACGGCAAGTGTGTGTATGTGCGTCTGCATGTTACAGTGCTAAAATAATGTGCATGAATGTGAGTGAGCTGCAGACAGGGTGAGTCACAAATGGACAGGCGATGCATGTGCGTGTGTGTTTGTGAAAGTGCACCCACTCACCTCTCACTGTCCTTGGTTTATTCAGCATTCACAGAGGACTTTTCTTTTTTTTGTGGTAAATATTGCTTGGGAGCAGAGCATTTGGTATGTGGGTCCCTGTGAGTGTAACAGTGACGCCTTTGGGATTTAGTGGAGCTGTAAAAGACAGAGGGATTATTGTGTTTGTTAAAAAACAGAAAAATAAGGATCAGGAGTCGCACAGAAAGTGCTGGTTAGAGAGAATAGAAAGAGACAAGAAAAAAGAAAAAAATATACACGAGTGTGTGTAAATCCTCGTATGTGCCTGTGTTTGTGCGCTCTCTATCTCGACATTGTTTCCCTTTGATGGAACCTTTCATCCGCGGATCAGCAGGAGTTGTAATTGGTCTCTGATGGGACTGACCCACTGGGTCCTGACTGAGTGAAACAGGCTTTGGATGGCTTCCTTAAATATTTCAGCCCAGCCAAACGTGAGGTCTCTGTGCTCTCGCCTCGGGCTCAGCCAACACCAGCACTTAGCCCCTGACAGAGAAAGAGATAAAGGGAAAGAGCCTGATAGACATAAAGCCTGATGAGGGCCACTGGAGCATACATCCTTATACACTCTCTCATATGAGGGTGTGAAAGTGAGAGTGTCAGTATCATGTATATCTGAGAACCATCATATCATAATCATGTTGGGAATCATGCTGTCTTTAATTGGAGCTTTTACTTATTTCAAAGGAAGTGCCAGATGCTTTTTCAGTCATGCAATCAGAGTGCTCTGCGATACACAACAATAACACAAATATACTCATTTACATATGCCTGTACAGAACAGCAACGTCGCCACCCTGAGAGAAGCACACAATGGGCGTTTGTTACTGCACATTAATGTGACAAACATGTGCTTCTCCCTCTGCAACTTTAAAGTCAGCAAGTATCAAGTGAACTTGCTAGCTTTGCAGAGTCTCTTTCTGTATGTGGTTTCACCAAAGGCTGTGCACGGAAATGGATCTATGCCGGTAGTCTTTATACAAACACTGCAACAATGTCAGTCACCATTACAACAGTTTAAGGCTACGTTTACATAGATACTCTTGACTTAAAGACGCAAAGATTTTTCCTTTGCGTTTTAGAATTCTTCTGCGTTCAGACGACGACGCTCGGAGACGAGTTAATCCGCTGTAGTGTGCATGCTGGTTCAGTAGATGGTAGTGTAGGTCTGCAGAGAGACAGCGCTGCTACAATACATGTACGAAGAAGAAAAACATTTCACAAACAACAATGGCGAGTGGACACAGGAGTTTCTTTTCTGGACAACACATCAGTTCGGACATGGATGGTTTTGACTGGATAACAAACCAAGCACGGTAAGACGCTCACACGTTACTCGGCGGTCGGCCGAAGCTGTTGTTGTTCCTGGTATGCGCGTGCAGCCTTCATCTGAAAAAGTACTGCGCATGTGGTGACGTCGGCGTTTCACCCTGAAACGCTCCTATGCGGGTTTACACGGGGCTGCATGGAGAGCGTTTTGGAAACTTTCCACCCTGGAGCCTGTTTTCAAAAGTTTCCATTTTCAACGAGTTTCCATGGAGACGCAAGGCCAAAACGCAATGAAAACTTATCGGATTTGACCATTTTGGCGCCATACAAATGGCTCCTAAGATGCTTGGAGGCTTTTCTTTTTACCCATGACTCACTTTTCAAAAGTCTATGATGATTTAAAGGAGACAAGACTCAGATGTGAGTTGCAGTTTACATATGACCATTAGGATCAGTTCAGAGGCAGAGATTTGAAAGAGCCAACACAGCAGAAGTAACAACAATGACATAAATCATGGCTTATAATGACATGGCCTCCCCTGGAATTTTGGTTGTCCTCCACTTATGCCAATCCATAGTACTGCACTGTGATCAATTGCCATGTTATAGGTGGTGTTGTTGTAATAATTAAAGTGGGCTGTGTCACAAATGGGTTCTGTTTGTTTATTTATTTATGTTTGTTTAATATATACATTTTAATTTCATTAGAAAGAAATGAGTAGTGTAGCCATGCTGCAAAATCTCCTGTCTCAAAATCTCATGGTATTTCAAGTGTGATCTTCCTGCAAGATCCTTCTTGCAGGAGGATCACATGGGCTCGTTGACCAATCGTCGTTCACCTCTGTGGTGACATCATATGATCACATTGGTTGGCGCGGCTAATTGAGTGGAGTTACTATGCGCTGTCTGTCAGTTTGATTTGAATCAACACATGGTTACCATATTTATGGCCCATGTGGCCCTCTTCTTGTATTTTCCAAATATGAGGCAGTTTCTTCAAAAAAGTCATGATTATTTAATGTTGTAACTGAAATGAATGTAAACTATTACTTGTCAAAATGACCTTGTTGTGTGTACTCATGTTACTGAGAAAACAAAGGAAGAGGAAATATCTGTATGGCTGCTCAATCAATCAAGAAGCAAGGGAGAGGATAATATATATTTGACATTTGACAATGACAGAGATAGATGAAGAAGTATAGGTTGTATGAAATATTTGGAGTAACGCTGGCCGTGCAGACTCTCGGGAACTGTCTTCTTCTATTACTTCTTTTATTTGCTGCCATCATTGCTCTTGTTCTGGTCCTTAAATGGTTATACACAGTCCAACAGACAGACAGACAGACATATAGAGGCTTGATTTATTTTCAGCCCTTCATGGACCTCCTCATTAGGGTTGGTACTCAGGAAGTCTTCACACTTCTTTTCCCCATTGTGGCCAGTCTTGATGGCAGCTAGCAGGTTTACAGACCAGTGCTTCTCAGGACCATAGCTGTTATAATGTCAAATACATCAAGAGGAAGGTTATTAGTTAATCTTTTTAAAACAGTATTTAGTCTTTTCTGCCTGAGCTTGATATCAGAGGAAAATTGCAGCTGTGTGAATAAAGTCAATACTCAAACCACGAGCTCATTATAGCATCTTCTGGTGCGTCTTGTTAAACGGACATCTCATTTTGAACTTCAGGACTGCAGCATTTTGCTTTAAGAAAGTATTAGTCCAGGCGAACAGATAAAGCAGCCCTTCTTCCCCTGTGTCTCTTTTCCCCCTTCTTCTTCCTTGTTTCTTACTTTGTCTTTTTCTGACTTCCTGTCGCACTGTCACTCCTCTCTGTCTACCTGCTCACTCTCACCCCCCTACCCATGGTCCCTATCCTCCTCTCTCCCAGACTCGTGTGATATTTCTCCTCCTTTCTCCTTTTCTCTCTTTCTCCATCCTATTTATTCTCCTTTCACAAGATCCGAAGCAGAGAGGAAAGAGATAATTCCCTGGTTCTCTGCAGAGAGGCTGGAAGTAAAAATAGAGAAGGTTACCTTTCATGTTCACTTTTTAAAGGAATGTTTGAGATTTCCCTGAGATGATTAAATAGGAACGTTCCTGACAAGGTCATGCAGACTTACACGTATAGGCACACAGAGGCACACACCAATAGAAAAAAAGACTGTGGTCCAAGACACCTCTGGGATGCGCTGCTTCTCTCTGAAACATGAAAACTGGAGAAAAGAGGGGAGAAACATTCATGCATGCCTGGGTGGGGAGAAAAAATGCAGAGCAGATCCAGGACAGAGCTGCCCGTCTTTGCATGAGGAACAGAGGCAGCAAAATTGATTGACTGACTCCTTCATTGCTCTGCCGTTTATCACCTTTCATCCGTCTTGTAAGAACAGCGACATGAATGTTTTACACCTCTGTTTGCGAGCGTGAGCTACTTGTATCTGCGTTCTGCATATGTCTGTATCATTTACTCTCACATTTGATTGTGTGTATGTGTGTGTGTGTTTACAGCCTTATTAAGGTTTAACTTTTAGCTCTGAGCAGCATTGTTTCCCCTGAGACCAATTATCTGACAGGGTTAAGGAAACTCTCCAGTGCGGTTTTGACAACACTCCAGCATGTTTCCTCAGGCACGCTGGATGTGTTTGTGTGTATATATGTGCACATGTATGTATTATTTATCATCAAAATCCTCATCTGCTTACATATTAGCAAACACAGCTTTCCAGGGGTGGTGCTCTGATCTTGTTTTTCCCCTAAAATCTTCCAACAACATGGCATGAGGAAGCCGCAGCGTATGTAATGTGGTTTAAGTGCAGGCGTGGGTGTCACATCCTGCAAATTGCCGTCAGTCATGGTGTTAAGGTATTCTGTACAGGTCCCAGCCACTTGGTAACTATAGCAAAGAGTGACAGAGGTGCTGTGGGACAAAGTGGAGTTGGCATTTTGAATGAGTTATCCCGAATTCAGACTGCGTCCGTCTCCAGAGGCCAGGATGAATGGCCTGATTCTCTCCCTCTCTACACCTCCTTTTTCTCTCCCTGACTTTCCAGCCCTTTCTCCTACATTCTCCATTTCTCTTTCAAAACTTTCTCACCCTCCTCTCTCTCCTCCAAAATCCTTACATTGTGTGTTTTTTTATCCCTCATTCTCCCCTCAGCTTCCCACTTTGGCCGTCCCCTTCTCCTGTCTTTTCTCTCATTGTTTCCTTAACTCTTTCACATCCCTTTTTCAGCACCATTCTCTTCATTTCTCTTCTCTTTCCAAGTTTTTAGTCCCAACCGTGAATCACTCTAAGATCTCCCAAACCTGTTACCATAGTGAGTTAAGGGCCACTTGTGCTTTCAGTATCTCAACCTCCACTGGTGACATTTCCTCTTAATGCAGACCCTTTTATCCACATCCTCTCTTGTTTCCTTTGCTGCAGCGTGATCTGATCTGACCACTCAAGTGTTTTTGCAGCCTGTATTAGCTATTAGAGTTTTAGCTGGAAACAGGGGTGGTTTCAGTTATTTGGAGGCCCCCGGCAAAGATCAATACAGGGCCCTTCTAATTTAATTACAGTGTGGGAACAAACTATTTTTAGACTTCTCCAGGGGGGATTTTATCGTAAAGATGTTTAAAGATCATCAGGCATCTTGTGACTATTGTTACTCCAAGCCTTTTTCCGCTTTCTAAGCAAGGACAAGTTAAAAGGAGCCTTTTATCCAGTAAAACCTGCACTCTCTGAATATTTATGCAGTGATGCCATCAGTTTGGTGCATTAAAAGTTACGATCAAAGTGACAAAACAAAAAAATCAAACTGTAAAATAAATTCAACACAAGAGAAAAAAGCTCAGTGATGAACAAGCCTTTCTCATCTTGATGTTCTTTTGAGCTTTGACTGTCAGGAATGGTAAATGGTAAATGGACTTCAGCTTATATAACGCTTTTCTAGTCTTTGAATACTCAAAGCTGCTTTACACTGCAGGTCAACCCAAAAAAAAAAATAAAAGCATGGAAACAAACTTAAAGTAAAAGCAATTACTACACACGTAAAGCTTTGTGTGCCCTTGTTGGTCAATATTTCTGACGATAGGGAAATTGTAAAGGGGGGGGGTGGGGTAAAGTCAAACATGCTGGACTGTCTGTCATGGGGGCGTCTAAAGATGATCTCTTGTTGCTGGTCACAGTGGCAAACTACACATTATGAATTGACCTATTTTCATGGCTGACAGGTCCGAAAAACTTTTAAGGTTTAAGTTTGGTTATTTAATTGGGGTAGGCGAAGGCCCATGGTACTGGTAAATGACTGCAAAGAAAGCAACTTGTGAGCTTTGAAGATTTTGTGAGATATCCAGGGGTTGGACAATAAATGCTAGCTATTGCATGCCTGCACATGTAGCCTATTGAAAATCAATTATTTTCTGTCATTATGAAACAAGCTTTACACGTTTTTGTGAAATCCATTCACACTGCAAACAGTACACATGTTCCCAAAATGTGCCATACAAATAAAGTTTTAAATGAATAGCAACTGTAATTAAAATGGCACGATCGTTATGCAAACTGCTGATCAAAAGCATTTCTTCATGTGTGACTATTTTAGAGTCAGTTTTGATTTGTAAAGGGAAATGGGCGTAGAACATGCGTGCACACTGTTTTATAAATCTGAAAATTTTTGTGCGCAGGTATTTCCTGTGTTTCTGGCACACGCCACCTGTACTATAATCTGTTTCATAAACAAGGCCCAGGACTCACCCCTATGTAGTGTGACAACATTGCATGTGTGGTGCACATTTTGCTTATCGAGACTATGACACATAAAAATTGTAGAGCTCCAATGAAAGATCCTGGAGAAGCACTATTACTAAGTCCCAATCAAGACAGCAAAGGGTCTCCAGGTTTGTGGGCATGGGCTTACAGTTCATGCATCTGCATTACTAGGTAATACATTATCTATTCTGCTCCTTAGTTTCCGCAAGAGTTTTTTCATTCCTCTTTCTACCTGTGACTTAGGCCCTCCTCACACGAGGACGGCACCGTATTGTCTTGGCGTCGGCATCAAAACATGGATCGCTGTTTACACATCGTATTGTAGATAGGCTTGTGTATTTACTTGAGAACGCAAAATCCACGCCGGGACGTACCTGTGGGTTTCCACGCATGCTCCTAACCCATATTGCATGCTGGGTAATGTAGTTCTTGGGTTACTACACTCGTAACATCACAGTTGTGCTCCGAGGTGGATTCAACGTCAACAAGTGCTCATGTGTGCGTAACATGCTGCGTCTCTGCATGAGCACTTGTTGCTGTTGTTGCTGTAGCTGGTGTTGTTGGTGTTCTGTGAGCAAATGTTGGTGTAAAAGTCGTAGCAATATTTAGCTGCTGCCACCATAGTTGTGGTTGGTGTGTGTGTGACAGCGTGAGTTGGGGGGCGGGGAGGAGGACGGGTGCTATGAGGTCACCGTCTTTTCCGGACTTATCTGTTTATACCAACTACGGCATGAAGACGAATACGCAGATATCCACTTGCAAACCCGTTTTCAAAAAAGATGCGGAGTCACGGACAAATACGCGTCTCCGTGTGTCAACCAGATCACCAGATCGATAGTTTATTTTACCGGAGTCTTCCAAATTCGTACTCGTGTAAAGCCCACCTTAATCTGCAAAAGTTCTCCCTCTGCTGACTCTGGTTTATACAGATATCGTCTTGTACTCACAACTAGTAATGTTGTTAGTAGTGTTTGTTGTTTCCTCTGACAACCTGACCAGTAGATGGTGGAATGATACATGACCTCTTTGTCCCAACATAAAATACTTCTCAACATTAGGGCTTCGCTGAGAAAAAGGAAAATGCTGTAAAGAAGCTTACTGTAGGTTCTAGTTAAGCCATTGCTGTATTTTGAGCAGTTTAACTCAAAGGGGGGTTAATTGCAAGGTTTCTGGCAACACAACTGAATGCTATATATATGCAAGTGTCTGCCCCTGGATATCTCCCGAAAGGAAAAAGCTCACAGGTTTCCTTATTGGCAGTAATTTTTCCCATAGGTCACCAACAAACCCACTTCAAAAAACCTGAACTAACTACTACAAATGTTCAGGTCAGGCCACATTTGTGCATGAATCATGTTGACTGTTGTCAAAATTCACCATGAACTGTAAGTCACCTGTAATTTTTCTTCATTTTCTATCTTTTTTTTTTCATTTTACATTTTTATGCCATAAGCTGTGAAACCATCGGCTTCTGAAAGGAGAAGAAAAGAGAAAATGTTCTTCAAACTTTTGTGTTTTAACTTTTGATGCTATGTTTTCTTCTATGTTTTTGTTCACATGTGCTTGCATCCATATATCAGCTTCATGTTTATTCTTGTCAAATCTTTCTCTGTCTGAATGCACTATAGAGCTGTCAGTGTGCATCAAATAACTTTGCTTTTCTCTCACTGAACTGCACCCAAACACAATCGCACATACACATGCACGCATTCGAAGATGATTTCTTCAACTTTCTGAAAGCAACAATTCAACAAGCACGCCTACTTCCCTTCACACTGCAACTGGCTGTGTTTGGAGGAGGTGAGAAAGTGTGCGATCAAGGCGTCAATCTCAAGCTGTCTTTTTCATTCCTTCAACAAATTATTTCTTTGCTTTTTTTGTGTCTGCAACACAATTACCGCCTTAGAAGAATTACTGTCAAGGGGAAAAAAGACAAAGATATTTCAGTATAGCATCTGCCCTCTCTTTTAAGACTTTTTCTTTACATAGCTTTAAGTGTTGTCATTTGGAACAGCAGCTCTACCACTGAAGTCTTGGGAAATGATCTAAAGTCTCAAACTGGCTGTATCCAGCACACCCCAGCTGACCAACTCACTCTATATATTTCTCACTACTCCGCCCTGTCACTTTCCTCCGTGTGTGCATCACTCAGCTCCTCGATCTTTTTTTCTCACCTCTGCTGTCGGCTTCACCTTAATGACCCCCCAGAGTCTTACTTCCTCCACTCTCTCTCCTCCGTGTCCCTTGTACTTAAAGTCTCTTTCTATCTCACTTCTCTTCCGTTCCATACTTTTATCCTCCTTACTTCCTCTCCTCCCTAAGGTTCCCTTGGATAAAGAAGATGCAGTTGTATTTTTGGTCAGAGCCAGGGATTAGCAATAAACAAAAAAAAGGAGAAGAAGAAGGTATGGTCAAAAGAAGCTTACATATTTCCACAGGGACACATGCACAGAATCAGCCAGATGCAGGGATACACTGCACATGTGCTACATTGTGCAAAGGAAAGCAATGGGGCATTGTGCTCCAAGGGACATGTGTCATTAAAGGCGAGCATTAATTATGAGGTAAACATCTAAAATTACCTCCATGATTAGAACAGGTATGCCAAGGGATAAATAACGGGACTGACCAATTTTTAAAAACATACATAAATGGTGTATCTCAGCATTTTAACATCTCAGCATTATGTTAAAATGTGTCAATTTTAATGTGTTAAAATGTGAATTCAGCATAAATCTCAGCATTTTAACATCCATCCATCCATTATTTAAATTACTTATCCCTTTCACAGTCACAGTAGCCTATCCCAGCTGGCACTGGGCAAGAGGCGGGGTACACCCTGAACCGGTTGCCAGACAATCTTGGGACAACGGAGACAGACACACTCATACCTAAGGACAATGTGGAGTCACTAGTCAACCTAATGAGCATGGTTTTGGTCTGTGTGAGGAAGCCCGAGTGCCTGGAGAGAACCCACACATGCACGGGAAGGACAAGCAAACTCCACATACTTAGACCCTGGCTTGAACCTGCAACCTTCTTGCTGTGAGATGTGCACTACCTGCTGTGCCACCAAGGGGTCCCACATTTTTAATCTAAAGCATCAAAATTATACTTACTGAAAAATATGCCTAATGTTCACCCTATATAGACTATTTGCATGTGACATCACACTCTGTTCCATTTCGGCTAAACGTCACAAATGCATGGGACTTAATATACATTTACATTAATTAAATAAAAATTTACTTGTGGTGAACTTAAATGCACATTATTGCTATTTATTTAGAGGCCTTCACATACAAAATGCCCAACCCTCACTTCTTTAAAAGACACCCCAAAAAAAGCTGCAGTAGTTGGACAGATTCACAACAGACTAAAATAAAGTTGCACTTTTGAAATGTATTCTGCCTTCTCTTCCAGGTTTTGCTGATAAAATATTGCAAAAAAAATTAATCCTTTCCTAAATATTGACAACAGATGTCATTTAACTGAAGAGTATGATGCTCATATCATCATAGAGAGGACAATATAAAAGGAAATGAAATTTCATTCTCAATTTCACAAAACTCAGAGAACAAACAGACTCTTTCTCTGGGGTAGCAGTAAACCTGACAGTCGAAGGTCAAAAGTAATGTTGAGGGATGATGAGGGATATTTGTCTTAAGTAAAATTCACTGGCCATATGATTCTATTTTATAAATATTCTTTATGTGACAGTAAGTCCGTAATTTTGGTTTACTTCATATATCAACAGACAGCTGTTCTTTGGACTTGATAAACAATTTACCCCTAATCTCTTGAATATCCCAGTGTAACCTATTTCAGAAATATATGACATAACACAGATTCAACTCATTTGCTCAGCGATGACCAGAGTATTTCAAGTAATCTTTTTGTAAAGTTTCTGGTCAAATGTCTCAATGAGTCTTTTCCAAAGCCCCATCATTTGACTTTTGGGTCTGAAATTTGCAGATTTCCATCTCCACATATAGCCAAAATAGATGTAAATGTATGCATGCACCGATCAACAAACAGGGATACTACTGGATAAATACCATGGGTTAGATACTTGACTATAATTTTTCATTATAGTCAAAGACTCTGTCTTTACCTTTATCCAGCAGCAGAGTACAGCCTGGAGCACCCGTACAGACACCCTCCATGTTCCAGGCAGGAGCAAAAGGCCTGGGCTGCAGTCGAATAAATCTTTTTGCTTAGGAACTGAGTGAAATGATCCGGAAGTAGTTTGTGATAAGAGCTGTTCAAATAGTCTAAATGGAAAGGCCGCTCAATGCTTACTTTAGAATCTCCTTTAGCCTAGGATACACTGGACTATCCTTTACAAAAGGAGAGGAGATTATTCTGGCCCACAATTCTCTGCGGCAACAGCATTTATAAACAGCCCGTTATCTGACTACTTCAACCAAATAATGACAAACAGACCATGTGAGTTACCATTGCTGTTCGGTCCTTTAAAAAATTTATCAAAATGTGCTTTAACTTTCCAGTACTCTGATTCTTTGAAGAGAGCAGGACATGAGACATTTGAAGATGATTATGTTTAAACATGGATCAGTATGAAAGGGGACGTATCATGCTTGTTTCTCCTTTTCACTATGCCAGACTAGGATGCCTGTAAAGCATTTCTGCCCCCAGTACAAGTCATTTAGTTCCTTCATTGCCCCACAATTGCATTCTCAAAATCCTCATTTTAAGCCATTATGAAGCTCTCGTTGAAACACGAGGATCTCAGGATGACCTAAAGTTACCTTGCAACGTCACAGCCCTTTGTGCTCTGATTGGTCAGTTCTATCGGGGGTAGAGCCAGCCTGTCTTTCTTCTTCTACTGTATTTTCCGGCAGGCTCAAAGCAGCGACCGTGTATGGAGTCCCCCTACAGGCCAGAGCTGGTAATGAGTGAGTGTGAGCTAGGGATCTATATACTGCTGCTGGACGAATGTGTTCCTCGGTGACGGTTTTGTGGCTAACGGACATCACAGAGGAGGAAGTGTTTTATCAGATTACTCCAATAAAAAGAAAGGTACCTTGTGTTGCCACGACGATTTAAATCTCGTGGACATCTCGCAGTGACCTATTTTCAGAGGCATCAAATCTCGTTCTAGGATATCAGAAAAAATACAATATCTCATTTTTTGAAAATTAAGGGGGTGTAAGGTCTTGTTTTCAAATTTATTATATTATATGTAAGTATTAAATCATGCATCAGCATGATATGTCTCCTTTAAGTATTGGTACACTATTAGATTGTGGGCTTAAAAAATTATGCATTTCTTTCATTCAGTTACCATTTATTTTCATGCACTAATTGGTGTTCATATTGATAAAGAGAGGACAGATTTATTTATGTCCTCACTTCCAACATTTGTTATGTAGAAGAAATTTTTTTCTTAATGTTCAAGTTGTCTGAAAGGAACAACATTGTCATGATACACAAGTACTTCACAAGATGTGCCTCTTGTAGTCCACCTTTGGAAAATTGTAGTTTCACCCCAGCAGTAACATCCGTTGTCACATGATGATGTAGCGCAGCGAAAGTGTAGTCGGATTCTCTCTGCACAGCAGTTTTCCTTTCCTAACTCCTTCTGAATTCTCCTTTCTCCTTTCCTTAACCTCATGACGTTCTCCATCGAGGTTATGGAAAAGTAGTTAGGAAAGGGCTTAGGAGGTGACTATTTGACTGCCGCCTTGACCTTAGCTCCAGGTGGATTTTATCATTTCAAACATGTTAAAATTAAAAAACAATTAAAAAATCAACGCCAGTTTAATAATAATGATGGGTACAAGAATAATGAGTGCAACAGACTCAGATATACTCACATTAGCCACTGGTTAGTCTCACTGTTTTTCCACTGAATTCAACAAATTAAGTCCAACCTCCAGACATCTGCATCAGAAGGTAATCTGGATGTTTTTGTGTCCTCCAGTCTCAATTGAGGTTTCTGACAATTATGATTAAAACCCATTCATACTCCATTAGCTGTTGTTTTTCTGTGTGTACTCCATCTTCATACAAGTATCCTAATGTATCATAAACAAACATCAGTCCTTGTCTCCAGCCTCAACATAAACAGCTGATCCACATGCTGCCTGATTGCTGTACAGTGGCTATTTTAGGCTATACTTGTTTTTGTGTTTGTGAATCTACTTAGGACAACCAGACTCATCTGACAGGCCCAATGACAGTTTTGTCTCATGTTAATGAGACTTAATGTTCCTTTAGTTGCTTAAAAACACATCTCCTTAGTAATTATCATCTAAAAAGCATTATAGTCTGTTGACAACAGCAGTACTTCCACCATCAACCAAAAAAAAAAAATCAAACATTATGCATTATGGTAATATTCTACTGCCACTATAATAGAACTTTACTTTACTGGCTTATCTCTTGAGGCAGAGGACGAGTGGACCATCATAGGGTTGTGCATGAATAAATCCAAATAATCAGAAGTGAGTTAGCATTTTGCACTTCCTACTCCCTTTGGCCAGGAGTACAGATGTTTAGAATAGTTTTTCTTTTGATAAATGCCTAAAAATAGGTTCATGATGAATGCAACTGATACTGTCTGCTTCTTAATTATGAAGTGTAATTGTGTTTTTTAAAGGATGGTTGCTAACAAACTGCTACAAAGATGTGTACATACCCTTATGCAAACATTTCTGATAGTTTTTTTAATAATCAATTATTTGCATGCCATTGCCAAAAACATGATGCCAACTTCATCAGGCCCCTATAATATAAGGACATTCTCAAACATGCGGCTATGTGGTAACAGTTACTGACTAGCTTTAAGTCAAACCATCACATATACTTTAGTAGTTTAAAAATTGGTAATGTAAGTTATATTTGTTCACCAGCTTATCACAAAGAACATGTAGTTTCATTTTTTGCCAGTACAGTCAGAGCTTATTATCAGCAATGAGCCATGACCCCAATGAAAATCACGATTGGCTTTTAGTTGAAAGAAACAGTGCAATGCTAACTTTCATGTTGACCTACAAATTACTTTTTTTCTGCACATTATAAGGTGTCAACAGTGATTACCCTCTTTTCCCACAAGTATGGCCTTTCGTATTTGTAGGGACAGGCTAGATTTGCAGGTAATAATTGGTTTGACTAATTAGAGATCATTCTGTGACACTCAAGAACTGTGACTTGAGTTTGTAGCCTGAAAATGGCTGTTTTGGTAAACTAAGCTGCTACTGGCACCCTATGTTTTTTGTTTTTGCTTTTTTGTTTGTTTATTCATTTGACTTGTGCTTACAATAAATGATGTAACAGCCCATCTATTCAATGAACTGTTCTGGTACAGGCCATTTGGTTAAGCACAGACATGTATCAATAGGTGATTAATACACAGACCACTACTTCAGATTTCCTTATTGAAAGCAACAGTGAACAAGACAATGCATAATTAACTTATGAACATAATTCAAAATATACAGTGATTTCCAATACAGCAAAGCGTGTTGGGGCAGCAAAAATATTGTTTTTTAAACTTGATGCCATTAAATATTGACACAAAGCAGGACTTTTTGTCTGTTTCAGTGTGGGTGTTGTCCCTGGAAATATTTACCATTTATGATTATTGGACTTACAGGTCAGATGTGCTATTGGGACCAACAGCTGGTGGCATAAACATGAGAGATGTAAAGAGATGATAAGAATTTTGATTATTAATATGTATGGAGTATATGTCATAAGCAATCATTAGCCAATGTGTCAGAGATCAGCTCTGCTTCTTTACACAAGGAACTGGCACAGGGTCATGGGCTAGATATTGCTGCAGATGGGCTGACATAATTCTGGGCTGATATTGCTTGATTTTAAAAGTAGACCATCATTGGGTTATTGACACATTTGATGGTCTGTGACTGCAGCTGGAAATTCTTCCGCTTTTCAGCTTTTTAAGTAAAGGCATTGTTGGCAGCACACATTTAAGTTTTTAATAATGGACATGTTATCAATGACCAGAGTTTGGAGGGACTCAAGCTCAAAATGTGACAGCACATATCTGAGAACTATTTGGACTACTTGTCGGCTGAAGTAAACCTGTGACCATGGCTCAACCCCTGATTCTTGAGAGGAGCAAACTAAGGAAAAAATAGTTTGCAGCTATCTTATTTCAAAAATGAAATACTTAAAGGCAGTATAGAGTGTAAGATGTTGTGGCTGATGGAAGAGGTATAGTAAAGGAGCGCTGTGTGTCTAATTCTTCTCCACTCTTTGCTCTGTTAATGATGGCCAAAATGGCCTCCAGAATAAACTTAGGACAGATGCACCTCAGACAAATCCTTGGGGTTTAGTCACTCTTTAAATGTAATGTCCTCTGTCTGAACTTCATAAAGGTTGCGAGGTTTAGATGGATGTGCTAAACATACACTCTCTTCCTGCAACACTCTTCCAAACATGGACAACAACTTTTTAGGCCTTTTTGCCTGAGTTATTGTTCTTGCAGTCAACATGATGGGAACAGAAAGTCATTGGATGCATACTGACAGCTTTATGGTTTGTTCAGACTGAAAGCAGAATGAATTCTAGAGACAAAAACCATAGACAGTACAGAGAGCCATTTATAGATGCAAGAGAATGCCTAAAAGAATAAACCAGACAACACGTCCACAAAGGCTGAAACGTTCAGAATTGATGAATAGTTCTAATTATTATGAGCTATCCAGAGGTTTATGTTGTGGCATTTTACATGTACAGAGAAATAAGTTACTGGTGAATCTAAAGTAGTCTACGTAAATTAGATGTGTTCAGTTTTATTTTAGTGAGATTAATGGTCAAATGAAATCTATGTATTAAAACTGCCATAAGCAGAGTCCCAGAAAAAAGACATTGGTTGGATGGTAGCATAGTTGCATCAAGACCTGTTTGTACCTTTCAGCATTAATTGTACCTTCATAGATGTGCAAGTTACCCAAGCAATAGGCCCTTAAACGCTTATGTCTTTTCGAAAAAAAAATCTGGATGGTCCTTTTCCTCTTTATCCCAGAGGACAGGATGACATGATTTCAAACACAATTTGAAATGTGGACTTGTCAGACCACGGCACACCTTTCCACTTTGAGTCAGTCGATCTCTGATAATCTCAGGCCCAAAGATGTAGGCAGCATTTCAGGGTGTTATTGATATATGGATTTGGTTTTGCATGGTTGAGTTTTAACTTGCACTTGGAGATATACCAACTAGCTGTCTCAACTGACAAGGTTTTACTAAAGTGTCTCTGAGCCCACGTGGTAATATCCTTTACAGATTTGTATTTTATTTTAATCAAATGCTGTTTGGGAGATCAAAGGTCACAGACACTCAGTGTTGGTTTTCAGCAATGCTGCTACGTTCAGACACATTGTTCCATTGTAGTCCCTTTCTTATCTACATTTTACACAGCATCCCAACCACACTGGAATAGGAGTTTGTACTTTAATTGCCCCTGTGCTGTACACCCATAAAGAGAAGGGCATGTATTTTCACTACAAGATACATTTTAAAGCCTGAGTGTGCATGCGTGTTCTTCACATAGACATGCCTGTTTCTTACACACTCCTGGGATGAAAGGGTACACAGGACAGGACACACACAATCACATAGCAGGCAAACAAGTTCACGTGCAGTCTATAATTAGAATACTGTTCAATGTAAAGCTCTGCAGAGTCAGCATCTTGCACACTCAGACATACACACAGGCAAAGGCACAATAAAGAGACAAGCACCGATGCAGGGAGTGTAGCCGAGTTTCAGTGATGCCAGTTCTGTTTTCTATCAGTTTTCTCTTTCCCATTCTGCTGCTTCTAAATAGAGACAAAGAGATCCTATTAGTCTAAAATCACGTGACCACTGTGGTTTCCGATTATTTTTGCTCCTTTTTTAAGAAGCAATGAGGGAGTTACCATGTATACCACTTCTCTGTCTTTAGCATGCCATTGAAAGGACTGAAGACCCGCAAGAGCAAATGAATAAACAGTTTTGTCTGTATTTCTGCTTTTGCTCTTTTCCTTTTAAATTTTCTTTGGACCAATCTGCCATTTTATACATCATGCTTAGAAATGATAACGTTAGGTGTACAGCATGAAAGCTGTTGCGCTAATGCACGGAGAGGCTGATTCATTACAAAGTCATGTGCAACACCTGCCCCATTTAGGCCTTTATGCAAAAAGGTCTCATTGTAAAAAGAAAGAGTTAATTCACAAACTCAGACACTAGCAGCCAAGTACAGTTAAAGTATGTGTTGTTACAGTGATGCTTTGAAGATACCATAATCTCTGCCATGTAATTTAACATGTATGTGAGAGTTTCAGAGATACCTGCTCCTGAAATTAGCAGCTACTGGAAGCTAAGAGGGAGAAGTCCTGATGCTGCAGCCTGTTTGTCATGTGCATAGAAGTATTTCATGTTACATGTTCATTACACTAAGTAGCATTTATAACTTGATGTAACAAAAGAGGGGCTCTCTAAATCAAGCAAAAGTTCCCAAAATTTAAATCAGGGGCATCATAGGACCCTTGTCAAGCATAGTGTTAGGATATGACCATATGTTTTTAAGGTTGGACCCAGAGCAGAGGCAGACGATCAGAAAAGGGTTAACTCAGAATTTATTATTCTCCAACAGTTTCAAACAGTCCAAACAAAAAAGGCTTTTTAAGCAGGTGGCCATATACAAAAGTGGTGATGGCAGTGGCAGGAGCTCCTGGGGACCTATAGGACAGAGAAAAAGCAGGTGAGTCTTCAGGCAAGGTGAGTATAAGCACAAAACCATCAAAAAGGCAAAAATGAGCTCTGAGTAGCGGAGACTGAGCTTAAGGCCAGCACTGAGAGAAACTTGAGGTCAAGACGAACCACAAAAGAAGTGCAACCAGCCGGCGATCAGCAACTGAAGCTCCCGGCTTAAATAGGGAAGCTAATCAGGGCAACAGGAAACAGGTGAGGATCCACCGCAGGTCTGCTCCATGGTCACGCCCCTGTTGCAGCAGGAGGGGAGGGGGGAAGGAGCAGAGGGAAAACTGGAGAGGAGGATGAATCCTCACACATAGGTCCTTAAAGTTTTTTAAGTTGGTGTTTTTTTCCTGAACAAAACAGATTTCAAACCAGACGAGAGGATTTAATTTAAAGCCTACTAATAGCTGTTTTGGAGTTTTTTTTAGAATGGAAACTTTCAGCCATCCATGGTTCTGATGAACTGCATCCATTAAATACATGGAACGGTTCAGATGAACTTGTGCAGGTGCAGGTTTCCTGCAATCAGCCAACAGTGAGCACCGAAGAATAACTACTTATAAATGTGCAGTAGCATAATATCTATATTCATTTCAACATGAAGGCTCATCTACTGGCGTTTTAAGTTGGCACATGCCATAATTGCAGTGGTGTGGTGTATAAGAAATGTGTTCTTCAATTCTTAATGTATGCTGCATTTGTACATATAATACACAAGGTTTGTATTAACTTGTTTTGGCATAAATAGCATTCTCTTTGGGAATCTAAAATAATTTTTAAGATGCTGTGCAAATTCAAGACCTTGCTGCCCAATGATTAATCAAATTCAAGAAATCTCTGAACAATAATCTTGTCTTCATCCGTATGAAGAGCTCTGTCTGGTACATTTGTTTCCTTTCGACAATAAAACATGTCTCCTGGCTGAATTTGGAGGACATTTTCTCTGTAGTACAAAAATAACTATATGAGTAAGGACTTTCACCAAGGAGCCAAGAACAAGGCTTTATTAAAAAGAGGAAAAACAAATACAATGGCCCGGAGGCAAAGACTTTTGGATAAGGATGGTTGAATTCAATTTAAAAGTATCAGACTAAGCAGTATGATAATTCATTAATGAGGACAAAGGTTCCCATAAAAATATATTCAGCATGAGTTTTAGCAAATAATTAAGCAAGTATCTCAGTTCCACAAACTAAACAGAAGAAGAAGTGTTTTTGCAGTAAAATGTGTAATTACACTCCTGAACCCCAGGAAGCAGATAGATTAAAGCTTAATAATCTAAAATTAAAACCCACCATCATATCGTGGTTTTTCACTGCAACATCAAGGTATTAACCAATACAGTTAACATGTAAGGCACATTATTATATTTAAAGCATACATTCTAGCAGCACAACTTAAAGATTTATTCATTCCTTAATCCTTGCAACTCCAGGCAATTTTTTATTATGTATACAGAACCCATTCAAGCAAAATCAAGCTACAGACATGTTTTTTTCAGGACAACCTAAACTATCTGAATATTTATGATCTGATGATGTCCGATTAATGACTCAAAAGCTGTTTAACAATAGATAATGGAATTTAAGTATCACAGAATTTCATAGAAGAAAATGACAGATACAAGATGAACAATTTTCACACCACCATATAATTTTTTTTTGTCCTCAGTTTTTTTTCCAGAGGAAAAAAAAAAAACAACCTAAACTATCTGAATATTTATGATCTGATGATGTCCGATTAATGACTCAAAAGCTGTTTAACAATAGATAATGGACTTTAAGTATCACAGAATTTCATAGAAATTGAACACAGATCAAAGATGAACAATTCTTTCACACCAGGATATAATTTGCACTTGTCCTGGTTTTTCGCCCCAGAGGAAAAAATAAAACATGCAAATTAACATGAAACATACACCTTTTATATGTTTACACTTAAATCTCCAGGAGTTTTTTTTTTAATTTTTGATCTGTTTTGTTTTTTGAGTTATGTATGCCTATCTTAGCTATAATTTTTGTATCAAATTGTTACAAAGTTACAAAATGCCACATCAAATTTCACAGTTAAACAGATCTCTTTTTGGCCCTTTGGTGCTCCTGATTGGACACTGCCGACAAAGAACAAGAGAAGTACAAAATGGGTTCTTTTGATTGGTCAGTGGACTAAAAGGAAGTTGTAACTTTCTATTAGGGTCCAATTGGAGGTCTGATAACAACACTGCCACAGTATTTATCAGGAAAATATATTTAAAAATTCTAATTAAAGTTTTAAATTTAAAAAATGAGAAAAAATAAATTACATATAGCAAACACATACACTAAGTAAAAGAGAGTTTGCCCTCTGTGCTCTCACAAGCCTAAATAAGTTACATTTCATCATCTTGACCAATTAATAACAACAACAACAGCAGAGCTCCAACTACTGAAGGCCGCAATGAGCCACAGAAACATCTTCTTAGAGATACAGAGCCTTTCTTTGACAATCTTTCAGATAATGTACACACACTGGTCAATACATACTGTGTATCCACCAGTCCAGCAGAATAAGCAAGTCAAGGACCGGCTCATGGCCAGAAAAGTAATCATGCCTTATACCCACAGGGTCAAGACAAAAGAAAAGAAGCAAGACTTTACTGAACAAACTTCATTATCTCTTTAGTCCACCGTAATAAATGTTATAATCTCACCTATAATCTCCCCACTCCATTGTTGTACTCATTGGATCCCCTGTATATGCTGTCAGTAATAGATAATGTTCTGGAAAGGTCCAGTGGAGAAAAAAATGTATTTTGGCACAGTAAAAAAATAAATAAATGTGTTGACACACCAAAACTGCTGTGTGCCCAACCTTTTTAAACCAGGATCTTTAATTTCAGCGCCAAAGATACTGAGCCAAGCTGCCCTCTTTGCTTACAGAGCTTGTCCTTTAACTAATGAAACAGATGCTTTGGATAACAGGTGCACTTAAGCATGAAAATGAAAGCAGTAATAATGCCCGTTTTACTGTCAAAGGTACCAACCTCAGGAGCCGCATAGGCACTGTCAGACTCTTTGAAGTACTGAGTTAACTCTGGTATTGGAGAGCATAATCCCAAACCCTTATTAATATAGCACTTGATCATCCAAATAATCTCTTCCTCAGTATCATGAGCAAATTAGAATCTTCATCCAAAACCTCTGGGTTCAGAGAAAGCATTCATGAAATATTAGTGCATCTACAAGTTTCATGGAGCATTTTTATTAAGTGTTCAAAATAAAATCTCTGCTTTGAACTCTCAAACGCTTGGCTCTTCCCTAATGTATATTTCAATACTTAAAAGCTTACAAGATGCAATAATACCCCAGGGCTGGAAAAAATAATAAATGGGGGGTTAATTCCATCCTAGGAAAAAAAGGCACTGGTTACTTGCACTTTTAGAGTTCTGTCACATGTCCGACAGGGCAGGAGGTCCGTATGCCGCATCATCTGAACTTAACACTACATATTGTATGTTACCAAGTCTCAACCAAAGAACTCCTGATAACCTAATCAATCAAACTTGACTTCTTGGGAACAGTCTCCAGATATCTTCACCAGTTAGTTAGCTCTAAAAGCAACTTTCTACAAAAGTCATATGGGTAAATGTTTGGGTGTCACTCTATATGTCGTCTGTGACACTTTTTCTTCAAACTTTTGACCAGCTGAGACATTCAAACTGTCTCAGCACTTCAGCCAGTTACTCTGTCTGGCAGATGCTCAAGCTCTGAGTGGGAACGTGATCTATAATTTATCTCTGCTTATGAGCAGACAGTCTGTCAGGCTGTGTGATGTGTTTGTGCATATGTTTTTTGTGTAGTTATGCATGTGGGTGGATGTTGGCGTGGATGTGTGTTCACGGTTTGAACTCTGCCCTAAACAAAGTCTTTAAAACCAAAGAGCTAAAGCCACCATCACATTGTGTCCTTGGAGAAGAAAATCTTTCACATCACTTTTTGACATTTCTCCCCTGATGTGGACTCTGAAGCCAACGGTATTAAGGTGGTCATGGCAACATTGTTACCATGGCTTTTGTAGATATCATGGAGAAAAGAAGTAGAGAAAGATGGAGTGGAATATGTTGTTGCATGTTCCTCGCATTTATTCAGCCTGAGACTGCATTCCGGTTTAATGGATTGTCCTTGTTTCGTCTTTTTAACAGTAAGATAAAAAAACAAAAGTGAGCTAAGCTCTTACAAAACACAAGAATTACAGTAACAACAGGCAGGTGCAGACATTAAGGCTCATAATCCTCTGTAGTAAAGAGACAAAGTTAAATTCTCCTCCTCAAATTTTGTGCTGTGCTTGTTTTTTATGTTCTTCAGGAAAAGAGATATAGACACCATAAGAGGAGTTTCAAAATTAATTATTTCGTATGTTACATATTCATATTCATGTTGGTGTGAATGTGTTTATTTTGTGGGTTTGGCTCAGTGGCAGAAACAGCTGTATATATACCACATAGAGGGCTATAACCCTAACCCTAACCCTAAATCCTAACCCTTGCTTAAGGGCCATAGCAGCCTAAATAATACCTCTATTAGGCCCCGCTGTTCTCAAAAAATCTAAATAAATATATGCTTAACTAGAAGTGCTCAGAGAGCATGGACTACTGCCAAGGAATTACTGACATACTTAGATGAGTAATTTGTCAAAATGTTGAAAAGCACACAATCTCACAATGTTAACAAATCCTTCATAATTATCCTGCACCTGCACTTGATCTTGGATCTCTACCAACTGTTTTGTCATTTTTTCACAACAAGATGGTTTGGGAGAATTGTTCAAATACAAGTGGGCCTTCGGCGCTCATCTGGGTATGAACACAGCAATGTCAGCAAAGACTTAAAAAAGTTGGTCTCAGCTTTCTTTCCAATCAGAGCAGTTTGACATCCATTCCCACCAGTCCAAACTCAGAGCTGAGAAAAACAAATCATAGCAAAGCTGGATTTTATCTTTTTTGTGAGGATATTTATCAACAGGTAGGTCTCTGTATAAGTCTGGGCTTGTCCCTTTATTTGTTGGTGTATGTTTCAATGTTACAATTTCACTAGGGACAGTAACATACATTACAATACATTACAATAAGTACAACACAAGCAGGAATTGGAGGGAGCAACATTATTAAAGGTGCTATGAGGAGAATCTATTACCGGCGACATTAAGACTCTGCTAACCATGAGCATGCACGACGACTGTCGTAATGCTGCGTTCCATTACCTCGGAACTGGATGTGACAGCATCTCTGACTTATCGGCGTTCCAATTGAAGTTGGAAAAAAAACATGTCGATCTACCAGACTATTGTTAGCTGTTGCTAGCACGCCCTGCGTTGTTGTTCACAAATACCACATGAAGAATGTGATTATCACTATGGCAGCATTTTTGTAAATATAAGTCTAACAATACGATGTATACAGCTGATCTAGAGTGACACACCCCAGTCAGAAGTGCAAATAAATTGATTATTACAGGAGCTAAATAACTGTTCATACTGAGGGCATCCATCTCCGATTGTCAACTCGGGGTTGGCGAGGTTTCACCGAGTTCCCAGTAGGAAATTCCGACCTTGGGGGATGTTCCAGTTGCAGTTTCCTACTCGTACCTCGGAAATTCTTACTTCTGACCACAACTGGAACGCACCCAAAGACGTGACCCAAACTAAAGCGTGTGTTTGTTGTGATGCCAAAAAATGAAGCTCAGACCTTCCTCAGAACTCTGCATTGCTTTACAACTTCTTTTTTCAACAACTTACAGGATGCAAAGCGACGAGGTAATGTAACTCTTTCTAGCTATCTAGTGATAGTTTTTGATAAGTGACAACAACAATTTTTGGAAAACTTAGTATCGTAGTTTTGTAGCCGGCTATATCGCTACTTATAGCGCAGTGCTCTAAGACATGTCCGCATAATATATGTTTGCTCTAGTTTTAATTGTCTTGTTCCCGAAGTTGAGTATCCAGGCCAGTCCAGCTCTGTCTGACCGGAAGGCTAAGGAATAGCATTTATAGATAACCTATTTTGATGCCATGAAACTCATCTTAAAGTGTGTTTTTCAATCAGGCATATATCTAAAAGTGAGACTTTTTTGTAATTACTTAGAAACTCCTCATAGTCCCTTTAAGTGCAACAAGCTGCTTCAAGTCAAATTGCACATATGTACTGGGATATAGTCCTCGAGGCCTTGCTTTTCATTGTTACTTTTTTACCAAGTAATTGACAGAAAACCTTGTCAAATCACTCCAGTATTGTCCTCATCATTACCATCTTCATCATCATCAAGTCCTCATGTCAATGACATTGACATGCCATGAAGCATCAACATACAAGGTTGTTCACCAAGAGCTTGGTATAAAAGCCTTTGACTCATTGTACGACTGAGAACCACAGAGAAGAAGAATCAAACTAAAAGTATGTCTTCCTTAAACAACTGAGTCTTAATTTGAGTCTTTCTCTTAAAAGTACATAGTGACTCTGCAAATCAAATGAAGTTTAGTAATTCATTCCAACACTTGAGAACAACAGAGGAAGGAGAGTCTACCCAGTGCTGTCCCGGGCCGGTTAAAGACCAGACATGCTGCTGCACCAGTTGTCAATAAAGACTGTCAGTTTCTTCATAGTGCATTCACAGGGCTTCATAGGGCTTCTTATCCACCAGAGCACTTATTGTATGTTTGACATCATATGTAAGCTATCAGTAAGGAGTCTTTTATATTATTATTGAAAACATCCCATGTTATACCCTAAAGTGAAGGCCATTTACTATTCATATTTGGGAATCTGTATCTGGTTTACAAATGTGCCTGCCCACTTGTGTGCAGCATCTTGTAGACACAGAGATTGTGAGCGAGAGATACAGAGACTGAAACTGCTTTGATGTACAAAAAACAGAATAGTAATACACTGTATTGATTACCAATGGCATGCTTGCATATCCACAGGGCCTCCAAGAACACAAAGCGTCTGTATAATCACTCGCTACACACTGTGATAAACAAACCCACACATCTTTTAGGGTCCTCTCCTCACTTCCTTACCTCCTTTGCCAAAAAGATAAACACATTTTTGAATTATTAATTGGATGACTAATTCATAATATGGATGCACAAACTGGAGCACAGCACAGTGAACAGTCAATGCAACGATCAGCATGTGAGGTTCCGGCTTGAGCTTATATCCCTTACACTTCCTTGTTATCGGCAGCATTCAGTCACCCTTCCTTCTGTTTCCACCCAAGCTGCGGCCCCTGGTGACATGCTTCATACTCAGTCAATACAGGTGAATTCACAGAAAATCTTAAAACAGAGGCTTTACCTCATGATGCATTACTGCCTCCCTGGATGCAAACTGAAATACGTGAGTGTGTAAACAATAGCATGTATTTTCAAACTCTTTACACACACTCCTAGACCAACACACACTCTTGGACACACTGCTATAGGGCTATTCATCTGTCTGGAGCAGTGGCTTATGAAAGGTCAGCCTTTGAGTTATGACAGGATCTCCTGGCCACAACAAGCCAAGTGTGGGTGGCAGAGCAGTGACTCTGTGCTTGTGTGTTCGGTTTACGTGTGTGTGGGTGCCGGCCCTGTAATGAGTGTGTGTTGCCGTGGTGAGGGCATGGAGAGTCAGAGAAAGGAAGGAAAACGAGCACTCGGCTGGAGAAGTGGGTCTACGGGAACAGTTTACCTCAGAGTGCTTGATAGAAAGGGACAGCTTAGAGAAAAGACAAATCGAGCAGAGGGTCAGAGTATTGAATACCAAACAGTGGGAATGTGGCTTATGAGGGTTATAGACGGGGGTGGAGAGGTCAGCCGGGTGCGAGAACACCAGACGTGTGCCAAGAGAAAGCAGAGAGATTGCCATTAGAAGATGAGCCGCGCTGGGGCTAAATGAGAGATTGCATATAATCAAGTGTGTCAATAGATGTATGTCAATTGATGTGAGTGTTTATGCAAACTCATGCAAGGACAAGAGTGTGTGTGTATGTGTTTTTGTGTTCATGTGTGTGTCTTGGCAGCAGCGGAGGGGCAGATGCTGCCTACGCTCCAGGCCTACTGCTTTACGGCCTTCTGCGGAAATGTTGCTGTGCCAACCTTAGCTCTCATCCGCAGCCAATCACACGCCTGGGCCCACGTTGGAGCCAGAGTTAATGCATACACACAGACCACACACACCCATATATGTACATCAGCAGGAACACACACACTCACTAACAGAGGCGCGTGCGGGAAAATTCCATAATGAGAGACAAGGGTAATAAATGGAAAGTGTGTGTGTCGGTAGTGATTCTTTTCATTAAGTTGCAAGGAACAGTGTGTGCCTGTAATCAGCGGGAGGCTTTTAGCACACACACACAGACACACACTAGCTTGCAGTGCTGCCTAAGGAGACGTTTAAGTATGCTCTATGACAGGAAAAGAAAGCCTTCCATCCTCTCTACTTTTTCTAAGTAGTAGCAGCACTTTGTGAGAAGTTTGCATATAAAGTTGACCGGCTTCTCATCTTTTTCTTACTCCTCGAAACTGTTTAAATACAGTCATGTGCCCCAAGGGTGCTGCAAGACATTCTGGGCTCTCTGAAAAAATATCAAATAAGGCCCTAACAGCTCTGCAGTTTTTTAAAACCATGCACCAATCAAGCTAATAAAGAACAAGACAGTACTAGCTGAGTGCAAACCACCAAGATTGCTTGCATACTGCTGTTACACCTATAAGCAACAGTTCCAAGATGAAGGAATCTTCATAATAGGAGTCCTTGACCCTAGAAACCTACCACTAGCACTTGGAGTCAAATTGATAACAGCATAAGCTTTACAGGTCTTGAGCAAAAACATAGGCTATTACCAACATCACCTAAAATTAGTAGTTCTTGCTAAATCTTACGAACAAGCAAACACAAAGACAGACACGCAAAAATATTATTGATTTTGATCTGTGGGAGGAAGCTGGAGTACCATCAACAGAACCCATTCATGCACCTGGAGTGCATGCAAACTAGGCCTTCCAAAGGCCTTGACAGAGCGAGGGCTCAAACCGCCAATGATTGCTGTACGGCACATACACCACCTCCTGCCAACCTTGGAGAAAACATTCTGTAGCGTATGATTAAACACAAAAAGCACAAATAGGTACACCACTACTGACAAACTGCTGAATTACATTCAAGAAATAACCTGCTGGATTCCAACCAGCTTTCTAAAACTTAACACAGATAAAACAGAATTAATAATTGCTGACCCCAAAACTCAAAGACTGCAGTTTCATTCACATTATGATTATTTTTCTTTAACCCTCCTAACTCTGTAGAATCACTGGCATCACCAAGCAGTACCACTTTCATCATATGCTGATATCTCTGGAGTTGATAAATAAATCTGTTTGGGGTTAAGTGTGTTCGGCAGTTGACTCTTTTGGTTCGTGTTTAGAGTGCTTCAACTCAAATTTATCTTTTTCAGAGAGTTCGAATCCTGTCATGAGGTGCAGCATTTTGTTCAGAAGTTCTGTGTTTATCGTGGAACACCTAGCGATGCTATTGTAGACCCTCTGTTTTGACCCTTAGAAAGGATGCTTTCTTTCTGAACAAGTTTGGTCTTGATGGAACAAAGTTGAAAAAAGCAGCTCAAGATACAGACCCAGCTAGTGGCTGAAGAGGCTATGTTACACAATATTTGACAAGCACTGACAGCGTGCAGTGTAAAAGTAAGCCAAACCAAGTGAAAAACAAACCAAAGATGCAACTTAATCCATAAATTAACTGTGTATGCCAAACTTTAGATGTGAAAGTGACCATAAACATCTTCTAAGTCAACTGGCCCACTAGATGGCCAAATTTTCATTATCCAATATTGTTTTAATGGTAGTTTCCAATCAGGAGCAGCCAAAGATAAACAGGAAAAAGATAGTTATTTGTTACTTTTGTGTTCTTTTAAAGCATTTGAGATAGAAATGCTAAGTTTGCCATTTTTGACCTGAGAGATCAAAAACGTCTTGAGAAGAAAGTGTAAATTCATGAATAGATTTTGCCTCAAGATTATTTGCATACTGTTGACTTTTCATCTAATACACAGGGCTTATGAGAACCATAGTCAGATGAAGTCCTCTTGATTTTTTTATCACTATGGCTTTGCAACAGAAAGTATATCATTGGAATCTGACATCATTACAGTATAAATATTCTAACAGTAGAAGCTGTCCTGAAAAAAGAGAATTTATTCTTCTTGACTGTTCTTTGAGGGGTTGATATTCGACATTAATTATTACAAAAAATATCCAGGCAGAGTACAAGCAGCAGAAAATGGATTGGACAATATCGTCAATTTTAGAATCAAATTAGACTCAGAAAACCAAATTTCCAATATAGCTCAAACGTCGTTTATCACCTAAAAATATATATCTAAACTTTCACATTCACATCTCAAAATGATGCAGATAAATTGTTCCATGCATTCATATCCACAAGACTAGATTACTGTAATACTCTGCACACCAGCCTTCCAAAACAATCAATAAGTCTGCTTTTACTTATTCAAAATGCTACAGCAAGAGTTCTCACATACAAAAGAAAATATGAAGGCATAACCTCAGTTCTCAAAAAAACTCACTCACTCCTACTGTCACAACATTTCAGCATTTAAAATCACCCAACTGGTCCATACAGCTTTGAATGCTTCTGGTTCTGAGTGTATCTCTGAAATGCCTACTGCTTACAACCCATCCTGACCCCTCAGGCCATGAGGTGACCTGGGCACAGAAGCAAAAATAAACCTGGAGTGGAGCTTCAGTTACAGCAGGCATTCATTATACCTGCTGACCTGAGGCCCATAATGACTTACGTACCAAATGCACTTAAAGGTGCAGTGTATAGAATTTGGCAGCATTTCGATAATTATAAACAGTGAATGTAGGATAAAATGTTTCTGTTTGTATGTAAAGTCCGTCAAAATAGGAGTGCAATCATCCCCATAAAACGTTTTTTTTATTTTTATTTAGTTAGAAAAAGCTTTAAAAAATTACATTACCGCATGCCACGTTCATGTAGGCCGACATAGCGATCCGCCATGTTGTCTTCGGGTGGATTTTGGGGACAAAAAGAACGAAACGCGGATTAATCTGCCAGTTCTGAAATCTACCTGGAATGCAGGCGAAGAAGAGGAGAGAGGGAGTGGATGTATAGACAGTTGTCACTCTGCACTAGGGATTTAAACCGTGTGTATTTTACAGTGAAAGCTTTGGAAATGGAGGACCATATTTATTCAAAATCACTCAAGAGTCAAGAGTTCGATCAACTCCTTTCGAAAAAAGAAAGCATGACAAAATGAAGAAGACTCAGACATATGCGCTCATTGTAAACTTACTGACCTGTCCACCATTATACAGTACCATTTCTAGAAAGAAGTAACCACCACATTATCGCAGTATGGCTGTACACATACATATACATACAGTAATATATCATTTACAGCTGAGTTGTAATCAATCCTGATTAAACTCTGATCTTTTAACCTTGTCAAAGACTTTAATATTATAAATATATAACAGCCCATTTGGATAATCAAATATGCTACTCTTATAAGTGCTCTAATGGGCCTACACATTTTATTTTGTGAGAGTTTAACAATTCAAATGATACCTGGTCATTCTTTTTACAATACAAAATAGAAACATCTAATCTATTTAAGTGAAGAAAAAAAGAAATCTTTAAAAAATAGGTCGGATACTGTACTATGACCCCGATAGCAGTCATGGGCCATTAGAATCTCCATGACTTTTTCCCCGTTTACAGCCCTCTACCGTCTCCTTTTCATCCTTCACATCTACCACTGTATGATAAGAGGCTGTCGCTGGTCGCAAGCACTGTCACCAGATACTAAGAAAGATGGGCAGCTAAGTGCTAATTTATGTTGGTGTGTCAACTTTGCCTTCAAAAGTGATTTATTTTAATCAGACAAACTAAATAGGGTAATTATAAATTAGGAGTGTTGATTTTTTTATTTTATTTTAATGGCTATTGGTCTGTAAATTCAGAATTAAAGAGGTCATACATAGCCTTTAATCAGGTTAAACATTTGTTTTTGCCACTAAGCCCCCTGCATGCAGAATATAGTGTCAGACTGACTTCAAAATCCTGACATACTGGGCCACTGCTGCCACAAGCATCTGCCTGATATGAACTGGGCAAAGGACCAGGCGCAGGTATAGAGAGAATCTTTGAGTTCTGTAACTCTGGATGCTAGCTCTGCTGTCCTGGGCATGCAGCTGCTCAATGTCCTACTGGCCGACATGTACTTCTATAACAGCACCACCCTCCTGAGTCAAATGTAGGTCCAGACACTGCTTGGGAAGCTTAAAGGAACCCTCCGACATTTTGCTGTTTTAGTGTCTTACCTCACTCCTGATTCTATGACAAGCAGATAGACACCATTCTTTCAACTGTGTGTCCAGTAACAAGGATGAGCTAAGTAGGATGAGCCAAAGCTCACTAGTTTTCTTCGGTCAGACTGGCAGTACATGGGTAGCGTGCTTGCCTGCCACTGCCCACAGTCGTCAGATAAACTCTTCAGCAACTCTTAAAGATCCTGTGTGATGCTGTGACTCTTTTTAATTTTTACCCCTTTATGTAACATTATCCTTTATTATCTTCATATTATCTTCTACTACTGCTAAACAGAGCCTTTGTATTGTTAACCTACTTCCACTGTGGTTTTTGTGGGAGATGTGATGTTTGCCAAGTGAACAATGAGAACTGATTCACAGTTGTGAGTGAGTCGTTCATTTGCAAGCAATTCTTTAATATGCAGCGACAGACATTTAATTTGGCCATCTCTTCCTTGTTAAAGAATGGTGCGTATCTACTCGTCATGGACTCGAGAGTGAGATAAGACACAAAACAAAAAAAAAACTGTCAGGAGTGTTCCTTTAAGTCCTCCATAGTATACCTGGTGATAGACCTGAAGCCAAGGGACTCCTTTCCACCCAGCACTTTCAGACATACAAGGGATGCCACCAAGTTGCAGCCTGTGAGATTGTCTAAGCCAGGGGTTTGGCAAGTGCAAACTACTTCCTATCCTACATCCTGATGAATCTTAGGAAATGTAAAATCCTGATCTGGGACTTAAACAGCTCGTCTGGGATGAGGAAGGAGGAGAAGAAGCCTTCCAGGACTTCCATGGCAGCTGCTCTCACAGACGACATCTGCACTGGGGTCAAGAATGTGTTCCTGTTGCACTCTAGAAACCTGGAGAAATACAGGGACAATAGCATGGCATGAATGGTTCCCCTGTTTAGCAGGCTGGTCCCGCATTTCAGCGAGACAAGCACCCCAGACACTCTCCTCTGTTGCCATGCTGACAAATGAGGATTGCACAGGCTATGAGGATCTGAAGGAGCTCATGAGGGAGATCCAGATCATGATGGTAACCAGGCCAGCTCCAGTACCAGTTACTGAAGGAAGGAGGAAGAGGAACCCAAAGGCATGCAGAAGGTGCACGCCCTGGAGGACCAGCCCTAGACACCCAGGGTCAGGTCAAATGCACTGGCTTCAACAGCCCTCAGGTTATGGACTCAGGGGGTGCAAAAGTCCTTTTTGGTTAGTAACCTTGCAAACTGAAGTGATGACAAGCATTTTAGCACTGGCCTTGATAGAGCTGCTCAAATTCTTCAAAAGTTAAGGCAAGGAAGTTTGTTGCCTCCTTTTTTATCTCCTTTAGTTTAGGAAACACTGGACCTTCCTTTACAAAAGGAAGGGAGTTCCCTATAATGCCTTACAGGAGGTGACGTATACACAATACATGGTGGGGAAATGATGAGTTTTGTGGGACTACACATAAATATATAAAAAATAGTGTCAGCGTTTTCACAGGTATAGAGGAAAAGACATGGTTCAAAGTCAGTGCTTCCAAAAATATAACATTTTGCTCATTTTTTAAATTACTTTTAATTTGGTGGACCGACAAGCAATTGCATGTACTTTATCAATCACTTACTTTGAAGCATTTTTCTCTAAAGTCACCAACAATTTTGGTGAATATTAGACATACAATTGTGTTTCTTTTTTCCTATATTAACATTATATATTAATTGCCACATTTCCATCTTCATCTTAATTTACAAAGTAAATCATAATAATATTAAAAAAAAAAAATCAGTAAAACAAGGACAAAGGAGGCATTTTACAATACTTCAGATATAATGACAAATTTAAACTATGTTTACAATGATACATGCGAACCAAACAGAGAATAGTGCTTCTGAAACATTTATTAGCAGACTTCAGGTTTCACCTGTCAAGATGTCAACATTTATAGATGCTCTCACCTAACCTCACAGCAGTGAGCAGAACACGTACTGCATGACCAAAGGTCAAAACACCTATCACAGGTCAATTGTCTGATCATAGATTGTTAATGCTAATAGGTCAAGCAGACACAAAACAACACTGTTGGGTAAAGCAGATGAAAAACATGCTTCTTGTAGTTTTCATTTTCAGAACATTTTAGTTCATAATTTCTTACCTATGTCACAAGAAACCATTGTCACAGAAATATGACACCAAAGTGAAAGTGCAGTCAAATTCCTTTTTTACCACAGTTCTCCTTTCTTTTCCTCATATTTCCTCCTTTCCTTGACCCTGTGAGGTTTTCCTTCTGGGTTAAGGTAAAGTGGATAGGAAAGGACTTAGGGAGGAGTTTACAAATACAGCCAGGCCACCCTCTTTGACTTGGGCAACCAGAATATCTAGGAAGCTAATATTGCCTACTGCAAAAACTGGTTTATAATGTTCCTGACCAGCAACACCTTCACATGGAGGCCCAGGTCCTCAAAGGTCTGGAAAAGTTGTTGGAAAAGTCTGATCCGATTAGCCCATGCCCTAAAAGACTGTTTCTCCCCTCCAACTCCATCCCCCACATCAATCTAAAAACAAAAAAACAAAAACAAAAATAACAGAAAAAATAAAATAGCACAAAGAATAATTTAAAAGATGTTAATTTATTATTAATATAATTATTGTTAGTATTATAATAATAAGCATTACTATTATTGTTATTATTATTGTAATTATTATTATTATTATTTCAAACTACTTGTCTGTTGTAAAAGTCTTGCAGTCTACAGTGGTATACAACTGTGTTCTCATCAGTGGTGATTTTTGGATCGGTTGGATGTGTACCAGATAAATTCCCAGGATTGCTGTCAAACCAGACAGAATCGTCAAAAAACAATTGTGTGGTGAGCATTACCATAAAAATGTGTCATCAGCAGTCTTGTGTTTTATGTAAACTACATACAGCCACTCTTGTCCAAAAATATTTTAAAAACTACAAAAGTCCCTCTGGAAATAGAGGAAACATCTTTAGCATGGAGCCAAAACAGCCTGTGTGAATCAAGAGGTAGTGAAAGAACAAAAGGAGGGATGGAATGGCTTCGAGGGATGGATGGAGAGGGCATCAAGGGAACGAGGCATGAAGATACCAGAGAAGGAAAACAAAAAAAAAAATGCAGAGATGCAGAGAAGAAGAAAAGATGAAGAGTGAGAGCAACAGAAGCATGTAGAGCAGAGGGATGCAGATGAAAATTAGAGGAAGAAAGGAAGACAGCGAGTGAAACAGAAGGAGAGGTTGAAGGTTGAGAGGTAGACAGACAGATCACAACCGAGCTGAGACCAGCCGACAGCTGTGAGAGCAGAATTTGATACTGCGGCAGTGGACACACAGACACAGGCATGCACGTGAGCACATATGCAGACGATGTATGTGTGTACGTGCATGCACGGGGGCTCTCTCTAACACAGACACACGCTCACACTATCCAAAAGAGCCACATTACACATGAAATATTAATGGTGCAAAGCAATCAGCAAAAAAGGAGATGGGGAGATAGAAAGGGGGAAAGTAAGACACAGAGAAGAGTGATATTAATATGTCTACATAACCGGAGCCTGAGTGACACGAGGGCTATCAGTAAAATAATCTGCATTTTGAATCATCACTTTTACCAGGAGCATGATCAACCCACAGAAACATCATCATTTCTCCTTCTGTGGTTGTGTTTCCATTCTCTGTCAAGAAACAAAGCAAGGTCATCCTGAGTGCTAAGGCGCCCAATGCAGATCCACTCCAGCAACATTAAATACAGAGGAAATGTGTGTGTGTGAGTATGTGTGTGTGTTTATCTGTGGTTAATGCTCTGTTAGAAATGCAAAGCTTAATTCAGCTTCTCCGGCTCGAGCAGCTTGTGTGAGTCTCAATAAATCATTAATGAATAATTTTCACAGGTGAGAGAGTGTGAGCAAAGAAATATGCTGAAAACAAAAATTGGGTGTGAACTCTCTGTCTTCCCTTGCTAAATGCTGATGTCTTAAAAGGCCTTTGCATATGTTGGATGTGTGCGTGAAAATCAGACAGAGAGACAGAGATGGAACGGCCCAACATTGGGGGTGGGGGGCACTTAGTCTGAACTGGAAAGGGTCCACAAGCATTCTTGCTGAAACAATATTCCTTTAAAATGTTTATGCTCTGTCTTTAAGATATCACAAATCACTAGTCCCCAAACTTTTTATGCTCTGCTACGTCTGCTTTTTATGCACAAACCCATATTTCAACAAAATTTGGACCTTGTGTAAAACATGAAACAAGCAAACACAATGCTTTGGAAATCCTTTTCTAACAGCATACAATTGAAAACACTAAATCTTACTGATAATACTAATCTTACTGATAATAATTAATTGTATTTTTTGTTTTTGTTGTTGTTTTTTTTGGCCTGATTTATTCATTTTGAACCAGATACAAATAACACATTCCAAAAAGGCAGGTACAAGGACAAGAAAAGACTGAGCAAGTCGATGATTGCTGTTGAATCATTTCACAGGTGCACAGGTTATTGGAAAACAGTTGAGGAAAACGTGATGATGATCTATAAAGAAGCATCCCTGAAATGCTCAGTTGTTTGCAGGCAAGGGTGGTGTGAGGTTTACCACTAAGTGAACAACTGCATGAGAAAATAGTCCAACAGTTTCAGAACAACAGTTTTTCAGCACAAAACTGCAAGGAGTTTTAAGTTTTCATCATCTACAGCCCACAACATCATCAAAAGATTCAGAGAATCAGGAGGAATCTCTGCAAATATGTGGTAAGGCCAAAAACTAACACAGAATGCCTGTGAGTTTTGATCCCCCAGAAAACAATGGAATGGGATATACCACATAGACTCAGAAACACTTTGGAAAACCATTGTCAGTAAACAGTTCATAGCTAAATCTACAAGGTCAAGTTAAAACTCTACCAAGCAAAGTGGAAGCCATATATCGTCAACACCCAGAAACGTCACATGCTTCTCTGAGCCTGAGCTCCTCTGAGATGGGCTGATAGAAGATTGTCAGTTTTCTATTGTTTTTGTAAATCATGGGTGTTGTGTCATCTGTGATAAAGAGGAAAAGGACATCCAGATTGTTGACAGCACTTAGTTCAAAAGCCAGCATCTGTGATGATATGGGGGTGTTTTAGGGCCCATGGCATGGGTAACTTACTCATGTGTGAAGACACCATTAATGCTGAAAGGCACAGGTTTTTTGGCAACATTTGCTGCTGCCCAAAAAATGTCTTTTTTCAGAGGCATCTCTACTTATTTTTAAACAAGAAAATGCCAAGCCACATTCTGCACTTGTTATGACAGCATGGCTTTGCAGTGAAAGAGTGATGGCACGAGACTGGCTCACCTGCAGACCAGACTTGTCTGGCATTCGAAATGTTTTAAGCATTACGAAGCACTTATAGGACAATTGTTATCCCAGACTGTTCAGCAACTGAAGTAACATCAAACAAGAATGGGAAAGAATTCCACCTATAAAGCTTCATCATTAAGTGACTTCCATCCCCAAGTGCTTACTAAGAGTTGTTAAAAAGGAAAGGTGATGTGGCACAGTGGTTAACATTTTCCTGTCCCAGCCTTTTTTTGGAACATGCTGAGAGCATCAAAACCAAAATAAGTGAATATAATGAACATTTAAGTTTGAACAGTACAGTTTGAACAATAAACGTCTTGTCTTTTTAGCATATTAAACTGAATATATGTCTAAAAGGTCTATGACTAACCTGTGTTCATTTGTTTTCGGAAATGTCCCTACTTCATTGCAATTGGGGTTTGTAGAAAGTGACCGGAGCACAATACATCACTAAGGTACAACCTAAAAGATCTGGAGATTTAGATAAAACATCTGGGCCCTTTGGCACTAATTCCTGATGATGAAGCACAAACAGGCTGCTGTGTTTGTTCTCTTAAGCACCTTTCTGCCCCTTTAAAGCTTCAGGTAATAACACCATCCATCACCCACTCTAGTGGACATGTGTGCACGTGACGAGCGTGCATGCACATGTTCGACAGAAAGGTCAAAAGCAGGAGGAGTTTGCGGAGACACAAGAGGTATCGCTTCACAGCAGGAGTTTAATCAGATGGAGAAATTATGCCAGCATGTACACACACATACACCAACACACTCCCAGAACAGACAAATGTTCAGGACATGAACATCAGCCGAGTACATGCATTAGCGCACAGCAGTGGCTCCTTCCTAATGAAGAGGGGAAACATTGTGGAACGGCATGTCTAGGCAGGTGTGAGGAAAATAAACAAATAATGAGATCAACACTGCCAAGATTACAACACATTCATTACACCGTCTAATCTGTTCACTTCAACAACTCACTCGTTTCTTCTCTCTCTTTATCTGATGAGAGCGTCTCCTCCCTTTACAGGGGACTTCCACTGCATTCTCGCTTCCTTTTCTTTATTTTTACTCTCTGAAAGCTCGATGCTTGTTGTGTCCTTGACTACAGTGTCAGATGTGAAAGCATCGTCTTAACTTTGTGGTTAGGCGTCTTAGCAGCTGAGCAAGGAAAGCAAACAAATTGCTGTTATGCCATTAAAAGAAAAAGAGGTGTCTCTTCTCCCTTTGTTTTTTTTTGTCCTTTTATAAATAAATGTATAATCAGACTGTCCTTGCTATCCAGGTGATTAAATCTAAAGCTCCTAAAAGTCTGGCGCAAAACTGTGAAAATGCCTCTATGATATAAAAGACGAAGATCTCATAGGCAAATACAAAAATCTGACTGAAAAATAAACATTCATTACTATTTGAAAGCCTTGATCAAACACATCCACACTGACTTCGCTGTGCTTTTGTCAAGACTACCTCGGTATGGCAGAATCCCCTCTAATTGACACCCTCCTGGCTCCATACATAGCAGTGACACAGGACTAATAGTTCAGCGCTGAGAAAGTGTTTGAGTAAAAGCAGAAAACTGTCAAACAAAAAAAAATTAACTGGTCATTTGTTGGAGAAAAAATGCTCAGCTGTCTGTACTGTGGAATAAGCTGTTTTCACAGATGCTCAAAGTCTTGGAACTGTCCCTAAATATTTAATGTTTTCCTGTCTCCTTTGCATGAGTACTGGAGAGAAAGGCACCCTAAAAATCAGGTGACTTAATGGAGTTGTGTTGGCATGAGTCAAAACTGCCAGCTAACTGTGAACAAGGATAACAAAATGTTCAGGAACCTCAATGTAGCTTGCTGATAGCTTTTATTAAACAGCACCACACATGTCATAGCCAATGGAAATAGTAGCACAATAGGGTCAAGACCACATGGCGGCCTCCAAGGCTGAAAATAGAGGCACATTCAAAAGTGCTAAAACTTGCATTATCATAAGTGTCCACTTGAGCATCATTGCAAGTCCCTTATACCTAATTTGTGTGTATGCATCTGTGTTTTCATTGTGAGTGGGGTGACTTTTTAATTTTTGCTTGTTTTTTAATTTTATTGAGAAATTTACAAGGATTTCCATTTTCTCAAGTCCGTTCTCAACATGGCCTCCCTTCCTGCAAGTCCGGTTAAAGGTGCATTCAGCGATCTTCTAATCTTCTAATCTGATGCAGTATTTGTCAAATTCACCGTAATTCTCCTCTCCATCCACAAGATGTCACCACTGACAGCATGTTGAAAAAAAAATTTGGTCTCAATATACAGCCTTGACTCAGAATTTCAGCAGGTAAATACTGTGACTCGGTCCGAGTTACCAAAACAAAGTAAACCCCCCCACGTCCAGGGGGTGATCATACTCATGTGCAGATCAGACAGAAGGGGGAGGGGGAGTCGTAGTTTGCGTAGCGTGCGCAGTTAGCGTAAGAGAGATACAATAGTTGCGGTAGCAATGGCTGAAAACAGCCCAAAAGAAAGAGGTCAGAGGAGTGAAAAGTGGAAAAGAAGGGCTATGACCAAAAGAGCAAAGACCCGGGTCAACATTGGTGTTGCTTTCCGACGGTGGAGGGAACTCCGCGAATTGAAAGACCTGAAAACAGACGCGGATGTTGCCGTCCGTCTGCTGGATAGGTAAGCTAAGCAGCATGAGCTTCGTGGTGCTTCACATAACAGTAGCAGCCGTCGGGCATTCATCTTATTGTCTAATCTGCCAAAATGTACTGTTGTTGTGATGTTTTCAATAACGGCAGTCGAGTTGTCTGACCAGTCGGGGTTTCCTTAGCTATGTCAGCTAAGCAGTTTCTACGGCCGTTTCCATGACGATGCACGTCAATCAGCTTTCGGGAGGCGGGTCTAAATTTGAATATAAACAAACCCTCCACTCGTTTTCTCCCACATCGCTGACTGCACCTTTAAGATGATGTGCAGTATGGCACCCATCGGAGGGCATCAACAGATTTCCAAAGGCTCCCATGTTATTAAAATGCCTGACATTGCTTTGTCCAATGTTTTTACAGTCTAATGTTACCACAGCGCTTTATACGTTGTTTTAAGTCCAACAGTCATATTGTAGTTTCAAAATAGTTTGCTAATAGCTTTACACTTACTTGCCAATTACATTTAAGTTAAAAAAAATCATACAAGTGAAGTTTATTTGTGAAGATTATCAAAACAAACAGAATGTTAAGGATTCATACATTTTGTTCTGTTAAGATGCTGTAACACATAACCCCACAAACGTTTAGTCCAAAGAGTCAGTGCAAGCTAACTTCAGAGCTTGCCTATAAAATTTGCATTACCTCTCCTTTGATAGCACATTTTAAAATTGTCACTGGTGTATTTTGTGAAGGTTATTCAGTGTTAAGGAATGGACAACACTTTATAGAAAGAATCTTCAATTAAAATGTAACCGAGTTCTCCAGAAAATCTCTCTGAGCAAAGGTGCGGAGTTTCATTTCTTCTGACTAGTGATATTAGTCCCAAAACTCAAGGTCTTGTTTTACAAATCAAACTGCCGCTTCTCTCATTTAAAAATCCAGTCCCTTCTCTCACAGTTAATTCTTTTTTTCCACTGTGGTTGCAGCAATCCTCCCCTCCCCAGTCTACTACTACTACAAGACTACTGTTGTTATTCTTTATCTCTCATCACCACTACCAATATCTCAACTCTGTAAGGACGGCATCTCACCCTGCTGTTGAACTCAGTAGTCCTTTGTTTGCATGAAGATATTATAATAGAGTCTATGGTCTGAAATAATGTTCCACATGTGAAAACCAGTATGTAGCGGCATATCCGAATGTCAAGAAAAGCGACTAAAAAGCTGTGTGTAGAGTAACCCAAGTCTGATGCAAATGGCAGGAAATGTAATCAAGTTCTCAAAGGTTTGATGAAAAATGTGAAAATTAAAATGTCACACAGTAGTAAAACTAAGTGCTACCCTGTCAAGAGCAGCTCTGTCTCACACACCTCATGCAACTGTAGTGCAAAACCAACAAAAATGTAACAAGCAGTGCTTTTGTGACTTTGGCTATTAAACTGCACATAAAATCTTCAATTAAAAATAGCTTAATAGCACGTGTTAATGTTGTGGATCAACCTTGCTACAAGGATCATGGTTCACTAAAAGTATTTTAATGATCATTTGGCAGTACCTTTAAACTAGGGTTCACACAAGAAAACAGATTAATAATTCCCTTACAATCTGCATTCACATGAAGAAGTTGGATCTCAGATCTCATTTCTCCAAACAATGTCCAGGATTTGGTTGGCAGTTTGACAGCCACAGCTTCTTCTACATGCATGATTGCATCTATGACATGCAGATGTGTGTGCAGCATGTCTGAATATAGAGTTAAACTCCAGACTGTGTGTAAAATTAGGCAGGCGTTAGTAACACTTTCATAGTTTACCTTTGTTTGTAAAGAGTCAAAAAGTTAGCACATGTATTATGTATGTTACCAAAGATTTACATCCCAAAGTATCATTAGTTTTCCTTTTGCTTATTTTCCTATTGGCCTGCAGTGGTCACCCTCTGGCCATGAGTCAGAAACCTCCTTGAGCGATTAGGACGGTACAAACTGAGCACTGATACCCACAGAGAGGTGAGGTCGGTTTTGACAAATGAAGACAAGGTGTGAAGAGTAAAAATCAGCTCTGGCCTTGTCTAATATTTGCAAACGCTCTGTAACTTTCTGACAGCTTGTGCTGTAGCAGTAAATTTCCAGTGGGGTAAGCCTATGCTGTCTGTGCCAGCATGCTTGTTATTCTGATGATGGAGGGAAAGGAGGAAGAGGAAAAGCTTCCTGATCTTCATTAAGAATGACTCAGCTGTTTTTTTTTTTTTAGTCTGTCAGCATTTCCAAAGCTGATGACGTTCAGGGTGTGCTGCTGGGAGAGCAATTCAACACAGGAATTGAGAGTTTAAGACTAAGGCAGCCACAGCTTTTGGCAAAAGACTCTTTGTATCATGTGTATGTGAGTGCATGTTTGTGAGGAGGAGTAATTGAGCCCTGAGAGACAGATTCTCTTGAGGATGTGTTTTATGTCATATATGATCATTAAGTGGTGCCTAGCAAGATGAGGGTTTTATCCTTGAGCTCTAAGGAACACATGTTCTTTGTAAAAACGAGTAAATGGAGCTTAGAGATGGAACAACTGTACAGTGTCATGGTCAACAGTAATTTACACTAACAAAGACAACTTCATCTGCAGAAGGTGATTCGATTATTTAATTCAAACATTTGTATTACATTTTCTTATAGCTTAAGCTGAGGAGGGGATCTGCCATGGTTCCTGGGCAAGATGAACCTTCTTGGGACCCTACAGATTAGAATGGGTAACTTGTGGCCCAGGTCACAAGTTATTAGTAAAAAGGTGGAAAACTGCCCTATCTGGCAATCTTAGTACATATCTTATCTTCTGGCCAACATTCCCTTAAAATTTAAGTACAATTAGCACAACTTTTTGAGTTATCTTGCTAACAAACTAACCCCAACAAAAACAGACCATTCTTGAGGAAGGTAAAATCAGAAAAAAATGTACATTGCACTGACAAAAAAAATAATTTGGGAGCATGTTTAGTTTGATGAATCATTAATTTCACTTGTGTTTATGTTGAAACTGTAAATGTTGATATTTAAAAGCCATTCTCTCTTTTTTTCAGATCATAAAACAAATTCAATTGTGTCGTTGAAATTTGCTTGTGCCTGGTTTGACACTAGGCTTATTAGAATTAAAATTTATGTGGCCCTCTTCATAACCATAGTTGTACATCCGTGGATAAGAGGATGGAGAGATTTGAGGAAAAGGGAGGGGGAGATATAGAAACATGAGCACAATGAAGGGGAGGGTTGGAGTTGAAGTTAGATATGCTGTATGATGGTTGAGGTGTGATCCTGCTCTTGAAACGTTTTTTTGTTGTGTTTCCAGAGAAATAGCCAAAATACAAAATAATACAAGTAATATGTTGAGATTGGTACACAAATATGATGGCTACATGTCAATAACTAAAACGCTACTAACTGATGGTAGTCTGAAAAGGTAAAGCTAAGCTACTGCTGATAGGGTGACACATTACTTAAGTGACAAAAATCTGCAGATTGGTGTTTCAGCAGAAATGAAAAAGCTGAATTCAAACTTTTTCACCAACTTTCTTACATCTGCTAAAATTATAATCAAATCAAAAGTATTTAAAAGTGCTTGAGCAGATTTCTCACATCAGAAACAACAACCCAAGAAACACAAAAAAGCTCTCAGTATCTCTGATGGTGAGGCAATGAGTCAGCACAGAGAGCTATAAACCAAAGAAACTCACCATACCTGAGGCATACCTCCCCATCCCTCTCTCTCTCTCTCTCTCTCTCTCACACACACACACACAAACACACACACACACACACACACACACACACACACACACAAACACCAGGAACTGCACTGAGACAATTTCCTTCACACACTTAATGGGTTACCAGAGAGACTTATCACTATACTGTGCCGTACAGCATCGATTCTATGGCAAAGCGCACCATTAACAGAATGTGATTCAATTATTTCATATAAACATCTCAAAAGAAATTTTCTTTGAGTAGTTTTTTTTTAATTTTCTAAGAGCTTCTTGGTGATCCACTGTAGCTTTCAGGAACAACAACCCCCCAAAAGCCTCCAATTACAAGAGGCGCAGCTGAGCTGACCTGAGTTCTTTTAAATCTGACTGACTGTAATTATTAAGAGCCTGAGAGCACAACCGGCATGCTGTTTGTATTCAGGGATGTTCAGGGATGCTTTTGAAAGAGGCCGAGGAAGCATCTCTGATTCTGAAGTAGTGTCCAGAGTAATGGATGGAAGGGTCCACTATAGCAATTTGCCCCTGTTAGGGGATAAACATTGAAGGAATCCTTTTTTCAGCATCAATAAAATGTATTATTTTGAGGATGCTTTTTCTCTGTGCAGAATAAAATTAGGATGGATTATGTGCCTTGATTATACATAGGTGTGCTTTGGGCAAAACGTACACTGATCAATCCAGTCACAATGTCTGATCTCATCCCCTTTAAATCAGTGTGCACTGCAGCTGGCATTTTTGATAGGTTTAGATGTTTGGTCTGAGTTTTGATTTTTTATTAAATTCCTCTCCATTTATTGTGTCACAACACTCAAAGAACATGCACAGAATACAGCATGATTTATGCTAATGCTCAGATGAAAGTGCTCTGTTTCAATAAATCAATCCAAAGGACAAATCAGACACTTCTACCTAAACATAAAAGCAAACCCTAATTAATTACTTGGTTTGGCTTTGTAAAAGACCTTTCTTTTGTCTAACAAATAACTGTGGGGTTGAAGCAATTTACATTTTCTTTTTCTACTGTAATCATTGGCTCTTTTCTCTATTGCGTACCTAAGACACACCACACTGCCTGTATTTCTATCATTGAGCATAGTTATCGGTGAAATTCATTAGTACTTATACAAAAATGATATATGTTGCTTTGTGTTTTGAAATGACCTTCAATCCTGAGTTTGTTTTTTCCTGTTTCTTGGAGTATTACGTGCTATCTTTCTGTGTGTGTTTTGGTCTTGCAGATGTGAATCAATACTGTATTGCATCTCCTAAGTAGAATAAACACTGCACTACCGACTTTAGTCTTAAGGAGGTCATAAGGAGGTTTAAAGCACACATTTTTCATCCTCCAGTCAGAACACACCAGCTGTTCATCTGACTATTCCTCATTTTCAGAAAAAAACACCTCTGAGCTGGGGTGCTGGTTTGGTGGAGTGGTTAACAACTATGCACATCCCATATACATACTTCTGCCAGTTCGGGTTCGGATCCAGCCTGTGACCAGTTTGCAGAGTGTCTTCCCCTACTCTCTCGCCCCTTTCACAGTCCTATCCACTGTCTCTCTCCTATCAATAAAGGCCCAAAATGCCCAAAAAATACATTAAAAAAACACCTTTGGACTTGCATAATAATATGTGAACAGCCTGAACACATGACGTATAAATGATAAATGCATCAGGTAGAAATAAGGGAAGACTCGTGTTTATTAACAGGGTGTCATTTATTTTTAAAGGTTTAAATATTATTTTTCTAGCACTAATAATAAGATTATTTCACCTATTTAATGAAAACTGAGCAAAAAATTGCACTGAGATAGTTTGATGTATTAAAATCAATATTTTCAAAATTATCCTTATTATCTTTGTAGTCTTTGAAACTTTTTGTTCAACTATGGTTTTCTTGCTGGCCATGTGTTTGAAACCCTAACAATAAATCCACAAGTAGTCTGGCAGGTAGTGACCCTGAAATATCCCAAATATTTGAAAAATCTCAGTCTGTGAACAAAAGGCCTGTGCTGCCTACAAATACTCTTTAGAGGTGAATGTGAAGGACTAAACTTAAAATCAGTCTTTGTAAAATGTTACAAAGTCAAAGAGCATATGATCAGCATTAGTTTTTAAGTAAAATTTATAATGGCAAAACATACAGTATTTTAACAAAATAATTGCAAATACTAATGGTGACTCCCCACCTCACTTAATGTGACCCTCCACATAATTTCCAAATATTCACTCATTGTTTACATGAAGAAAACATAACAGATCTACCAGAAGTGATTCAACCTGCAGTATCCATGCAATGCATGCACGTAGTAGTAGAGTAGAGCAAGTCCAAAAAATGCAACCAGCAACTGCCAATATTTACAAGCAAGTTCTAAAAAAAGCCAAAAGTCAAGTATGTGAGAGTTGCAGACTGGCAAATCTCACATTTAGTTCTATTGTGTGGCTGTTTGCTGCACAGCTGCTGTCCTGTGCCTGGCTAATCAGATAATAATAATAATAATAATAATAATAATAATAATGATAACAATAATTACAATAATAATAAAATGTATTTAAAAGTGCCTTTCAGGACATTCAAGGACTCTGTCCAAGTTCAGAAGGTCAAAGCAACAATAAAATCAACAGGCAGCTAGAATCCTATGAGCAATGCTTGTGTCTTTAATTTATGTTCTTTTAACTACAGCACTTTCACTGTGAAGTTTTTGAATCCTATGAGCATACCTGTGTTATTTATATTTAAATTGTTACTGTTTCCTTAAAACGTATTTAGTTAGTGCCTTGCCATATTTATTGTTGTGATTTGCTATTTATTGCCTTAAACTTTAACATGAACTTGTATAATTATGACGTGTGCTGCTGACCTCTTGGCCAGGTCACCCTTGTAAATGAGATCCTGATCTCAATGGGTTTTATCTGGTTAAATAAAGGTTAAATAAAAAAATAAATAAAGTAGAATATAAAATCAGCAAAACCAACAGATGAAAACAGATATAGAAATGCAGATGTGCAGGTTGTAGTTAAATGGATTATGCAGCTCTGAACAGTTGGGTTTTGAGTCTGGATTTAAAGAGGGGCAGAGTTTAAGTTTCTGAGGTCTTGTGGGAGAGAGTCCCAGAGCAGGGGAGCAGAGCGACTGAAGGCCCTGCTCCCCATGATGCTGAGGTGAGCAGAGGGCACAGTAAGGTGGATGGAGGAGGAGGATCTGAGCAAGCAGGCTGGAGTGGTAAGACAGATAGTTCAGGTGCAGTAGCATGGGGGTGATGTGTTGGCGTGATCGGGTGCTGGTGATGAAGCTGGCAGCTGAATTAGACAAGTTGGAGTTTATGGATGGACTTTTGGGGGAGGCCAAAGAGGAGAGAATTGCAAGAGTCAATACGGGAGGGGACAAAATTTGAGGTGAACCAGAATTTTATGTCAGATAAGCAGGTGATGAGGGAGGAGGGTGGGAGTGTGGAATTAGGTTTGCAAGAAATGTAGAGCTGGGTGTCATCTGTGAAGCTGTGGAAATGGATATTGAATTTGCAGAAGATATGGCTGAGGGGGAGGATGTAGGTGATAAAGAGGAGTCGCACCAGGCAGGAGCCCTGGGGCATGTCTGAAGTGACTGGGGAGGGGTCTGACTGGAAGGACAGTAACTGTATGAACTGACTGTGGCCGGTGAGATATGAGTGGAACCAGCAGAAGGGGGTGTAAGTGAGACACTCGTGCATAATATCTGTTGTGTTTTCTTCATGTAAACAATGAGTGAATATTTGGAAATTATCAACCAATCAATCAATCACTCAATTACTTACTTTAGTCCACTTGTCTCCTCTTACCTCCCTTCTTTTGCCCTCACACCCAACACAGCATCGTGTGGATTTGCTGTTCATCATGAGACTGGGATCCACATTCAAGATTTCCTGCTGCTTAACAGAAGGTTTTCTCTTGCCGCCATGATGGAGGGATTCATGATTGGCTATATGGATTCATGTTGGGTGTTGGATGTATACATTTGTATATGTATGTATATGTGTATCTTTATATGTATATATGTATCTATGCATATATGTGTATCCATAAAATGAAGAGCTTTATGCTCTATTGTAAAGTGCCTTGAGATAACACTTGTTATGAATTGGCGCTATACAAATAAAGATTGATTGATTGATTGATTGATTGATTGATTGATTGATTGATTGATTGATTGATAATAACGCACCAGTCACAGCGACACTAGAGCACCAAACACTTGGGAAGTGTCTGTAAAAGACAATACTGGCTTCTCCCTTGGGGAACAAGTATTAGCACACATTCTTTGACAGGCTTATCTCAGTATTTCCAAGTTGAAAATACATTTTTAAATGTCTCCACGTATCCCCTGCAGTTGTAATGCATACACCGAAGGGTACATGTACCCCAGGTTGGGAATCACTGCATTGGGATGCAATGTTAATCATCAGTTAATATTATATTTAAAACATGGTAATGGTTTGTGTGTGACTTGTAATATGTAATTATGTTATTATCAATTTTCATGACAGTTCTATATTTGCTATTTTCGTGTATAAATACATTTTCCCTTTCAAGAGTATCCAGCAGTTTGCACCAATGTGGCCCTCAGGTGGAGAAAGGAGGTTTTATGTTGCCCCCTTGGCGATCACAGTTCTCCATCCCTGGTGTAAAACAAGAATGAAAAAACCTGTGTGAACTAGATTCCTGAATAACAGTGAGAGCTTTCATCAACACCTTGAATGCCTTGTCTGAATGCTATCCATGGCAGCAGAGCACTCTTAGTTAGTTTTCTTTAACAAAACAAATCTTCTTTAAGTAATTTATTTTCCTTGCTGACTTCAGAGCTATAATATTCTGTACATGGACTCTTAAGAGCTAAGTAGAGAGAGATATGTGAGCCCTTTTCTCAGTGTCTTGTCAGAGAAAAGATGAGGAAAGAAAAGGAGACATCTTTATAGACAGCTTATGAGAGGACTGGGAGGGGAGCCTTGGAGAGGGATTCTCAGAGATGAAGGATCACGAGGAAATAAAGCAGCAACTGACTTTGGTGTGTGTATGTGTGTTTGTGTATGTGTGTGTGTGTCTGTGTGCATGAACACGCTCTGTGTACTCACTCGTTTTTTAAGACCCTTCCAATGGTATACCTTTCTTACAGACTTGACAGCTGAGGAGTAAAAAAGTTTTCGTAAAAGCCAGAGGGTGTATGTTAGCGAATGTGGATTTGTTTGCATGTTTGACTCAGTGATGTAGGGGCAGAGGGGACAGTAAAAGGAAACAAGAATGGCATATGTAACTAAGTCGTAGATACATATTTAAGACCAAGTTTGTGTTGAATGCATGTTAGACAACTACTTTTTCCACATCTCGCATCGTGATTTGTTGTGTGCGTGCTTGTGTGTTTTTGAGTGGGTGGATGAAAGCCTGTGTGCATGCAGAGGTGAGAATGGCTGACTGAAAGAAGGAGGAAAGTAAGAAAGTAGAGCCATCTCTCCCTCTCTCTCGTTCTGTAGTTCCAGGCTCATTTCTGATGTTCATCCTCTGTTCTGTGACAGATACTTTTTGAGTTCATTACAAAACATGATACATTTATCCTGCAAAGAACCACAATCACAGTATTGGCAATTAATGGTTGCTGGAATGTCTCTCCAAGCTAAATACTGATAATTAGGAATTTATTAGATTTGCACAAAGAATCCTCTTTGATGCAGATAAAGCCCTGTGTAAACATATAACAGATCTGCTCAGTTAATATTTCCCTCTGTACTGTATGAATGAGATGCAATAGCCTAATGAGCTTGCATATAGAAGTCTGCATGTTGATGCAGCGGGACGTGCTGGTGCCTTAAGTCAGAGATATAGTTACCGTAAACTGCAAATGCAAGATGGCCACCAAGCCTCCCATGCATCGATTCAGTGCAGCTGTTGTGCACTTCGTCCAGAAATAACGCAATGCAGGTGCAATCTGCAGTCGACACATAACCAGTGGGACCAGTGTAGCTGCAGAGGAGATGGGAAGGACTAATCACAGCAGCAAAACAACTATTACAGGAAGTTTTAAAGATAAACTGGTAAATCAAGGCAATAATCATCAACATCTGAAGAATGGATCTGTACAGGAGCAGCTCTTCCAGCTGAACATGTCTGACTCCAACCACCTCTACGACCTGAAGGCATGCAGGTAAAATCATGGACAATCCCTCTCTCCCTAGACATGGACTCTTTGTGACTCTCCCCTCACAAAGACTCCTGAAAAGTTTCTTCCCATTTACGATCAGTATCATGAACAGTACCGCAGTCAGAACCCCCCACCACCACCACCCCCATCACATTTGAATCCACTGCACACTGTATCTATGTGTATATCATAATTACACTGTTAAAAAATTCAGTTCTCCTCTGTACAGCTCCTTCACTGCACCTTCCTGTATATAATGTATATAATGTTGGGTTGTGTTTATGTTTCTTTTGTGCCTATTTTATATATTTTTATATCCTTATTCATTTTGCACTATTTTCTACCTTTTATTCCACTTTATTTTATTTCTCTTGATTCTTTATTCTTATTCTAACCGTATGTTGATGGTTTTGCACCAATTTACCCAGTCAAATTCATTGTACGTGACTGTACTTGGTGCATTAGTTCAATGAGTAAACTGTTGTAGAAAAAGTGTAGAGTGTCTTTGTTACTTTACTCTTAGAATTTGCAGTGTACTGCTTACACAAGAGGTAATTACATCCAGACTGAGCTTTTTGCCCTCAAGAGGTGACCTCCAATAGCATACATCACTATGTAGTAATGATGCGAGAACAAACCATAACTAGAAAAGCACTCGGACAGCACAGACCTCCGCCAGCACCACAGTCCTCTCCCATATTGTAATTTTTACCATAAATATTAGTCCTACCTTTATTTCATGTAAATATTTAGATTCCTTGACCATGAAAACATACCATTAGCAATTGGTTTTATAATGATATCTATTTTAGTTCATTAGTTATTCACGAAAATCGCATTTTTCGTCATGGCGGATCCAGACTGTGATCCGGATTAACACCAAAATTGAATCACTTCTTCCTTTTCCCATGTTGAACATTTCCTGAAAATTTCATCAAAATCCATCCATTACTTTTTGAGTTATTTTGTTCATGGACAGACAAACTCTCCCAAAACATAACCTCCTTGGCAGAGGTAACTATACCTCCAACGTTACAGCAACAGGGTTGTTTGATTGACTTCTTGGCTGTGCAAGTCAAATCAGCGTGAAGTTTTCATGTTCTCCTTGTGCATGTAAGAGTTTTCTCTCAGTACTCTGGTTTTGTCCCAAAGACCCGAGGATGCATGCTCGGCAGATTGTTTGACTTTGAATTGCCCTTTGGTGAAAGTGTGTGTGTGAATGTTGGTCTGTCTCTAAGTCACAGACCTGTGATTGGCTGGTGACCAGTTGAGCTTGTACCCTGACTTTTGCCTAAAGTCTGTTGAGATTGGCTTCGTCCCCCCATTACACCAAATGGGATATAATAGCATAGACAATGGATGAATGGATCAGTTTAGGGCTTAATGTGAGGTGTGATAAATGCTTTGAATGTGTCATAAATGGAGGCCTGAATTTATCTCATGGAGAATCACATTTTTTTGTCAGTCAGGCAAAGTGTAGATATGATTTATTGTTATTGATTAATTGATTTAGATATGATATTTTAGAAGAAATTACATCTGAAACCAGAAGTGGTCCTGGAGAACAATCTTTCAACAAGACATTTCAGGCATTGTCTGGCAATTATTTTCAAAGACTTGGAAAACTCACTTAAAAAACTCAGATCTAAACATGGGTATTTGTCTATTTTCAGGAAAAAGAATCCATCTCATTTTTTAAAAGCCACAATATCCTGACATGTCTGGTCTAACACACCAGTTTGAAAATGAAACATGTATCCATGTAATTTTTTTCCTTATATAGAAACCACTAAGGCTTCACATATGTAGGGTCTATAGGAACTTTTTCTTCTAAGAGCTAGAGACAGACTGTATAGCTGGATAAAGCTTAACCCCCCATTGAGAAGCAGCAGACTCGTGTTCTTAAGGTCTGCAGAGGTGCAGATCTCTATCAGACATAGGTACAGGTAAGTACTGTAGAATTGCAGGACTTCCATTGCCAGGTAATTTATGACGCAAGGGTAGAAAGCCTCCTGGAGTTTTGTAGAAAACACATTTCCTCTCTGGCATGACAACTAATCACTTGCATATTGAAAAGTTCTGACAGATAGAGCCATAACTGTCATAGCCTAAAAGCTTTCCTATAGGCTTGCAACAGCCTTTTCAGAATGACATTGACTGAATGAGAGATATTGAGACAAATCAGTGCTCAGTCACAGTCAGTGAGCTTATAGTTGAGACGACCGAAGCTTGATTAGGCAATTAAATTTCACTACTGTCCTTGTCACAGTATAAAAGCACCAAACAAGAACAGATTTATGAACAGAAGTATATCAGACTCCACTTTGATTGGTTGTAATACACTCCTTTTCATCTGATTAACTTAAACCTTTTTTAGGGGATGGGCCTTAATTGAAAGGTGAGAGGGATAGGTTTGTAAAAGGGGGTGGAAGAGAGTGGGGAGGATACTCTGCAAGCTGGCACAGGCTGGATTTAGACCTCGACAGGCCGAAGCATGTATATAGGTCATGCCTGGTTGCTTCTGCTTCACTACTGGTACTTCTAATAGTTTAGTAGACCATATTTTGTCACATACAAACAAGCCAGCAAGTCATCAAACAGCAAACTGTTAAGTTAATGGTGAAAAAACATGGGCTCTTTCTGATGCGTGTTTCACACTGCAAATTAACTCCAGCTAAAGACGATGATGTAGATGTCTTCTTCACATTTAGATCATTCAGGAGAGTTTTCAAATGGGTATTCTGTATGTAATGTGGTTTGTCTCAATATATATATGAACATACCAATTGATCCCTGTTCAGATTTCATATATATATATATATATATATATATATATATATATATATATATATATATATATATATATATATATATATATATATATATATATATATATATATATATATATATATATATATACATATATATATATATATATATATATATATATACATATACATATATATTTCTTGTTCATCACACACACACATATATATATATATATATATATATATATATATATATATATATATATTTTTTAAATCTGAGCTCTGCTGGTCACATAATACTTTATGTCCTATTTGACATTCTTCAAATGTTAAGTGTATATAAGAGGCCATTTCATGTCACAAGCAGCACTGCACATGCAAAGGCCTAGAGTGGTTCCTGCTTACATTCAAGCCGTAGCACAACTCAGAAGTTGTCAGCTCTCACATAATGCCTAAAACAAAAGAATTATGTGAAGCCACAAAGGCAGCCAATTGGCACTGCTGGAAATTGGCATGGTGAGAGACAGGTAGCTGAAAAAATTAAGATCTCCAAGACAGCCGTTCATTACAACAGAAAAAACAAGCTGAACATGGCACTACCAAATTGCTACCTGGCCGTGGCAGGAAACGTCTTTCTACCCCACGAGATGACCGTGCACTCATCCGTTCCTGTGTTAACTATATGAGTCAGACCTCCAGGGACCTTAAAAATGAGTGGGCACTGTCGAGAAATGTGACTTGTTCAGCAAGGACAGTTCGAAACCGACTTGTTGAAGCTGGTTTGAAGTCACACAGAGCACGCAAGAAGCCCTTCATCAATGAAAGGCAGAGGAAGGCCCGGTTACTCTTTGCTCGAGACCACAAGGATTGGACTGTTGATGATTGGGCTAAGGTTCTCTTCAGTGATGAATCCAATTTTGAATTGATGCCCACTCCAGCCAACTTACTGGTTAGGAGGAAGCCTGGAGAAGCTTACAACCCAGACTGTCTTGCCCCTACAGTAAAACATGGGGGTGGATCAGTCATGATCTGGGGTTGTTTCAGTCTGAGTGGAACAGGGCAAATGCAATTGTGTGAAGGCCGAATGAACCAGGTCATGTACAGGACTACCCTTGAAAACAGTCTTCTTCCATCAGCTGGAAAACTCTTTCCTGCCTCGAATGACTGGATTTTCCAACAAGACAATGCCCCTTGCCACATGGCAAGGTCAGTTAAAGCCTGGATGGAGAACCACAACATTCGCACCATGCCTTGGCCTGCTCAATCACCAGATCTTAATCCAATTGAAAACCTGTGGAAAATCATCAAACTCAAATTGGAGAACCACAAGCCCAAAAACAAAGAAAATTTGTTTGAATTTGTCCAACAGAAATGGGCTGCTGTGACAGCAGAACAATGTCAGAAGCTGGTGGAGAGCATGCCAAGACGCATGGCTGCAGTCATCGAAAACAATGGTTATGCAATCAAGTATTAACTCTTGTGTGTATCACGTGTTTAAAGCAAACGGAAAAGAAAACATGGAATGCTTAAATGTAGTGTTTTTGGCGGTACAATGCCATAGCTATTGATGTAAGAATTTAAGTAATTTTGGTTATTATCAAGAAAACCATGGAAAATGAATAGATCTTAGTTCTTAAATTAAACTATCTTGAGCTATTTTTGTTGTTATCATTATAATTGTCCAAACAAATGTACCTTTAGTTGAGCCAGGCATTAAAATTAACAAGAAATTGAAGAAAACAAGGGTGGTCTAATAATTTTTCCATGACTGTATATATATATATATATATATATATATATATATATATATACATATATACACACACACACACATATATATATATATATATATATATATATACACACATATATATATATTTTTTTTTAAATCTGAGCTCTGCTGTTGTAGCATTTGGGATTTATTTTCAAATGTTAAGTGTTTGAAGACATCACGGATTATTATTGTCATTAGTGGTAGCAGTAATAGTAGTTGTCATTATAGTAGTAGTACATAAACCCTGTAATGAAGCAGAGTTTCAAAAACACCAATAACAACAACTCAACTTTTCATTTGTATACAGTGTTTTGTGACAGAGCTACAGTATTTTATGTGGCACCTGCTTAACACACTATCTTCTCTGACAAATTTCAGTGTAGCTCATGAAAGGAAAAGAGTCAAACACCACACCCCCAGCGTGCTGCCTTGTCCCTGAGTCTCCTAACCTATCAGCCATACATACTGCTCTGAGACCCAATCCTCAAATGGATTCCCTTAAACATTACAACAACTGTGCATACAACTCATAAATAGTCACTCTATGTCTGTCCAACAGTCAGTGGCTCTGGCTCTTATTTCTGTCTGTTTTTCTTCCTGTCTGCCTCAGTATTAATGCATTTATATTCTGGGTCAAAGCATGTGAACTCTTAAGTGTACTCAGGATGTTAAGGCCTGTTTTTTGCCAATTGAGTTGTGAATATGAAAAGTAACTTGACCTCCAAGATGATTATCTTGTTGTGTTAGTCTATGTAGGGGCAATACAGTTCTTTACAATTTCAGTCACTCAAACACATATAACAAATGTCAAGGTTTTCTTAATCTAACAAGTGATTGAAAGGACCTGGGTCAATTTACAGATTGTACTGTTTATCTTGAAACCTGGCAAGATTGCAGGCTAACTGGGATGTATGATCACCATATTTGTCACCACACAAAGTGGGTTGTTATAGCAATAAACCTTCAGAGGATTTTAACAGACACTTTTTTATGTTGAGCTTAGAGTTATATATGTAGACTTTTTAGGTCATTGTTTGGGGCTTGAGAAAGGGAGGTCCATAATTTTCATTTGGTCTGACCCTCCAAGGTCAGACCAAATGACCATCAAGCAGAAACACAGTTGCTGTCCACTTATCCTTAAAGGATAACTTCGGTTCCTGCAGCTTTTACATTGTTTCTAGAATGAAGAACAACAATATACTCACCCAGAAGGCTTTCCTGATGCAAACGGTGCTTCGGGAGATATTTAGATCCAAAATCGAGCAGCGGACACCGATATAATGTAGCCTGTAGGGCATAGATCGCCGCTCCTAAAAACTGCATTAGTCGTCCAAAAACTCATGTTTTTCACCAATATTCCATCATGATTCGCGCTGAATGGACGGCCATTGCAGCCTGTGTCTCTCCACACAGCGCTGTGTGGCTGAACCAACGAGTTTGTTTACATGCTCTTCGCGCATGCGCAGTGCGGCTCATTGTTTCAGGGCAGCTACAAATCGACTTTCTTCTTCCAGTTTTGTGCAAAATGGACGAATATCTATGGGATGAAGATGTTGTGGAGGAGGACTTTGAATATGATGGACGTCCTTACAGTTTGGAGCCAGATTATACAGATAAGGAGCTGATAGAAATGAGGAAGCGATCTCAAGCGCTCCAGAGAGTACTGCGCATCGCGAAGGGCATGCGCACAGACTCGTCTGTTTAGAGGTTAGTTCAGCCACACAGCGCTGTGTGGAGAGACACAGGCTACAATGGCCGTCCATTCGGCGCGAATCATGATGGAATATTGGTGAAAAACATGAGTTTTTGGACGATTAATGCAGTTTTTAGGAGCGGCGATCTATGCCCTACAGGCTACATTATATCGGTGTCCGCTGCTCGATTTTGGATCTAAATATCTCCCGAAGCACCGTTTGCATCAGGAAAGCCTTCTGGGTGAGTATATTGTTGTTCTTCATTCTAGAAACAATGTAAAAGCTGCAGGAACCGAAGTTATCCTTTAAGTGTGCATGCATCTGTAGAAACAGCTATTAAATAAAAACTCGGAGCAGCACTGAAAGAATTCCTCAATAGAAAGGATAATTTCACTCCACTTCCAATATGTTTTGATGGGAATTTGTTCTATGCAGTGGCTAATGCTTTGCATTTGATGCCACAATGTTCTCACCCACCCACTTTATTACCAAATTAGCCTGTAATAAATATGATTGACAGAATGATCATCCAATTATCAGGCGCATATGCTTTTGAAACACTCTGTCTATTCCCAAGCACACTCAATGGGCTCTGTCCCAGATGCACGGGTGAAATATATGAGCAGCCAATCTGGTGTGTCAGGTAAGCTCCAACCCAATGGGAAAGGTACAATAGTCTTAATTAAAGGCTCACACTTCGGGATTATTTAAAAGAAATTGTATGTTGTATCTAGCCCAAAATCAAGTGATGACCCTCAGGTCAATGAATTTGAGAATCAGGCCAAAAACCTACCATGAAGCTGTCTCATGTGCAGCAAACCTTCTGCTCTATCTGCTCTAGCATTAATGATGAATGGCCTTTTGCAATTTATATAACTTGAACCCTCTGACATAATCTTAAGATGTTACCATTTCACCATACATGATGAAACAGATAGTTAAGTATTTCTGAAGTTGGAAGCTAGAGTTTAAGAAGTTCATGTTATAGATTGGCCACAATTCATTTGATCAATATTGCTCTGAGAGAAGAGGAGCACAAAAGTTTGGCTGTATATTGCCGCTAGTCAGGCCAAGAATATATACTAAATTCAATGTTAGAACAAACAAAAAGAACTGTTGAGGTGATTGTTCACCAAACTGAACACACTGTTCTACATCCCTGCCAGCAAGCCACTTTGCTTTGTTTGTACCTCACTACAAGCTGAAGGACACATAGTCTGTGCAGTGTGCGACACTGAGCCAAAGCAAAAGTGCTTGCTGAAATTCAGTAAATTACGCTGAGCTTTGGCCCAATTGGAAGCAATGTATAGCCTCCATTCTGTGAAAGTTCTTTCTTTACAGAGGCAGAACTGTTCAAAATCACTGTGGCTGATACATTTCATACTAAAATGAACCTCACAATCTCCACTTTGAAAACACTGATCCAGCCCTTGAAGCCACTATTGCATAGGCAGTGTTGTAACACACACTAAACAGCCCCATTCACAGACAGCGTAAAAGGGGATTGGGAGCCTGATCATGGTAGAATTGTTGCACCATTACTCTAACTCGACATTTCACTAGATGGTTCAAAGGCAGCACCAGGGGGTCATAAAGAATGCAGCCAAGGCCGCATCAGAGTCCACTTGGGTGGCGGCACCTGTGCTGCCTTGATAAATGGAAAAGCACTTTATGTGGGTTCCCTTAGACTTTCTTACAGCATTACTGCTGAAAAAAGCCTCTGTTTGCCATCAGTCTAAACTATTCAAGGAGGTGATAAGTCAGTTCAGACTAAGAAAAAAGAGGAAAAAACAGTAATTGCAGATTTTAGAAAAAGAGAAATATTTAGGTTAATCCTCTCATTAATCTCATTAGCTGTCCCGTGACCACTGAGAGTTGGTGTTGCAGGCAAATAGTTGGACCAGTTCTTTAATCAGCATAAAGTCAGGCTTTTAACTAGAGGGAAAGCCTTTTTCTGCACTAAATAATTGAAGTGCCTGCATGGAAACCATTTCTGTCAATATAGTATGATTTCTTTCCTAATCCACCCACAGAATGTGAAATTTAATTTCCTCTTTGTTTCCTTTATCATGGTTGATAAAGGTGATGTAAAAGCCACACTTTAAGACATTTAAAATTTAGTTATCCCTCTTTTTAGGATGAAATTTGTCAGACAGACTCTAAAACGATGCAAATCTTATTTCTACAGCCATTTTGCTATTTGTGAAAAATATGTTTTAAAAAGATTAGAAAGTCATTTGACGTGGTTTCACAAAGTTTTCTTTTTTCCTGTTTGTTTGAGGGCAATTATCTTCCGAACTCTTTGAACAGGATTGGTGTTACATACCTTTTTTTGTTACCTTAACCAGGTGAAGTTGGCAGCAATGAGGACTTTGGCAGTTACAACAGGATGGAAAAGAGGCTCTACATTTCCCAGCTGACCTGAGAATTCCCACAGGGGATTGCTGTAGCATGTGCTGTTTCTCTGTTCTGCCAATGCTGAGGATAAATCACAAGGGAGAACTGCTCATAAACACTCACACTGGTCAGGCGCACTCAGATATTAATCATTGGCCCTGAAAAGATTGTTTCTGGAATGATGATATATATGTGTTGAATGTCATGACAACACAATAACATGTATTACATACAAGCATTAAAATTATATTTGAGCATGTTTAAAGCGAGGTTGCATGAGGTTCATTTCAGTTGCAGAAACATTAGCAGCATTGATTCTGATCAGCTCTGCCTCTGTAAAGAAGAACTGGCATGGAGGCGAGGCTATACATTCGGGCCAAGTTACAAGATCAAATACCTAATCGTGGATCTGAGAGCAAAGGCTGTAATGCCCCTGTTTCCATGAAGGGGGGTCGATGTGGATATTATGGAGGACAACAAGAACTTGACAGTGCACCTTGACTTTAAACTGGACTGGTCAAAGAACAAAGGAGTTATATACCGCTGCCTCTACTTTCTGAGGTAACTGAGGCCCTTTAAAGGATAAGTTCGGTTTTGACAGCTTTCACATTGTTTATAGAATGAAGTAGAATAATATACTCACCCAGAAGGCTTTCTTGATCCAAACAGTGCTTCGGGATATATTTAGATCCAAAAACGAGTGGCGGACATCCATATAATGGTAGGCCACGGGGCATTCATAGCGTCGCTACGGCTTCCTCCTTTCGATGAGCTCCTCATCTGTAAACTCTGGCTCGAAACTGTAAGGACACCCATCATATTCAAAGTTCTCGTCCACAACATCTTCATCCGATAGATATTCATCCATTTTGCACAAAACTAGAAGAAGAAAGTTGTTGATTAGCCGGCGGTCGCCCCTGGAACAATGAGCCGTACTGCGCATGCGCGGCAGCCGTGAAGAAAGTTTCGAGTTCAGAGGTCAGCACAGTCACAAAAACATGGGTGGAGTGACCCCGGACTGTCTTGGAGGAGTAGCATGAGCGGACCATGATGAAATATTGGTGAAACTAATGAGTTTTTGGACAATTAATGCAGTTTTAGGAGCGGCGCTATGCATGCCCCGTGTGCTACCATTATACGGATGTCCGCCGCTCGTTTTTGGATCTAAATATCTTCCGAAGCACTGTTTGAATCAGGAAAGCCTTCTGGATGAGGATATTTTTCTACTTCATTCAATAAACAATGTGAAAGCTGTAGAAACCGAACTTATCCTTTAACATCTAATGGATGATGCAGAGGTTGCTGTATGAGCCTATGGTGTCCAGTGCTATCCCTGTTGTGTGCTTGTGAGGCACCAGGCAAATGGTAACAGATTCGATCAGTCTCAATTAACTGATCTGTAAGGCCAGTGACATTGTTGGGGTGCACCTGGACCCTCTGACAGAGGAGGATGACCCTCTCTATTATGTACTGATGCTCTTTCAGTGCAAGACTCAGTCACTCTTAATGCCCCACTCAGCATGACTTTTATGTTATAGCACTTTCGTATTTTATTGTTCTTATACCATTAACTATTTCATTTCTTCATAGGAACAAGTGAAACAACAAATTTCCCCTTTGGGATCAATAGAGTATTTCTGATTCTGGTTCTAAAGCACCTTATGCGTGCCAATCAAGAATATCCATCTAACATAAACAATATTATGCATCATCCACTGTGATGATAGCCCAAGTCAGGGGCATATTGAGACATTAGCATAAATAGCAGTGCCTGCCAGCTGTCAATTGCAGTGACAAATACAGAGTAGATGAAACAGAACAAGACATAGTTCAGTCAATCAATAGCTGAAGGTGGAACACAAACTGTGATAGATTAGAAGATAGGAAAGGACAGGAAAGAACATGGCAGAAAAACACATCAAAACCCAGGTGGATTTCTTAAATAAATCTGAAAAGACAAAATAGTAAAGTAAAGATGTCAAGATGTTGGAAAATGTTTCATCCCTGCCCACATGATCAGGAAAGTTTATGAGATAACATACTGTAAAAACTTCATAAGAAACACATTTGAGATATCAAAGGTCTGCAAGCCCTGTTTTTTAAATTCCTTTTTGTTTTGTTTACTAAATGATGGTCTTTCCATTCAATTTCAGGGTACTGACAATGGTTCACTTGTTATGAATAGATAAAAAATACACTAAATGACAACAGTTATGGCATGATAGTGAACAAATATGACACCACACCCCTCGAGAAGGGCTGTGATGAGACAACTACCAACAGCCTGAACCATTGATACAAGGCAGGATGTATTTGTGCTTTCATATTGTTCATGCCAAATTCTGGCTCTACTATCAGGAGAAGCAGCAAAGTGGTAGAAATCAAGATTCATCAGACCAGACAATGTTTTTTAAAACTTCTACAGCCCTAATTTAATGGGGCAGCGCAGGGGGCGCAGAGCCGGCGCACCCCGCCATGCGCTGCCAATTTGACAATTTGGTAGACCATGTGCGCAGAGATGGGTGTGACGCCGCACTAGGGGGAGGTGACGGTGCACCAGGGGGAGGTGTCGACAGAGTCATGTTGGCGCAGCGACAATTTTGTGCCAAAAACAGTGCAGAAAGTGCGCTGAAAGCTCGCCAGTTCCAACCTGGTCTATTCTCGGCGCAAGCGAAGTGCACCCTCCAGAACTGTAATTTGGTGACAGGTGCACATGTGCGCACACGTCAACAAAGCCTCAGAGGCAGGTTTCCAGAGTGTTAGGCACATTTTAATGCAATAAAAATCACAGCAATCAATATTTAATGTAACCGTCTGAACCAGCATATACATTTGTATCTATATTAATTGTCCCGCCACATATGATGTCGGATTGAAGTCGTTTGTCATAATGGAAACTTAACCTGACGGCAGCTAGAAGTTTGATGCACATCTTACAAGTCAACAATAAACACCCTTAACATCTGATGCTGAGTATATATCTGGCTTCTCTCCTTTCATTTAATTCAAAGAAAAGAGAAGAAAAAAGACGAAGAAAAAGAGAGAAAATAAATGTATGTCACTCAGGATTTACCTGTGATTTCCCATATTCCTCTGTTTAAGTCTTTATTTTTAACGTGATCTAAAAAGATGGAGTACATTATTGCAAGGAGGATGAGGAGGAGATACAGGGAGAGTATACAGTATATCACTAAAGGCTCTGCTATTTGGCGATGACAAACCAGGAATGCAAGTGGATCACAAGCATTATGAATGGATAAGCCAGCTGCTGTGTAAATGTCTCTTAATTTTGTACTCCTATAAATGACAAAGGAACAGATTACATCTGTCCCGGGAGCTGGCCCACACGGTGATGCGCTTTATGGCCTCCAATGCACGCCCCGATGACCAGTCCTTTCTCCCGGTTGCTGAAGGGACAGCGGCTCTGACCGTCTCCGCTGCCAGGCCTTTCCAGCACACTGTTTCCGCGGTGGCAGGGATCATTCAGACCAATCAGTCGCTGTGCCTTGGCTGCAGTGCTTTTAAAGGCAAGGAGCGGCGGTCATTTGATTGGTGAAGACAGCACTCAGCTGTGTTAAACCCACTCACGCCTTTTCTCCTCCCTCTCTGGCACTTGCGCCAAGGGGCAGGGACGGAGGTGTGGATGCGCTTCTCTGCGCTCCTCTGCGCCTTAAGTGCGCCTCTCTTGGCTCTGCAGGAAACTTGCAAAGTGCGCTGGTCACACCCTTTCTGCGTGGCGAAGGCCAGCGCAGGGCAGGTGCACCTGCGACTGCGCCTGGTCTACAAAATTAGACCCCCTATTGTTATACTTGGCTGAGCCTATGCCAACCTTAATTCTAGTTTTCTTAACATTAAATGCAAATATAAATTTAATACATTTAATTACTGCATGTAAGTGGCTGATTAGCATTTACACACTGTTAAAACAAATCACTCGATTTTTACCGTAAATTACAGGTTTTTAATTGCAGCGATTATAGTAAAGTACAATAAAATATGTATTAATTAGAACAAATTGCTGTGTTTTAAACTTGACCCTGATATATAAATACTGTAAAATAATAGATGACAATTAAACAGAATTATCAAAGCACAACAGTCTAATACTGTGATTTACTGTTATTTTACAGAGGCACAGACATAACACGTTAAACATTATATGGTTTAAGTATTCAATTACGTGTAACTTTAAATATTCAGCACTAGACAGCATCATACAGTAGTTTCACACAAGAATGCAAGCTTTGACAGTCATTTATATTTCTGTAAAATCACAGTTAAGTGTAACACTGTGAAATGGCTGTGGTTTCACAACCATTTTAATTGAGTTATTAGACTTAGAATTACTGTAATTTTATCAATTTTCCCCATCATGCACCACAACTTTGGAAGTGTTGCAAAGTCTGTAGGGAATTGGGCAGGGTACTGGAGAGTGCCTGGTTCAAGTTCCAGTCAAAACATCTTTGGAAGTTGGCTCTTCAGCTGAGGGGATGCAAGTTGGCTTCCTGAGGCACTCTGCTGTTTACAGCAGGTGGTAACGTAGCGAAAGGGCACTGACATTCCTTGCCTATGAAGCTGCAGAGTGTAGGTTTAGAGTTTGCACCCCGTGCCCTAATACTTTATCACATACAAACATCTAAAAAATGAAGTAGGGTTAATGTTGACAGTGGTGCAGACAAATTGTCAGGAAAACTCAGCTTGTGTTCCCAAACATTACCCAACCAGATGAACTTAATACAACAATTTACTGTCTTAATTCACTGTACAAACCTATGAGAACATATAGAGTATAGTACATTACCTATTGTCACTACATTAATTTAACACAAAGAACGTAAGCATGCAGTAGGCTACCAGAATGTGAAATAACTGACACTGTATGTGGTTCATGTAACACTGGCCTTGATAATTGCACGTCTTACTCAAAATAAAATCATGGAGCCACAGATATTAGCAAGGTTTTTTAATGCAATTGAAGCTGGGGATATTAGGCTGCAGGATAATTAGCAGTGTTTGTCAAACCTTGATTTGATGCATTTGTTCCTTTTTTAGCTCCTTAGAAATTCTTCCAAGAGTCAGACTCTTTTATATGTGTCATATCCCTGTTGGTTTGTCTCAGACTGTGACTGCTGTTCCTCTTTGTCACCGCAGCTTGTCTGTGTTGGCACATCCAATCACAATTTGGAGACTCTTCCCCTGGACCTGTTAAATATTTTAACATTTTTGACTGATACTGCTGCAGTTAGAGCTCAAATGATTTGGCCCCCTTTTGAGCTCTGTTACAATAGTTGTTTCATGTCACTTTGAAAAGGCATCAAACTGCTTATCAGTGGGCTTCATCTAGCTGACAAAAGCTGCTAATTGGCATACCACCTCAGACAGCCCACCTCTGTAGTTGTCCTGGCTGTTATGATAAAGTGCTGGCACAACCCAATGTAATGTGTCTACTATATATTGAAGGTCTTAATATCAGAAATGTATAGTTCAAGAAAACATGTAAGGCTGATTGTTTAATAACGAGCTATTGAATAAAACAATCAGCTTGTTGTGTTAGCATAAATATAAAGGCCTTTATTCCAGATTTGCTAAATATGGCAATCTAACACACTAATGGAGATCACACTAGATCAAATTTTATCTTGGACTTCATACAGCCATTGACTACCTCCAAACAATCATTTTTGGAGCCTTCAACAGAGCATGACCAGTTTATTGAGCACTTCAGCTTTACCAACCTTGATGTAGCCTTGGTAGCACGCCATAAAAAGAAGTGCACTGACTATTGAGAGGTTGTGTTAAAGGACTGTGCAAAGTGAAGGACATGTACGTCCTGCCAGTTCACTTCTCACTTTGTGTGAGTGCTCCTCAGACAGCACACTGCAGAGGATAATAAGATGCTGAAATCAAATAGTCTTATAAGATTTATTTGCAATATTCCTGTTTCACAATAAGTACTTTGTTTAATATTAAAGGCCATACATTTCAGTCCTTTTTAACAAGTTTACTGGTTCAAGGAGTCCTCATAACATACATTTCAAGTTTCTTGTCTAAATATCTACTCAGATGTTGTATTTTGACATGACTGTATGACCCTATAAAGGAGCAAGCAGGAGAACCAGAATGAGCAAGCATGGCTAGATTAAACATTGGGGCAAATGTACAGTTGCCCAGGAGGCGGAGACCTGAGGAGGGCCCTTAGTAGTGAGTAGACAAACAAATTAAGTAAGGGATAATGCCCGAAGAGGTGTCCATTATCAGAAATTAATGGACTTCGCGGAAGCAACTGTCCGACACGAAGCGGAGGACGGTTGCACCTCGGAGGGCATTATCCCGCTTATACCATGGTCACTTATGAAAAAAATACATATTTAATAAATTATTAACACGTTAATGTTGTTTTTATACCGTTAAAATCATTCGTTTTAAACAAGAAGCGGCTGAGCGGACTATTTAATATCGCTCGTTGTGACACGTTGCTAAAGTAACCTCCTCTGGCCACAGAACCTGCAGCTCGGTCGGCCACAGTTGTTGTATTAGGGCTAATCAGTGGAGGGATTAGGGTGTAGCTTTCAAAGTTGATATCCATGTTTTTCTGAGCTAGGAAGTCTCTTAATGTTTTAACTGCCCATTTCGTGGTTTTCTTTGTGTTCACCTCGTCTTTGTCCTCCTCTAAATTGTTCAATTCCTCCAGTGTCACCTCCTTGTGTCGCATCTTCTTATTCTCATATTCTTTTCTCTTCTCTTCTTCTTCTGCTGCATCCCAGTCTTCAAAATTATTGAATTCATGGGGTGCTGGTTTTGCGGAGTGGTTAGCAACCAGGCACCCCATGTACTTGCTTCTGCCTGTCCAATTTCGAATCCCGCCTGTGACCAGTTTGCAGAGTGTCTTCCCCTTCTCTCTCACCCCCTTTCACAAGCCTATCCACTGTCTATCTCCTATCAATAAAGGCACAAAATGCCCAAAAATACATAAAAAAAAAAAAAAATTATCGAATTCACCTAACAGGTTGAAGGAAACCATGAAATCGTTCATTTTGTCTACTGTCTATGAGCTAGGCGATGTTGAGAGTTTCCGTTGCCACGGTAACCAACTACTGTTTGATCCAGCGCAGTAATTTAGAACCATCAGGCTATTTAACCGGAACTTCTGTTTCAGGTGTCCATTATCACCTTTTAACGGACACCCTGCAGCCAATCAGAATCGAGTATTCACCCAGACCATGGTATAAGTCAGATTAAATATTGCTGTACTCTAGCTTGTCCTGCTGGCAGTTTTTCATATTGCCTTGTAATTTTATTTCATAATTTAGTTTGTCAATAACTTATATTTGTTAGACATAGAGGCATGTACCTCAATAGTGTTCACATAATTCTGAAAATCCAAAATGAACATGCATTTAGGGTTTGTTCACAACTTGGTGATTCTTGAATATGTTAGACTGACTGGAGCGTGTACTGTTGTTCTTTATTGCTGATTCTGTAGTTGTGGAGGCAGCAAGTACTGGTGGGCTTGGTGAGCTACAGATTTGTGAAGGGGTACTTTAAACTTGTCGTGGGGCATCATGCTAGAGGTAGGATTTTCTTAATATATATTTTGTATGGTTTGGCAAAATATGTTCTATTCAGATTTTTAGGTTACTTCTGTTGTTTTTTCTTTTTCAATGCTTTTATGCAAAATCCATGTTCTGTTGTTTTTATACAAGATGTGTCCATGATCCAAGTCCAAGTACTTACAGTACAGGCCAAAAGTTTGGACACACCTTCTCATTCAATGTGTTCTCTTTACTTTCATCACTATTTACATTGTAGATTCTAACTGAAGGTATCCAAACTATGAATGAACATGTGTGGAACTATGTACTTAACCAAAAAGTGTGAAATAAATGAAAACATATCTTTTATTCTAGTTTCCTCAAAGTAACTATCCTTTGTTCTGATTACTGCTTCGCAGACTTTTGTCATTCTCTTTATGAGCTTCAACAGGTAGTCGCCTGAAACGGTTTTCACTTCTCAGGTGTGCCTTTCCAGGGTTAATTAATGGAATTTCTTGCCGTATAAACGGGGTTGGGACCATCAGTTGTGTTGTGCAGTAGTCAGGCTGATGCACAGCTGACAGCCCTATTAGACAACTGTTAGAATTAATATTATGGCAAAAAACAATCAGCTAAGTTAAGAGAAACAAGTGGCCATCATTATTTTAAGAAATGAAGGTCAGTCAATCCGAAAAATTGCAGAAACTTTGAATGTGTCCCCTAAAACATGCTCATTATGTTAACTGGTGACTCTAGGTGTGGGTGAGTGTGTGAATAGTTGTCCGTCTCTCCATGTGGCCTTTGATAAGCTGGGGACTGGTCCAGGGTGTACCCTGCCAATGTCAGCTGGAATAGGCCCCAGCTCCCCTTGATCCCAAAAGGGATAAGGGGTATAGATAATGGATGGATAATGGACTAAAGGAGCAAGAATGTATCTAAAGTTCATTCTTCCTTGCTTTATGTCACTGAACATGATATTTCTATCTTTACTGATAATGTCTCATAGCTGAAGTCCACAAAAACAGCACAGCATACTGTTTTAAAATTCAAGTTTCAGAGTTTCAGCACAAGAGAGAGGAAGAGAGAAAGTCCCTTGCAAATGACTTGAATTGGATGGTTGTGTTTAAAAAATTAAGAAAATTGACCCCCCCTCCGAAAAACAAAGGGACAAAAACAAAACATGATTGACAAATAAGTTCTTGTTTTTGTAAAAGCTGTCACTATGATCCCTAACAGGTGTTACTAAGTGTAAAATTGCATGGAAGAGGAATTATGAATTTCATTTCCTGTGTCCTCTGCTTTGTTTCCTCGTGTTTCTGCATGAGCCTCTTGTCAGAAGGACTGAGGCTTGTTAATAGACTCAAGTAAAAGACTTGGTGACACAATCAGAAATATTTGGGATGCACCCTCTGCCTTGCAGTTTTTGGACTGCAGCCTCTCATTGCAGGGGGGTGGTCCCAAAGAGTCTGAATTACTCAAATGGGTATCTATCATGTGTTAGATCTTTATTTACTTGTTCCACTTTTTAAGAATCACTCTAACCCATTTGCTGTCTGTATTGAACTTCTCAGATACTGCTACCATAAACCTTTTAAGCCATCTCCTCTACACAATACGACTATACCACAGACTACATCCACACAAACAGATCCATCACTCTGACTTCCACCTTTACCTGACCTCACAATCTTTACAGCCCTGTTGTTCTCTTTTAACATTTAAATTGTATTAAATTGTATTAAATGTTTACCTCACTAACAAATGATAGCCTTATTCTCCTTGGCAGCACATCCATAGCTGTGAGTCAGCATGGAACTATCAGGTCAGACTCACTTATTCTGTGCTGAACAGAGCAGAAATCTTTTGGATGTTATTTTTCTCTCTGAGTGTCAAGATGAGCATCGTATGCCTTGCTTTTTCCACAATGCAGTATTCATAGCCTTGCACTTCAGTGTTAGCTTTGGAAGCAAGACATCAGTAGACCACAATTCAAGAAAAGTCAGAGGCATGGAATCCTTTCACAAAATGACCCTCAGCTGCACCATCTGAGGCATATTTTGCTCAGATTTTGCAATGGCTGCTGGAGAATGTCAAGATGGGTGGCCTAAAATCTTGAGTTGCCACACTAGGCACCACAAGAGAACCAAAGCTTTTTTTTACATGTCTCACAGTACATTTTTGTCTTTTTAATGATGTGTATCTTTACTCCAGGATGACTCGATTAACTCATTGGCTGCCAGCCGTTTTCATAAAAGAGAGCCCCATGCTGCCAGCCATTTTTGAGGATTTTGACTGATCTTTCAAGACCCTCAGACGTGGCCGCCTGGTCCATTAGGCAATATAGGCGGATGCTAGGGTGCTGCAGTCTACAGGGGGTGCCACAAATTTGGGAAAAATCACTGCCAATACAACTCACAAAAATGTCATCGGTGACAGAAAAAGACATGAGTGATTTGAACCACCATAACTCCTCGAGTATCCACACTATCCAAATAATTCCAGTGGATTGTGAAAGCTGACATATGGTACATTACGGTAAAGGCTGGATTGCCTGAGGGAGAGAGGTGGGAAGCTGGAGAGCAGAGTGAGAGGTTCCAGTGCTAAAAGTGAGGATTTATCAGGATTTATCAGAATTTTCTTTGTAAATAATGTAAAAAAAAAAATACTGTAAATAAACGCATTAGTGTCAAACTGGAGTGTTATCTTGCCATTCTGTTGCAGTGTTTAGCCTGGGGAGAAAGCAGTGCACTGTGTGCAAAAATAGGCACTGTCTTCAGCTGGGCAAAAAACTGCTTCAGGGACTTTCATCATAAAAAAAAAATGCCTGGACATGGTCTAAAATAACCAGCTGTAACATGGACACTTAATACTGTAGACAAACAAAAATGTTTAACTTTAAGTAAAATATGTTAGGTTTATGTTTGGTCATCTTAAAATGCACGTCCACATACAATTTTTCATAAAGAGCAACCTGTTGAAAATTTAAACATTCGTCTTTGTTATGAAACATTGCTCTAAGCATTTATAATGTAATAATGACAAATACAAAACTTTTTATTTTTTACTTCATTTCTCATGAAAAAAGGGTGAAGAGAGTTTACTCAAAGGACATCTGACTTATTGACCAAAATAAGGCCAAAAGAAACTGGTGGCTTGTTATTGTATTAAATCAGTGGATTATTTATAACTCTTAAAATTAAAGACCTTGCATTGATTGAAGTGTGAAGCAATGCCTAATTAATATAACTACAAATGGTGATACCAAGTACCCTCAGCCAACTATATACTATATATTTTGCCTCATTTTTGTAAATAGTGCATAGTGCAATTATAGCTTATGTATTATTACATTTTTGTGTCAAAACTATATGGCTGTTAATCTTATTATTATTTTTATTTCTATTATTATTATTATTATTATTATAATTATTATTATTATTATTATCAATTCACTTGTTTACATGATTTTTGTTTTGTGATAAGGAAATTCATATTATATTTCAGATTTTTTTTATGTTATTTGTTGTAAATTGTGTGACATGTTCTTAAAAACTGAAGACAATGACAGTCAGGGGATGCCAAATAAAATCTTGTCTAAATGGCATCAAGTTGGGCAGGGCCAGCTCTATTTCTGTTTTAAAAAAATGTTTTTGAGAAAAAAAAGAGCTTTTATGAAAATAAACATGTCAATGAGAACAGGGATTTTGACTCTAACATTTTTTGCTTTAGAGACATCTTTAACATCTAAACAGTGGCTTCTTTCTATTTACAAAATTAAAAAATACTGACTATAGACTAAAATGGGAAAAAATCATTTCTGTACATATGTATTACACATACAAATTCTTGTGTGTGTGTGTGTGTGGGGGGGGGGGGGGGGGACCATTCTGTGAGGGGGCGTCTTTTCACCTTTCACAAGGGCCCTAATTTCCTGCAGCAGCGCAGGGTGGCACAGGGTGATGCAGGGTGGCGGAGCCTGCCACACCCTGCGCATTGGTAATTTTGTTCAGCTCACCGTAGCCAGTTTGGCAAGTTGGTAGAGCGACAGTGCTGAGATGGGTGTGGCAACGCACCAAGGGGAGATGCAGACAGATTCAGGCTGGTGCAGTGACAATTTTGTGCCAAAAACTGCCCAAAAGGTGCGTTGAAAGATCGCCAGCTCCAACCTGGTCTATTCTTGGAGCAGGCGAATCACACCAGGTGCAGTGGTAATTTGGCTGACAGGCGCAAAGTGCACAGATGTCACCAAAACCTCAGAGACAGGTCTCCAGAGTGTCCGGCACATCACAGCAACCACTATTTAATTTAACAGTCTGAACCAACATATACATTTGTATCTACAGTATATTAATTGTCCCGTCACATCTGATGTTGGATCACAGACGTTTGTTATAATCGAAAAACTTAACCCTGATGGCAGCTGGAAGTATGATGCTTTTTGGCGATGACCGACTTGGAACGCAGGTGGATCACAAGCACGATGAATGGATTAGCCTGTTGCTGTGCTTCAATGTAACTGTCACTTGATGTTGTACTCCTATTGGTGACAAAGGAACAAAAAAACTACATCTGTGCCGCGAGGTGGTCCACATGGCCTCCAATGCACAGCCGATGGCCCCTGCCCTTTCCCAATTGCTGTAAAAGTGACAGCTGCTCAGACCATCTTTGCCACTGGGTTTTTCCAGAACACTGTGGCCATGGTGGCAGGGATCATTCAGACCGATCAGTTGCTGCACCTTGCCTGCAGCACATTTATATGCCAGGAGAGGTTCAGGAGAGTTCACTTGATTGAAACCTAAGCACACTTTCTCCCTCCCTTGCACCAGTGGGAGCGATAGAGACTTGAGGTGTGCCTCATTGCGCCAGACTGTGCCATGCACGAAAATTGCAAAATGCCCTGGACACACCCTGCTGGCGCTGCACAGGCACAGCACAGGGCATGTGCGCTGTGTCTGCGCCTGGTACACAAAATTTTAGCCCAAACTCTTTTTTGCCAGACGAAGAGCTGCACAGGTCAGTCATGTACTGCATTTAACCCCAATTGAAAAAAATCAAGAACTATCCTTTCAAGGGGAAATAAGTTTATTAAATGCAGACACATAATCTATTTTAGTTGTATTTCATTCCCAAAAACCTAAAACATACTATTGTTTGTCCCACTCGTATTTCTTTAAGCTTTTTAATTTAACAAAAAGTTTATATGGGCTTGTCAAGTGAATGTGTTTTTGAATATGTGTATAATGATTTATTTTAAAGCTGAAAACATACGCTAGCACATGGTCTTTGTGACTGGATGAATTTTGACCTGAAACAACCTCATTATGCAAAAAAAAAAAAAAATGTATCACTCATCAATAATTGAAGAGAATACTTAAAAATACTTTTATTTTGTGTATTTCAGGGTCCCTTTTTAAAAATCCAGGACATGCATGGGCCTGGTGAATCCTGCTGTTTTGCAAGATAAATTTGGTTTTACTGGCTTTTCTCCACTCGTGTAGTTTGTCATATTAGCAAGATATCCAGACAAAAACGACTTTATGCTTGAATTGTTTCAGTCTTCAGCTCCTAGAGTCATGAGTTTTGTTAAACTGCACCAGCTGTAAAAAACAAATGTGACTTTCATCTGACGCTGTATTTTTAAGCCTACCCTTTATCACAATGACTGATTGGTAATTGCATAAATGTGGGTACAATTAAAAATGATTAATGAGAATAAGCTTTTTATTCATTGTTCTCAGTAAACATGAGCCAGAAATCTAGTTTTCTCTATTTGCATAAGAAAGCTCCAGTGTGTAAAAGTCCAGTATGACAAAAGGTTCATGGCCAGTGGCCTAAAGAATGAATCCAGTCAGATCTTTATATGCCAATTTTTTGTGTTAATTATTTTTATTCATGTAGCTCTAGAGAGAATAATGATGATTTCCTGGTGTGTTTGTACAAATATGCCATCCCTTTCAGAGTCAGTGCCACCCAAGTAAAAAAAAAGTGGTCACACTCCTGGGTGCTTGAAACACTTTAATTTACCCTTTGACTGCAGACTTGCTCCAGTTTCTCGGATGGAACTGCTAAGCTTCACTTCTTTTCAGACTTAAGAAGGTTAGCGAAGGATTCCTTGTAGGGACACATGGCTGTTTGTGTGGCAAGCAAAGGAAGAGCGCACAACCAGGGTGTCCAGCAGTGTTGAACGTCAGGGTATTGGATTTGGCTCTTTTCCTCGTAGCCTCATTTCCTTTCTCCCACCTATCTGAAAGCTGCTGATCCCATGACAGGTGGAAGCAGGCATGGTGAGTTGGGAGAGCTTAGTGTGAGGCGGTTTATGGATCAAAGCAGTGAGCGGCGAGCTAAAGTCCAACGCCAGGCAGGATCCCTTCCCATATCCCTGCAGCTTGTGTCTGCTGGTCTGCGTAGGAGGTGAAATGCGAAGGGTCTAGGAGGTGGTCTGTTATGTGATTCAGCTGAGTCGAGACAAGGCTGTCGGAGGGTGTTAAGGGCACTGGGGTCAGGGTGACAAGCTTGTAGTCATTAACACCTTTGATGCAGAATAGACTGTGGATAGAACTAATGTGGCTGAAAAGCATCTAATGAGAAGGTTCATCATTACAGTCACAGCTCGAACAATGTGCTACCAGTACATGACAATTAGTGCTCTAAAGCAAGTCCTTCAAATCGAAGAGTAGGCACGAGTGTTTATCTGCCTAAAACTGACATGAACATCAATCAATAATTAATTATCTGTAGGGCATAATGGTCAGAAAATGTTGGAGTAAAAGAGGGCAGAAATCTGAGGAATAGGTAGTTAAAGAGGCATTGCAACTCAAATTGTAAAACTTGCAGGACTGGAGCAGACTGAGTTTTCTCTCACCTCAGGCTGTGGAGTGAATTCTGGATGAAGTCAATCAAAAAATGATACGCACTGGAATCAAACTAAAAATGGATAATGAATATCAGGCTTTCACTGATCCCACAGCACACTATTTTAAAAATAAATCAGTGATGGTGAGCTGCACTATTGCGCTGTGTAACATATTAAACTAATGCTGTAATTATTTGTCTAGCCCTGCTGATGTAAACCACTGATTCTGAAAGTGGGAGTTAGGATCCTCTTTAAAAATAATCCGGAAAATGTCAGACCTTTTCTGCACACAGAGCTGGGTTTGAAACATAGCTTGCTCTGTGTGTTTTGTCCTCCTGTACCCACACAAACTTAAATTTAGGTCACTCTCTGTGCAACATCACTGTGACTTTATCACTTTTGTTAAGGAAAGAGTGGTGTTATGGTGGACCCTGCTAAACTGCTTGGTTATTTGTTGCTCTGATGATTTTTAAATGCTTACAGTACATAAAGTGCCACCCACAGACATGACCAGGACAAGGAGAGGCCCCAGACTGATTCTGACATGTCTATAAACATGGCCATTAATGACCCAAAGTCGTCTTAACCCTTTTGCTATATTTATGCCCCTGTGACGTTTCTCCTCTAATGTAAACATCACAAAGACTGAATAAGGGGTACGAGATGACTCCTAATTTTCTCTAGAACCAGAAGTTCTTTCAGAGGTGCATTATTGGTGAGAACAAGCAGACTCACTGGGATTAGCACTGTATGTAAGTGTCTGTCTTTGTGTGCACTTGAAGCACATGCTGTGCCAAACAAAACTGTACTGCACTGTGAGTAGAAGTACAAATGTATGTCTCAAGGTGCAATGTCTATGAGCTTTATTGCTGTGTCATTGCACTTTGTACCATGAAAATTGCAGATGGATAAAAGTAACTATGGATATTCACGAGTATTATTTTTAAAATCTATGAAGAAAACCATTTTTTATAAAATACCCCACAAATAATGATATTAATATTATTACCAGCATTCAAATCAAGAACAACTTTGCACGAACAGAATTTGAATATGATAAAAAAAAAGACTTATAAATTATGAATTCTAATCACTGTTGGTCAAAAAAAAGTTTTCTTAGCATGAGCATTAACAGCAACCTGACACACTAGGTGAACTGTTCTACATAATGCTCTATTCCAACAAGGAAAGAGCCCATTAAAAGTGTTTCGGAATGAACAGACCTTTTTGAAAGCATATCTGGCAGGTAATTGGCAGATTGGTCTGTCAATCAAATTCATTACGGGCCAATCAGATAGTGAAGTAGCTGAGTGCTTCTGCCGCAGCATGAGGGAGACGGCATGAAACAGTTTGTAAAATCACCAAAACAAGTCATAAGTGGAGCAAAATTTCATTTCTATAAAGAAGTTTGTAGTGTTAATATTTCTTTTTCATTTAATAAACAAATGCAGTGCATATCTGGTAAAAATGCTCCTGGAACTGTTAGCAGCTATGCTAATCTATGTACAAACAATCCCAATTTGTAGACTCAAGGTCAATGGATAGATTAATAATTTTGACTGTTGAATTCCACTGGACATTTGCCTTTAAACAGCCCGTGGAATTAACCCTAATTAATTTAAGATATTTGGCAAACTCAATCAGTGATATCAAACTTTAATGCCAAATATGTATGTCAAAAGTGTCATCATTTGTTTTACAATCATCCTTGCAGAAAATAAGTAGAAGCTGAGATCCTCTTTGTGATGGCACAAACAGTAGATTAGACCTTTAGGCTAGAGCTGATGTCAACCCAGGTTATGTTTCTCCGAAGAGCATCCTGCACACACACACACACACACACACACACCACTTTTCATTCAATATGCAAATTGAAACTGCTGTTCATTTGCTGATGAAAGAGGATTCATACTCAATTATATCTTAATGGGTTGGATATAACCACACGCTCGGGCCAACAGATTTTTATAGGATGTTTTTCATTGGGTCAAATATGACTTACATTTTCTGGAACAACTGAACTGAGATCGAACTGACCTGACCCGAGCAGCAGTGCCAAGCGCGCACGCACACATATCCATATCCACAAACTAATCCAAGAGAACCCACACATCTCTTCCTCTCTTAAACTTCCTCTTCTCTGCTTTTCTCCACTTCTCATGCCTGCTAATGCATCCATGAACATGCCACAGGGCGAGTCCCAAGATTGATTTTGTGGGGGGTAAAGGCTCGAGTAGGTTGGACGACAGAGGGCGTGGGTGCGCTTGGAGCGAGAGCGAGATGACACCCTCTGAATGCAAAGCACATACAGAGGCCCATGAGCTCACGCGCACTGCAAGTTCATGCTGGTGCGGCAGAGCGAGTGAGGGATGGAGAGAGAGAAAGAGGAAAGAGAAAGAGGGAGAGGGAAAGCATGATGGGAAAGAGAGGGAGGGAGAGGAAATAAGATATATGATCCCTCTCTGCAGTTTACCAGTCTTTGTTTACTCTCTGCCAGACCTAAAGTGTTCACTAATAGCTGCTGCACACAACTCCCCCTCGCTCAATAACATTATGAGGGGGGAACTCCCTCTTTTCTTGCCAGGCTGAGACTGAGAGGGGGAGAGCACAGTTGGTCCTGCAAATCGTCGGACTATAGGCTTGGAAATTAGAAATGCAGCGGGGGTTTTCAGCAGTGAGCGGCAGCCTGGAAGTGCCGGTAGTGTTCAATAGCAGCAGCAGACCGCTGCTGCAATGCGCTTCTCAGAGCAGGTCGGTCCGCCGAGAGACAACATCCTCTCAGCACTCAGTATGTGTAAGTGTGTGTGTAAATGTGTGTGCGGAAAAAATTGCTGACATAGGAGCTTCACAAAGCATGCTTGTTCAGGCTGTAAAATACATTTTAAGTATACAAAGGCATACATACAGAATTTCGAATGCAATTTTACACATGTTTCAGCGCATTTGAACTAAGCTATAATGCAAATGTATTCACTAATTTATTGACTTTTGCTTGTACAATATCACAACAATTCAAATAATTTCTATATGTCTGTAAAATAACCCAGTTAATGACAGTCTGTATATGTAAATTATGAACCATTACTTTTACTATTAACATTACTTTTTCTTATAGATCTATTTTTTTTTTAACTCTATGGGGTTTCCTGTTTTTAATTGCAAAAATACCCCAGACATAGTGGAATACATATAAATATATTTAAATATATATATATATATATGCCTGGCAAAAAAAAAAGTTGCCACCAAAAAGTGAAGTCGCACTGTTATATTTTGTGAGACCACCTTCAGCTTTTATTACATCCCCCAATCACGGTGGCATTGTCTCGATAAACTTCTGCAATGTCACAAGATTTATTTCTATCCAGTGTTATGTTAAAATTTCACCAAGGTCTTGTATTGCTGATGGGAGAGTCTGACCACTGCACAAAGTCTTCTCCAGCACATCCCAAAGATTCTTAATGGGGTTACGGTCTGGACTGTGTGGTGGCCAATCCATGTGTGGAAATGATGTCTCGTGCTCCCTGAACCACTCTTTCACAGTTTAAGCCAACAAATCCTGGCATTGTCGTTTTTGAATATGCCCATGCCATTAGGGAAGAAAAATCCATTGATGACATAACCTGGTCATTCAGTATATTCAGGTAGTCAGCTGAGCTCAGTCTTTGGGCACATAATATTGTTGAACCTAGACCTGACCAACTGCTGTAGCCCCAGATCATAGCACTGCCCCCACAGGCTTGTACAATAGGCACTAGGCATGATGGGTGCATCACTTCACCTGCCTCTCCTGATGCACCTATCTCTCTGGAACAGGGTAAATCTGGACTCATCAGAACACATGACGTTCTTCCAGTCCTTCAGAGTCAAATTTTTATGCTCCCGAGCAAACTGAAGCCTTTTTTCCAGTTAGCCTTACTGATTAGTGGTTTTCTTTCGGCTACACAGCTGTTCAGTCCTAATCCCTCAAATTCCCTTTACAATGTGCATGTGGAAAAGCTCACTTTCACTATTAAACACATACCCCTGAGTTCTACTGTTGTTTTTCTTTGATTTGATTTGGCCAAATGTTTAAGTGATCATCAATCACAATAAATCAGGATGTTTTCTGACCACTTCTCGTCCTTGAAGATGATGTTCTCCACTATCCTTTCAGGCTCCCACCTATTTGCTTGATTAAATCCAGGTGCAACCACACAGCATTTTATTTTATTTTACTAATACTCTGGTTTTATTTGGTCATTTCTAATCTCTTCTCTGTAAAATGGCTCTACTCTCTTCCACATGGACAGAGTATAAAAACACTACTCAGGTGAAAGGAAAGCTACTCTGAGATGATTTAGTCAAATACAAGCAGCACACTTGAATAGAAAAAATACTTGAATTAAAATGTATTCAGATACTGAGTTCTTTCACTAAACTTGTTGGTATTTTGTGTAAATGACAAAGGGTTTGATCCATTTGACCTAAATAACAATATAAAAACATACTTTAAAAAAAGATCTTGACTCACATCCAGATTCTGATCACCACCAAAATCTGATCTTTTCTCTCTTGTGTCATGACCATCTTTACCTGGAAATGGCATCCAATTCCATTGAGATAAAGCAGAGGTATTAGCCATAATGTGAAAAACTGCCTTGTTCCCATAACACATTTTTTTTAACAAACATTTTAACAAATCTTTAAAAAACATATTGGCTCCAGATTGAGCAAATCACCAAAATGTTATCACTTCCTTCTTGAGCCATGAACAGTGTTCCCAGAGAATCTCATCAAAATCCCTTGAGAGTTTTTTGAGTTTTCCTGTTAACAAACTAACAAACACCATCAAAAAAATCTCATTGGTAGAGGTAATCAGACATTAAATGTGTCTGTAAAAATATTTTGCACACTCTGTGAGACTACATTTTGCATAAGAGTAGTTTCTATTTGTCACTTGAAAGAGATTAAGAAAAGACTGTTTCACCTATCCAGGGGGAATACCCAAGTGCAACTGGTTATGGCCAGCCATTAACACAGCTGAAAAGGGTTCATGTCCCTTGCCTCCAGAGTCTCAGGGTGTATGATTTGCACCCTTTCATTCTTAAAATTCAGCACACTTATGAACAAAGGAGGGTTAACATTGCTGCTGGTGCAGATGAGTCATCAGGAATGACGAATGGCAGTGTTGACCTGGAATGTGCTCCCAAATATAACCTGACCTGACATGGTCAACTTTCAATTAAAAAAGTAATTTGAAAGGGCAAAGCTTCAAATAAAACTGGGAAGTGATTGAATGAATGTTTTGTCTGATGTGTCCAAATACATGATGCTGTGATACTGATGTAAATTTAGATTAATAATTTGCCCTTGTACAAAAGTAAAAACAAACAACAAAAGCATCAACATCTGTATATTTTTAATCTTGATAATAAACTGTTATTTTTTTAAAAAAAGTTACCAACTCTGGTGGACATTCTGTTCTGGTCTATTTGGACTAAAGTCTTGATCCAGTGTAGTTTTGATCTGCAGTATCATTTCAATAGTGAGCATTATGATACCAAACTAGGTATCTGCATTAAAGTTTAAATTATGTTCTTTGACTAAGTTTGCTTTAAATTTTGAATACAATACCCATGTGTTGAAAGAAAAAGTTTTGCAAAAATTTTGCAAAAGTCTTCAAGTACTGGTAAAGTATGTCATTTAAAACAGTACTGCCTTACTACATTACATTAACATGAGAAAATATAATCTACTATTTCCCCCGCCAGTAAGAGTTAATTAACAAACTATGTTAATGTGATCAGGTTGCCTTCCTTCAGCTTCAGTATTGAGTGCAGCTTGTCCACATTAATTGAACTCATGTGGTGATGATCGCTGAGATGATTGAAAACAAACAAGTGCATGAGGAATGTTTGGCATTTGTTTACTTTAAATTTACAAAGCCATCATTGACAGTAGTGTGATACAGTCAGGGTGCATCAATCTGTTTATCTATCAAAATAAATCTATTCATGATTAAAAACAAAATTATTTTTACACACTTACAGGCAAAAGGAGTTGAAATAAGAACCAGTTCTAGCTTAGACTCTGTATCAACTCCCTTGTTTGGGAAATCAGTTTCCTTGTTGAATCACAGACTGAAACTTAGTGCTGTGTGGCCACATGGTTGAAGCAACTGGAACACACTGAAAGACCTGTCTATGCAGCACAAAAATGTGAGGAGTGCCATGTGTTTGGAATTGTTGATGCAGCAGCTTGAATATGGCTAAACTAAACCATTACCACAAAGTAGACCCGTTGTCAATCAGAGCAGTCAATGCCCAAGGGTATTCCAACACAGCATCTCAGACAGAATGAGAATACAGATGGATTAGGGGTACTCGGTAAAAAGATGTGTTTTTGTCATTTTTGATTGAGATAATACTCAACCACTCTGACTCTGAAATGGTGCGGGCATGAGGCAAGTCCCAGTGTGCCATCAAAATCTGAACAGCCATGTGTTTCCAATGCATCCAATCAATGACTGATGAATGAGCTTTACATTTACTATAAAGTCACATTGGCTAACTTACAAAATTATATAAAAAACATGTTTTCCAAAATACAGTTGTATGTCAGATTTTACAAGGCATTTCTAGGTAAAAAATGAGTATTTAGAATACACTGATAAGATACATTAAATCTCTTTGGAATGGAAACAATGTGGTGTGCAATTCAAGTAAAAAGACCTAAACAGAAAGATAACTCAGGCATTAGGTCAGTGCTGCATTTAACATTGGACAGTGTTAACTAATCTCTTTTAGACACATAGTATCATAGTTGTCAATGACACAATAGATGTTGAAGGAAAAAGTAGAAAGGAGCTTTAACAAAGACTACATTTTTAACTACTGTTTAAACCTCATCCACCCCAATGCAGCTCAGAATCATTTGTTGCCATGGCTACTTTCACCCAAGGGCAAATTTATATAATGTGATTTTCCAAATTTGGCATTGATAAAATTAACTGAATCAAAAGTGATTGACGGGCGGCACGGTGGCGCAGCAGGTATTGCACATGCCTCACAGCAAGAAGGTCCCTGGATTGATCCTTGGGTCGGACAGGGGCCTTTCTGTCTGAAGTTTGCATGTTCTTCCCGTGCATGCATGGGTTCTCTCCAGGCACTCCAGCTTCCTCCCACAGACCAAAAACATGCTCCATAGGTTAATTGGTGACTGGTGTCTGAGTGTGGGCGTGAATGGTTGTCTGTCTCTCTATATGGCCATGTGATCGACTGGCGACCGGTTCAGGGTGTACCCCACCTCTCGCCCAATCACAGTTGGGATAGGCTCCGGCCCCAGGGATAAGGGGTATAGATAATGAATGAATGAAAAGTGATTGATCTGAGTTGCAAGTGTGTTTTAATCTCAATGCTACCAGATGCTTGACAAAGTAGTCTACAGGTACAGCAACACCAGGTAAACAAACTACACCAACACAGTTTATTGTCATTTGGATCTAATGTCACTAAAGCAAAGAAAATGTACAACTTAACTTATAGTAGTGGTTTACAATTACTTTATAACATGCACCTGTGAGATAAATATATGTCCATTGAACAGGTTACCTGTCAAAATTCAGTTGGAGGAATCACGCAGGTGGAAGAAAACATTTGCTGAATCATAAAAAACAGTGCTGCTGTTCCTGGTGGAAATATCAAGTGCTGCCACTTTTTTTGGCCTAATTGCACACATTTAACCCAACACAATATTTTGGCTCTTTTTTTACATGAATAGCACAAAATTATCCAAAATAACTGTATCAGCCAAATGCAGTGTACCTTACCAGTCATTTCAGCTTGTTTTTATCGAGCTGCAGGGCTGCATGGAGCTCATTCAGCAACTTTACTGACTTTTGTTAAGTGCCTGATATAACTCAAATTCAAAACTACTGAAATCTTCCTTTAACCAAGGCCACCAGAAGTCAATTCTTAGACAGCCCACATTGATTTTTCCATAAATCTAACCTCCAACGAGACAAATGGCCAATCAAAGTGCAGAATGTCGGATTTGCCCCTTGAGTAGCCAATTAAAATTCCAGGAGGCCCAGGCCCCAATTTGGCTATGCCCCTGCTTTGACAGGTCACATCCCCTTGTCATGCACCACACAACCGGCACTTGTGCCTACAACCTGAGAAATACTAACAAAAACATTCTGTTGCTGTCAGGCACAAATCTCCTTTCTCCAAATCTGATCCAAATGAGTACTGTATTGTTCTGATTACAAATGATAGATAGATAGATAGATAGATAGATAGATAGATAGATAGATAGATAGATAGATAGATAGATAGATAGATAGATAGATAGATAGATAGATAGATAGATATGAAATAGGAGGTGTACCCAATTGCGAGGATTTGCAAGTAAGGTCAGTAAGGTCAGTGGAGTAAAAGTAGGCTAAATATTTCCCCAAGTAGTAACACTCAAGTAAAGCTAATCACAGCTGTACCTTACTTACTTGAGTAAATTAACTTAGCTACTTGTTACATCTGCAAACACCTGTTCAGTTATTTTGCATAATCTTGTGCTATTCATGTAAAAAAAAAAAAGAGCCAAAATATTGTGTTGGGTTAAATGTGTGCAATTAGGCCAAAAAAAGTTGCAGCACTTGATATTTCCACCAGGAACAGCAGCACTGTTTTTTATGATTCAGCAAATATGTTCTTCCACCTGCGTGATTCCTCCAGCAGAATTTTGACAGGTAGCCTGTTCATTCCATGGACATATATTGATCTAGATAGATTGATTGATTGATTGATATAAAAATATTATATAGGAGGTGTACCCAATTGCGAGGATTTGCAAGTAAGGTCAGTGGAGTAAAAGTAGGCTAAATACTTTCCCCAAGTAACACTCAAGTAAAACTAATCAAAATTGTACCTTACTTACTTGAGTAAATTAACATAGTTACTTGTCACAACTGCAAACACATGTTCACACTAACACATAGCAATAAGACAAGAAAATATAAATGTGAATGACAAATTAATCATTAATGACCTGTTTAACCATTAAATGATTATCCATTCAGTATTGGCTGTATCATGTGGATCAAATGAGCCATGGACAGTTAACCTACATCATAAATTACTATGAATGGACCTTGTAGGGATCCCCTTGTTAGAGAGAATACGCTACAGTTTCTGCACCCCCCATAAAAGCAAAAAAAAAAAAAAAAAAAAAAAGGATGAATGAAGCTCTCCTCACTTTGCCCCGCCAAAAACAGCTGCACCAGCAGAAATGTGTCAGAGCAGAGGGGGCTGACTTGCATTAAAGCCAGATCACTCTCACTCTCTCCCTCGCTCTCTGTGTTCTTTGTCCTTTGCATGATATGATTGTTTGAATAAAGACATTTCCCCTCCTCTACCAGGAGCTGTCAACTGTCGGACACCGAGCCATTTAATCTTCTATATGACAGGAGGAGGTGAGCTCTGTCTCTGGCACACATACACAAACACACAGCAGAGCGACCCAACACCGCCTCTGCTGCCTCTCCCGTTACAGCTCAACGATCGAGTTACGCGGCCGGGGAAAATGTTGCAGTAGCGAGAGAGAGAGAGAGAGAGAGAGAGAGAGAGAGAGACTGCAGCATCGCTCGGCAGCAGCAGCAGTCCCAAGCAGTGCAGGTGAGAGGGAGAGAAAAAAAAAGCCAGAGGAGGAGGAGGAGGCGCATGTGGAGGAGAGAAAGAAAGAGAGAGAATGCGGGACTCTTGGTGGAAAAAGACGCATCTAAACTCCGGACGCGGGCTGCAAAGGATTACGCTTTAAAGTCTTCTGCTGATGATGCTGGGATCTCCCTGTTAAAACAAACAAGAGGAGAAGCTGTCTGTTTTCTGACAATCTCAACAACTAACTCGCACCAATAACTTACGTGAATGAATTCGGAAGAAAAAAAAGAGGCATATGGATCAAAAGGTAAGATCCAGTAAGACTTTAACCAAACTGATTTTTTTCTGATTTTTTGGCTGAGTGTGAGTTATTTTTCCGCGTAAACGTCCGGAGAGCAGCAGTGTTTTTTCCCCTCTTTCTCCCTTACTGTCTTTGTGTGGTGCTGCATTGCAGTTTCGAAGTGTGAAAAACGCCAGAAAAGCCGGGTGTCCCGAATGTGACCGGAATTGAAAGCAGAACTTACAAATGGCGTTGTTGAAGTGATAAGCGTCCTCGTGCGACGTTACGGGATAGCTGCGTGAAGAAAGGCAGTGCGGAAGAGTGAAGTGGATTAATCAAGCCCTCATGAATTAGTTTTTTTCTTCTTCTTTGGGGCACTGCAGGATGGGTTTTTTGATATCAACGCGGCGTGAAAAGCCCAGCAAGACGGCGGAATCGTTACTAAATGAGAAGTTGAAGAGGCAGAGAGTGTGAGAAGAGGATAAAAAAGAAAAAGGAGCCCAGTGAAGTGAAGAAGCGCGGAAGCTCTCCTCCGGACCTCAGGCGGCAGTCCGCAGAGAGCGATAGGGAGAAGGAGGCAAGGAAGGATAAATCAAACACCCACGCTGCGAGGTACAACGGACCACAAAACAGCCATAAAAAGAGGAGACAAGCCGCAGCTCGGAGGCACACAGAGAGGCGTGAGGAAGGAGGAAGCCATGCCGAGGCTTGGTGCAGTGCACTCCTCCGCGGCGCAGGCTCTCAGCCTCGTGCTCTTCTTACTGCTGCAGCTGCTGACTCAGCTACCGGGTGCCGACTCAGCTCTTCGATACCGGGTGGCGGAGGAGGGCCCGCCTGACGTCAAGATAGGGAACGTGGCCGCCGACCTGGGTCTGACTGCAGGTACGGGGAGCGGGGATGTCACCTTCGCCCTGGAGAGCGGCTCAGAGTACTTCAAGATTGACAACGTGACAGGTGAGCTGACAACAGGTCCGAGGCGCATTGACAGGGAGAAGCTCCCACAGTGTCAGATGATCTTTGATGAAAATGAGTGCTTCTTGGACTTTGAGGTGTCAGTGATAGGCCCACTGCAGAGCTGGGTGGACCTGTTTGAAGGCCGTGTGGTTATAACAGACATCAATGATAACACACCTTCCTTCCCATCACCTGTGCTCCAGCTGTCCGTGGAGGAAAATCGCCCAATAGGAACTCTCTACCTGCTGCCAACAGCAACAGATAGAGATTTTGGACGAAATGGCATAGACCGATATGAGCTCATCCAAGATGGGGGAGCAGGGTCAAGTTCAACGAGACGCGCAGCAGGAGCAAACCCCATTACTGGAGACCGGAGGGGTAGAAGTGGAGATAACGGAGGGGGAGGAGCCAGGAGCACTGTGTTTGAACTGCAAGTTGCAGATATACCAGATGGCGAAAAGCAACCTCAGCTTATTGTGAAAGGCACATTGGATCGAGAGCAAAAGGACTCATATGAGCTGGTTCTCAGGGTTAGAGATGGAGGGAACCCCCCACGTTCCTCCCAAGCACTGCTCCGAGTCTCAATCACTGATGTGAATGACAACAGCCCACAGTTCGAAAGGTCAACATATGAGGCAGAAATGGCGGAAAATGCTCCCCCAGGCACACCTGTCCTCCAGGTTAGAGCATCAGACCGTGATATCGGGGTCAACGGGCAGGTGGAGTATGTCTTCGGGGCTGCCACTGAATCAGTCAGAAGACTTCTCCGTCTAGATGAGGCCACAGGGTGGCTGAGTGTTCTTCACAGGATTGACAGGGAAGAAGTGGCCCAACTGAGGTTTACCGTAACAGCCAGAGATCGTGGGCAGCCACCCCGCACCGACCGTACCACTGTAGTGTTGGCCGTGCGAGACGAGAATGACAACGTCCCAGTGGTGGAAATCAGGAAGATTGGGCGCATCCCTGTCCGAGATGGAGCAGCACTGGTACCCGAGAATGTCCTGGTTGATACACCAGTAGCTCTGGTGCAAGTGTCAGATCGAGACCAGGGGGAGAATGGAGCTGTGACATGCACGGTAGTGGGAGATGTCCCATTCACTCTCAAGCCAGCTGGTGAAACAGCTCTCCCACCGCTGCCTGCTGATGAAGCCTTTGACAGGTAAGAAAAAAACAGAAGAACCCCATTCACAATGAAATATTGAAAAACTCAGTCATCAAAAAGTAATTAAAGAAATCACAGGTTATGAAAAGCTTAGATTGAACACATACTCAAAACGAGAGTGCTGTGCAGTGAGTTTCTAATGAGCAATCCTTGACATATGAGTAGGATTATCAAACAATCCATCAATCCGTCTTTATTTGTAGAGTGCCAATTCATAACAAGTGTTACCTCATGAAACTTAACAAAAGAGCAGGCTGAAACCATACTCAATCTATAGATACATATACATACTTCCATACATCATACACAAATATACACATAAATGCATCCAAACCCCACACAAATCCACAATGAACACAGCACTGGGCCAACAGGAAGGTGCTTCTATAGGAAGCTTACAGTAACAGTGGCAACAAAAAACCTGTTCAGGATTTTACTCAGCATATCTAAAGGAACATCAGATTGGCAGGGTAACTAGGAAGTAATGGGGCATCCTAATAATATCCCAGTATTATACAGCACCGAACCACAAGTGGATTAACTAGACCATTATGTGTGCATAATTGGCATATCATATTGAGACAGGTATAATGAAGCACCTGGTTTAAAATTACATGGAATAATCAATTTAATTCAAAAGTGGTTGTAATTGATTTAAGATAATATAATTATAACACATGTTAATTAACATGTAAGTTAGCAATCTGTTCAGATTAGATATAACTATATAACTTAGAGTTATTTAGGGAATTCTTAATGAACTCAGTGTGAAACAGAACTAAACAGTGTGTCAGGACAAATAACTTTTTTTGAAGGGGCAGATACTGTAGTTATCGTACGAGCTCTCTAGCCTTGACTGCAGTATGCAGTTTCAGAGTCTCACCCGCGCTACAGCTTGAGGTGGTATTTCAACAATTTACATTCCCCAGAGAGACTTCAGGAAGGAGTTTTGTTGAAGGCAGATTCATTTATGTTTGCCTCTGTACTGTCAGTCATTCACTCAGGCTACGTAGTAGTTAGAATGTCAAATACTCTGTAAACTTTAAGCGTAATATTCATCAGATTCAAGGGTTTTAGACTTTTGGGTAACATTATTTCAACAGTGCAGGCTCTAAATGTCAATGCTCTCAAGTGAATTGTGAAGATATTTCCCGGAGCTATTGAATGAAGCGAGAGACAGAGAAGGAGAAAAAAAGTGAAGGCCTTTCCAGCACTGTTGAGCCTGTACAATGAGTCTGTTTTTATATTGACTATCTCGCTGCGCTTGACTGAAGAAAATTCTTGGTCAAAGTAATGATCATCAGGTCTTCAGCAAATTGATTAATTCATTTAATTGAAAAAATCAGTCACACTTTCTTGAGGGTTATTTTGTCTCTGCAGATTACTGCAGTCCTGCAGGGGATCTTTCCAAATCTATGTAGTGTGCTTTAAAGAGCAGAGCATGGCAGATCTGAAATGATTTTTCAACCCATGCAGTCAAGAGAAAATCTTTACTGAGATATTTTCTCAAGCTTTCCAGTCATATTCCAAGCAGAACCCCTGATCATTTTCCAGTGGCAGCTCTTCAGTGGTAGGATTTGTTGATTTTCTCTGGCCCTGTTACTCCTGACACTTCAAAGCATGTTGAGTGAATTCCATTCATAAGAATCCCTACTTTCATTTATTCAGATGTCTTGTTGTTGTGTAATACTCATGTGTGACACAGGTTGTGGTCAATTGTCTACCAGTGTCTGCTTAAGCAGATGATCTCGGTTGAGTAAAAATAAAAACAATGTGCTGATCTACGTCACACCTAGGTCTACTATTTTTTCACTATAAGAACAGTATGCTTATCAAGCATGCATCAGATGAAAAATTAAATTATGTGAAAAAGCCAAGTGTAGCATTTCAGACCCTCAGTTAACATATGTTGAATTAAAAGCATAAAGTCTAGGCTCTGATCTCGTTTTTAGAGTAAGTTTACATGTAGATTTGAGGAATGATGAGATGCTGGGGTTGTGAAGGTTTAAAAGCAACAGCACAGTTCTGATGCAAGGCGAAGCTGGCATAGCTGGAGTGGAGAAAGGAAGCACAAGTCGTTCAGCACAATTAACTTGTTGATATGTAGGATGTTTGTCAGGTGGTTGAATAATGCATGCCTGGTGTGGAGCCAGTGCAGCTCAAGTTATCTGCATGAATTAGCTCCCATTAATTTCTTACTCCATACTGAAGGAGTGGAAGGTAGAGCAGAGGTGTACAAAATATGGTCCAGAGACCAACTGTGACCCTCAGTCCACCTTTAGTTGACCTGCTACAAGTTCTAAAAAAATGAAGGTAACTTGGCCCACATTAGACCTTGCAGCTTGTGCTTGGCTGACAAATGAAGAAAAAGTGAAAACAGCTTTAAATAGCAGCATTAATTACTCCCTGTGCTTCAATGCCTTTTCTGTCTTAAGGATTGATTACTCAAATACAGTTTAGCAACTTAGGGTCATTCTTATCCTGACCAAGGCCTACTCTGGTGGTGGATAGGGCCAACCGGCCCCCCCTGTAATCAGTTTGTTCACCCTAAATCTTGTACAGTGATTGACTATTTGCCATGTGAAGCTATTAACCGAAAGCTGAGACTGTTTTTTCTGTAGAACATTCTTCAATACTTGAGCATAACTTAACCCACATCAGATCCATTCTCCTAACTCTGATACTCTACAGGTAGGTTTATAAAAGTGGCCTCGTCATCCTGACATATTTCTACAGTGGCCCTCAGTGAAAACAGTTTGGACACCCCTGTATCAGAGTGACAGACCACCACTCTAAAGAATGGTTGTAAAAATAATTTGAGTTTCACCAGGTCCAATAAAGATTATCATTTAAAATTGTTGTAGCTTAACATAATTTTTTTAACATCTGACACTAAATTAAAGATGGAAATTAATATGTTTTCATGAACCAATTTTTATTGATCCCCATATTAATTCTTATGGAATTTTCACATGGAAAGAGTATCCTCAGGCTTTCAGTGTCCATTAGGGCTGGATATTTCCAGCAACCCCACAATACGATACGTATCCCGATACTAAGGCCACGATATGATACGTATCCCGATACATGTAAATTGTGAAAATTGACTGCGCTTTTAACAGAATTCCCGGCAACTTTTGATTTTTATTACAAGAAGAATAAGAACAAGGATGAGTTTTAAATGGCTCTACACCTTAAGAACTTTAAGTCAGGTCTCCAAAGATGGTAGACACCTAAGTTTAAATTTGGAACTGTGTTTCATGGTGTAGCTTGGCTTCTACTTTGAACTGTGCCATTGTTAACATTACCCAAAGAGTACTTACAACAACTGTCCAAACATTGAGGCCGTATCGTTTCTGCAGAATCCCCAAGGTGTGCATGATGATATTTTGTCGTATCAATATTTTGAGCACAGGCCTAGTGTCCATGATTTAGAACACATGGCACTCCTAAAATGTAATGTTTTTCTGTGTTGCACTATGTGGCTGATGTTTCCACTAGTATTTAAAATCACTCAAAGACATATGATAATGTTGGAGTATTTTTTTGTTAAATGAAGCCCCATTTTGGAGTGTTTCTCCACCATTTTCTATTCCTTGACCTTTTTGCTAACCTTTGTCCTGACTACCTCCCATGAAATCATGGCATGGCTGATTGACAGGTCACATAAACTTATTAAAAGGCATTGATAAGTGAATTGTTATGCTTACAGGCAAATCATATTGATTCCTCGTTCTGGTTAAAATCAATGTTTGAACTGGAACCACTTCTCCTTTCCCTGTCCAACTATTAATTAGATAAAAACAAGAAGTGAGGAATAAGATATAGGGAAATTTGAAGAGCTTTTTGGCTTTTTTATCTTTAACATGCAATCTCAACATTCTAAGGCATTCATCCAAACACAAAATAAACTAGAAAAATGCTGAGGAGTCTAAAAACTCCTCAAGAAAATGTATGTGTATCATTAGTTTTAGAGAAAAACATCAATATGGCAGCAGTCGCTCTTAATTAAATTGTTTAATTCCTTTTTCTTACAGGAATAAGAAGAAATACTTCTTGCATACCTCTGCATTGTTGGACTATGAGGTGACCAAAGAATACAGTGTTACCATCGTGGCAGTAGACTCTGGCAGTCCCAGTCTATCCAGCAACAGCTCACTGATGGTGCGAGTGGTGGACATCAATGACCATGCCCCAACCTTCGCCCAAAGTGTTGTGGAGGTGCACTTTGCTGAGAACAACTCACCTGGAGAACGTGTGGTCACTGTTGTGGCCACTGATGCTGACAGTGGCAAGAATGCAGAGATTGCATACTCCCTGGACTCAGCCCCTAATGGACCCTTTTACATAGATGCAGATAATGGAGATATTCGGGCCACTGGGGTTCTGGACCGTGAGCAGCGAGAGAGGTATGAACTTAGGGTGATTGCCAAAGACAAGGGTACCCCCTCGCTGCAAGGCTCCGCTACTGTTGTGGTCCAGGTGACCGACCGCAATGACAATGCACCAAAGTTTGTTCAGGAAATCTTTACATTCTATGTGAAGGAGAATCTTCTTGCCAACAGCCCAGTCGGCATGGTCACAGTGACTGATGCTGATGAAGGTGAGAATGCAGAGCTTAGTTTGTTTGTTGAGATGGATGCAGCTGATGATAAGAAAACAGCAGAGAAGCTGGAGGGAGAGGAAGGCCAGAGAGAGCGAGAGGAGGTGTTTTCAATTGAGAACAACACAGGAACTATCTTTTCTTCTGCTTCATTTGACCGTGAAAAGCTCTCCACATATACTTTCCGTGTCAGAGCTGTGGATGGAGGAGAACCTCGTAAAACTGCCACAGCAACTGTCTCACTCTTTGTCACAGATGAAAATGACAACGCCCCTTCCATCACCTCTCCAGCTAATGAGTCCTACACCCTCCTTCCGCCTGCTAGCAGCGCTCGCACCATTGTCAGGACTGTAACTGCCTTGGACTCAGATACTGGCCCAAATGCAGACCTTCATTATGCCCTGGTTGGGGGAAATCCTTTCAGACTGTTTGAGATTGGCCACACAAATGGAGTGATCACTCTTGCAGAACCTTTGGAGCGACGCCACAGGGGTCTGCATCGTCTGGTGGTCCGGGTCAATGATAGTGGGGTCCCCTCGCTGTGTGCCACTGCTCTGGTTCATGTCTTCATCAATGAGAGCTTGGCCAACGCCACACTGGTGGATGCTCAGGTAACTGTGTTACAGTTTATAAAGATATAAGATATATATATCTATATCTATATATATATATATATATATATATATATATATATAGATAGATAGATAGATAGATAGATAGATAGATAGATATGTATGTATATATGTATATATATGTATATGTATATATAGATATATATATATATATATATATATATATATATATATATACACATATATACACATACACACACACACATATATAGATATATATATATACATATACATCAGTGTTTCCCACAACAAAGTCTATAGTTCAGGTGGTTGTGGGAGGGTTTGGGGGGTCATGCTCTGTTTGTCGCAAGCAAAGCGAGCTCTAGTTTAATAAAGCACTTCTTCCTGCTCATATTAAATATCACAACAGCACAATGTTTTACATGCTACAGTCTGATCTTCATCACTTTGACGTCACAGCAAGATAACAGGACAGGAGGCAAATATGAATCGCATTCATGGGTGAGCAAGCAGTACAGGAGTCCAGCTATATTCATATTGTACATCAAGATAAATTGACACAATTGAAACACCATTGTGTCAGTAGGCATAACTTGCCATGGTCAACCACAGAGCAAAAAAAAGTTTTTTTTCCTTTCTTGATGGAAATGCTAGATATTTTTGCAATTTGTTCAGTTAACAAATTACATCCCTTCTCTGCACTACGGGGTTTTATGTTTCCCCTCTAATAACAAGAAGAACCAAAGGCAGCTTCGGTTTGTCACATTACTTCCTAAGTAGAGTTTCTTTACCAGTCTTGTTAGTACCTCTCAATTTTTTTATGCTAAATCATTTATCATTGTTCCATTTGATAGTACATTCTGTGATAAAATGAAGAAAACTGTAAGACTTCACTGCTAGCCTCTTTGGTAGCCCAATTTATTTCACTTCATATTATATAGGGGCTTATAATATGACTTTGGTCTCATTAAACACAGCTTTTTAGAGGATATATTGGTTTAATGCTGAGTGGCCTCCATGCACTTGAGTGTGGTCAACCTGTCTTCTGATTTCCCAGAATGGATGTTAATCCCGACTGATACATGTAAACTAGGTCTAAAAAGGTAAAATCTAGATGGCCCAAAACTAACATTTGTCATATTCTCTTCAGTTTGTCAGTGCATTCATTTTTAAATATAGGTCATATGCAAAGAGAGAACAGGCCAAAACAACTTGGGAACCAGCAACAGCTAACGTGTAGCTGATTTTTTTGCATTTAGCTAAGCCCCACCCTCATACACTGTTTACAACCATAGCAAAAGTCTTGACAACAGATTTTGTTCAGCTGGAGGGGCCTTCACTGACTTCTTTTTATGTACCTTTGAATTTACACAGTTAGAATGAATGTTCATAAATAACAGCTGTGATGTTGTCGTCCTTTAAACAGTCTGATGCTATCTAACAGAGAAGGGGGATGATAATGACAACTTAAGCACTTAAACTAAACTGATAAGATCTTTTTATAGAATCTGATAAAAATGGCCATTTTCATACTCTGCGTAAAGTTGTAATTTTCTGCCAATTTCCAAAGAAACATTCAGGCCCATTTTTTTCACAGATGAGAAAAAACATTTTGAAGACTGTTGGCAATACCGGAGTCTCTGCTGTTTGGATGTTCTTTGTCCAGAATATGTTCTTATAATGACTCTGGTTATCATAGCTGTTATTACTGAAGTGCTTCTTCTTTTATGGTACATTGAACCCAGAGCTTAGTCAGTTAGGTATGTGTGTATGAATGAGAGGCACAGAGCGTCGGGGGTGAGTGTGTTAGAGTGGTACTGGGAGAAAGAGAGAGGGGTCTGTCCCAGTTTTGACATTTTAGTTCAGACTAGTTTGAAGTATTATCATTTGAATTTAAGTTCTGCACTGGCTGTGTCTCTCCACTGTAGCCCTGAATATAAATGGGGTTTAGAAGTTTTCATTGTGGCACGGGGAGCACCCTGAGCAGAGCTGATGTGGTCAGACTCGGTGGAAATTAAATGAAAAAGTGCTGTGAATTAAAATGAGTAATGTTTACGGTGGGAGTAAAGGGAAATAAGAGAGACATGACTTTTAATGAATAAGTCTATGTGGTTGTTTTGACCTGAGGACCTCACAGTAAGATTAGATTGCTTGGTAGATCCATACTGAGGTGAAGAGGCAATTGAGCAGGCATTACTGGGGTAGTGAAATCACTACAGCAGCATGAGTTCAAATTTAGATTATGCTATTGCTGGTGGAAGCTGCTATACTCTCTCTGCCCCCATTGTAGTAATCAAAAAAAAAATCCCATTGTGCTTAAAAAATGTTCAACTAAGCTATAAATGCTAGCAGGTAATAATTATTCAAAAGCAGTTTCTAGTGTAGGGATCATTATTTGCATTGACTAGTAATTAAATGGGCTCTAATGCCTTGTGGTTACAATGTTTGCTCTGACACAGCTTGTGGTTTAACCCCCCCCCCACTCAAAACTCAAGTTGGAACATAGTCTTTCATATTTTCTCTGAGGAAAAGGTCTTAGACTGTCAGCTCTCTGCATGTAACATGACGTTAACCCCAAAATAAGCTCGGAGGCGCTTTAGAGAGGAGAACAGTCAAGGAAGATAAGAGGTACAAATCTCAGAAAAAATGTGTCAAAAGCTGTGAGTTTTTTGGTACCCTGGCAAACTGATTGTGATCTTTGAGGGACAGCTTACAATGCAGATGTGTGCTGAAAAGTGCTGCTCTACTTCTCTAAACTGGGTACGTTTTCATTTTGTTGTGCTTCTCCCAAGAGTTTGAAGTCTTCAAACCACCTGGGGGAAGGTATGAGATTTCCAAGTGATAATATAAACTGCAGCTGAGTCTTCATTTTTTCAAATTATGTTACTGTAGAGTTATTTCAGAGAACAGAGTGCTTTGTTTCCTCCTTGAGTTCTCTGTATCTTTGCTCTTGAAGAAAACTAAAACCCCTGGACAATTTTTTCCAGTTGAAGGCCTATGAAAATGGATCTCAGGTGGTAATTTTGACCAGATAGACCACACATCTTAATATTTTAGCGGAAAGGAATACAATTCTGTAATATATGTTAGAAATATGCATTATTGTCCCCTTCAGGATGAAACCAGGCTCCTACTATTGATTTTTCTATTGGCTTACCTGGTGGCTGGTGATGTATGTGGTCTAGTCAGAGACTAAGGGGACTGGATATTTTTTTATTGACCATTAACTTCAGTAGTCAAAGCCAATAGCCAAATTTTCAACAGTAAGAGGTTTTGCTTAGATGCTCTCTAATGGTGGGTGGCATATATCTTACCTGAAATCATCTCTTGCAGTTAAAAAGCTATTAAAAACTGTTAAAGTGGTCATATAATAATGTATTTAAAGTTTAGAAATATAATTTTATTGACTTGTAGAAAAGGTTCACAATAGTAAATGTTTTAAACCTGCCTCTGTTTTCATATATTTGGCATCAGTGCACGATAACTACTTTTAAAAATAGCTTGTTGTTACTGCATAAGTAAGGACAGTGACATGTTAGAATATTGTTATGATACCAGCCTTTTAGGGATAAATCATGCCACTGATATACACAATATTTTCACAATATTCACTTAAAGGTTGAAACTGCTTTTCTTGTATTACATCTGTTCCTTCCACAAATAGACAGAACTGAAAGTAACTGAACATTTTTTTTAAGTAAAGACTTGTGCTCTTGATGAAAAATATTGACATTTTCAGAAATATCACCATATTAGCTATCAACAAAATTAAATTTCCTGAATCCCAACAAAATTATACTCTGCAGTCTAGATACATCCTTATGTGTAAAAATACTTGGGTACTCCTTTTTTGTGGGGATGCCATACAAGTCACTTGGTGGGCCACACTGAATCAGAAGGAATAAATTAATGATCTCACAGTGGTAGTACATAACAATGGTAGTCCTACTCAGGGAGTTTAGGGGAAGGAGAGGCCCAATCTACAGACTTTATTTCCTTGCTTACAGAGGTACCTTGATATGGAGAGGGGTCCAGCTGCAGACCTCCACTCTCAGCCGGCCAACGGTTGCTCCAGTGTGAATCGGAAGCCACCTCCAATGTGAGACAGACGTGAAGTAAATATAAATAATTATATAGCCCCCTTCATACTGACGCGTTTGTGCCACCTCCAGTCATTTTAATGAGTGACAGGTGGCGGATGGGAAACAATTTTAACTGCGGCAGTAGAACAGAGAAGCGGTTGGCGCCCACGTCAGCACGCACAGATTTTGTCATAGAAATCACATACGTGTAATATATTACATAAACGTATAAAATACGTATTATATACTTATGATATATGTATATAATGTCTATAGACTTTGCCCTGCCGCACAGAAACTTTCTAGCGGCAGTCGCCTGGCAGCAGCCAATCACATCTGAGTAGGGAGAGAACCCGGAAATAGCAGCTTCACGGGTCAGAGCAAACATTAAATGAGCTCTACCAAACGGCTCTACCTTCATGTAAAGATAATCGCGAGAAAAACTTGGCTTGAGACAGCATTTCACTTAAGAATGTTTAAGGAGGGAGTGTTATGAAGGACTTTTGGGCTCTGCTGTGACGTTCACCGAATCACCTCTCCGCCACTGCCGCTTCGGACTCTATGCTCGTACTGGGGCGCAGCAGACGCTTTAAAAACGCTTTATATTTAATGGACTCATCTGGCAGGGAGGCTGTTTTTGGGGATGTTGCTGCACGGCGGTGTGAAGGTGTCTTAACTAATAAAACCTTGAGTTGATGCTGCCTTTGTCCCCGTGTTACGGTTAAAACAGTTGTGACTGTAAACACAGAGGCTGTGATAGGACTGTCAAGCAAATAAAACAGTTGTGTCTCTAGGAAATGAAAATGCTCGAGATTATTACACCAAACAGAGGTTACGTATTTTTAACTTTGTGTTTTTTAATGTAACACGACTGACGAATCAAGTTACCACGGTAACCGAAAACGCTGACACCATTTCCTTCTCACATTGGAGGTGATCATGACGTCACTTCCTTCTGACGATGGAGGTGCAGAGTCTGCAAGCTAGTCGGCTGAGAGTGGAGGTCTGCAGCTGGACTGTCTTGTTGATATGTGCAAAAGACGTGTAGAGCAACCACAAATTGTGCAAAATAACCTCCTAAATTGGGCAATTGTAGCCAAAAGGGACAGTTTACAGGTAACTTCAATACTAAACAGAGACTTTGCTGTGATGTTTGGTCATAAGTATTGCTTCATGTTCTCCATGACTTTAAATGCATAAACCATTGTCTCATAATACAATAATAAGGTAGTTTGGGGTGTAGTTGCCTAAAATTGATTATTGTCATAATAGATTGATTTTGTTTCATGACAGTATAAAAGTTAATGAATATGTTAATTTTTCCCCATAGAGTTCTAAAGGCCTTTTAGAAATCCAACATTAATGTACCTTCGATGAAACTTCAATTTCTTTTTAAATTAAAACCCTGTTTTCAATAAGAAATGTACAACTTGTTTGTAATGGGAGGAGAGTTAGATCACATTGGTATCCAAATACTGTTAGGCTTGAATAACCTTAATTTTTTCTTTAAAATGACTCCATTTATGTAACACTCTTTCCTGAAAACACAATGAAAGTACAAATTGAACAATCAAAGGGTGAGAACTTGAACAGTTGACTTAGTAAGAGGTGGAACAATGCTGTTGACAGGTAGAATGAACTACAGTGTGCTTAAATGAGCAAGGCTATTGAATGTAACAATAGGGTGTAATGTGTCCAGCCAGTATAAAAGCCATCTTTGATTACAATATGCATAGTTTAGTTTGATAGTATGCAGGATCTTGGCGGAGTAATTGAGTAGAAGTCATTGAGGAGAGAATACCTCCATCTCATAATGAAGTCAAACTGAGTGGTGGATGGATGCCAGATGTAATTAGGGAAGGAAACGGCGACTACTGCTGCAGCACCGCGGCAGAAAAGGACTCCAGTCCTTTCTATCCAGCAGCACTGGGTGAACCACATGTTGGGTAATTAGCATCAATATGATGCTGCAGAGTTTGAGCTAGAGGAATTAAAAGTCGCTGGAATGCTGGTAGACTGTGGGGTGTGTGATGAATCAGAAATGCACTTTGAAACAGATTTAGTGAGATATTTATTCTTTGTTTTGCATTCAAACTCAGATCAACATTAAACTTTAATTAATGCACCATATTTCTTTTATCAAAGGGCAACTAATCCCCAGAGTTTTTATTTAGCTGCATGTGATCTGTAAAAAAAAAACTGCCCCAAGAACATCCTAAACAGGCCTACAAGGAAAAATGGATGAGGCACATAAACTGACTGTACTCATTAATGTCATTCATTTCTCTGTCTTTGTGTGTTTGATTATTTGCCATAATCTAATAACCATTCAGTGTTGACTACAAACAAGCTACATGAGTGTGAAAGGATAATATATATGTTCCTTAAAATGTGTATATTATACAGTATTTTATCAACCTTGCCCTTGGTTTATTATCACTAATAACCAAAATGCACTTGCCACATTCCTGAAGTGTCACAGCAACATCTGGGATTGGTGAAGACTAGAGTGAGAAGGTTAGAAAATATCGAAAGACTATAATATCACAATTTTACAATATCTTGCAGTACAATACTGCATTGATATTTCATATTACAATGATATTTTACTACTTATTTTGCTATAAATTTGGAACATTTGCATTATAATACTGCTTCTAGTTGGCAGCAGATGTTTCGATGTTGACTTTCCATCTCTCAGTTACATTTATTGTCATGTATTTCACCGGGACAGACAATACAGCTTACCCATCCTGCAGGGACAATACTTTGTGTAAATCACACCAAAAGCAAACAGAAATGTTATGTTTGTATTATTGTTAAACATTACATTGCATATTTGTGAGATTATTTTAATGGAAATATTACATTTTGCCCTTTTAAAGTTCTGTAATGTACGGAAGCTTGCTTTATAGCGTTGCCCATCCTGTGTTGTGATGTGTATCATATTGCCATATTCTTACTTGTACATGCCTGTGTACAAACCCATGGTTGCCTTTGCACTGTTTCTGGCTGCTTTTGCGAAATGTTTCAATTTTTATTTACTTCAAAGATTTTAAACTTAGTTAGAAGTGCTCAGAGAGCAAAAACCTCAGCCAAGGAATTTCCAACATTGTCAGGCAAGTTATTGTCAATAACTTAAGACAATGCCCCAGAATCATATGTTAATAACAGGCAATTTCAAGTACACATGTGCCAGGTTTTAATGGGTAGACATCAGTCCTTGAGCATGTTTATAACACAATATGTAGAAATGTAATATTTTTTACTAAAATGGCAAGATTTTGACCATAACTGATTTACAAAAATTAACAGTTTATACGTTTTTTATATAAACATATATATGCATTTTTGCGTTTACTTATTTTTGAAATGTGAATGTCAATTTTTGCATGTGGAAACCAGTTTGAATAATGGTATTCAGAATGCTCAACTGCAGCCCAGTGCTCTAACACTAAGCTGTTAAGGCATTGATCTGAAACAAAGAGCGGGCACTTTCTAAGCTCGGGTCAATAGTGTGGTCAGGGGAGAAGTCCCTCTGCTTGGTCACAGCATCTGCATCTGCAGAGGCATGCAGATAGCAGAATCCTTGGAGAGTGGAGCAGATAGATGGTGGCGCTAAGCCCAGCCGGAACAAAGCTCATGCAGCAGAATGGAAGAGTCCTCTGGGAGTTTGGGATGCGTCAGAGGGATGCACTCAAAAAGAGGTGGCTGCTTCGCTGATCCTGCTGAACACTTTACCGCTTTGTGTGTATCTACACAAATACGGTATACACACCTGCACTTGGACAGCTATACGTAGCCAGCACTCAGTGGATTCTCTCTTCTCCTGACGTCCCCACACTGATTGAAAACTGCACTTTCCAATGCTTCTCTCCGTCACATATGCCTGCAATTACATGCCAAAACACAAACTTGGCTGTTATTCTGTCACAAAGTATATGCACATATGGCACTGCATTGCTATTTTCTCTGTCTGTGTAGTACTCACAATACAGCAGACAGTGCAGGGATGCGCTAAGCTACAGAGATGCCCAGCAGAATGAGAATGGAGGGGAGTACTGCAGGCAAAAGCAGAACAATGGAGGCTGAGGGGAGAGCGGAGCCTGGCGGAGAGGCCCTGCTGCGGTGGAAGCAGAATAATGGAATAGAACCAACATAACTCCCTCAAAAACAATGAAAGTTAACCCAGAGATAGATACTGACGAAACAATGAAAAATAAAACGGTACCCTTCTTTGCTCGGGGGCGACGTGAAGTGAGAGTGAATAATGTAGCTCTATATGAGTAAGCCTTATATGCCTGGGATAATGTAATAAGCAAGTGACACAGAACAGTTGTGTGAGCAACACGCTCTGCAGTATTGCCAATACTCCAGGTTCTACTGCAGTCATTTTATTTGCTTATTACAAACCATGCAGCCTCAAATTTAGCTCTTCTCCCTCACCTTCACTCTCACCCTGTCCCCCTTGTTCAGTCTTGCGAACCTTATTACCCACAATTCTAAAGGCGGCAGGGATTACATGAGTATATAATTTTCAGCCCTGACAGGCCAAAGGAATTGTCGTTTGAGCTCTGAGACGAGGTGTCAGTGCTGCAAAATGAGTTTTCTCTCTAATGGACATCTTAGACTCTGTCGGTGCGTGTAGGTGCATGCATACATCAAAGTGCGAGTTTCTGTGTGTCTGTACCTTCATATTTTGCCCTGTCCCTGCATACTGATTCCCTGAGCATGACTGGTATGTATTGATCCTTGATATTCAGATTCATGACCCTGACCCATGTAACCAGCAGAGCTGTGCAAATCACAACACCACAGCCTCATTGTCTGCTGTCGAACAGGGCTCCATGACAAGTAATGGCTGTGTTTGTGTTTTAGCATAACCCACTTTCACGTAATGATCCTTTTATTAGCATACACACTCAGAGCAAATATGTGTGTTTGTGTGTGTGTAAGCAAGCGAGGGTAGCCTCAGGCCTGTGCGTGTGCTCATAATGGAAAATCATTGTCATTAGTACCCTCTGTCTTTGACTCAAGAACAAAACATTTAGAGGTTTAATACATATTTGGAGCAGAATTGATTTTGGGGATTTGCTTAGTGTCGAGCTATGAGGCTTCACACAACATCAGACTGAGAGCGTAAGTAAACAAAAAGAGAATGTGTCTTAAGATTATTAAATGAAGAACTCATATTTACTGTAGCTTTTTTATCTGTCCATCGTGTTGTCTATGCAGAAAAATTGTAACAGCAAATCCTTGGCAAATCCACTCCTACGCTTTTTTTTAACAATAGAGACATTGTTCATTGATGAGACAGTCGATGCGTCTGAGTTCTGGAGGTGTAGTCTTAGCATGTTTCTTGCCTTTTTTGTACATTCGTTTAGAGTTCTTCCTTTTTCCTTGCCCCTCTTAAGTTTGCCTTTATTCTTTAATCAGTTTTAAATAGGATACCCGAGGAATTTCCTGCTCCGGTGCACAAGTGGAAAATCACCGGGACAACTTAAAAGTCTGCAATGGGGAAGAGAGAGCAGTTATATATTTAGTGACACTCTGTGTCTGGGAATAATGGAGAAGTTCCCCCTGCTAAAGCACAGTGATGAGTTTAATTAAGTTGAAGATGCTGTTTGATGTTCTTCAGTGGCTCACACCCACTGTCATCTGCTGCTTTGTGCTTTTTTCACATTGCTTTATGCTTTTTTTTTCTTTCTCCTCTCTGCATCTTCTCACTTTTTTTCACTTCAGGTGGCTCGAAGTTTGATGGCTCCGCTCTCATTGGACATAGCAGGGGATCCAGACAGTGAGAGAGCGTTAGGAAAGCAGCGTCTCAGCGTTGCCATCGGTGTCCTTGCAGGGGCTGCAGCGGTCATCCTAGTTATCCTTCTCGTGGTCACAGCTCGGCAGTGCGGTGCTCAGGGGAAGAATGGTTACGAGGCTGGGAAGAAGGAGCCAGAGGAAGACTTCTTCAGTCCTCCAGGGGCTCAACCCCAGGTCAGCCGGGGCAGGGGGTCAGACCGAGGGCGCAAGCCTAGGCGGGACAAACGCAACGGAAGTGGTGGTGGTACTGCCACAGGAGGGGGGAAGTCAGACAAATCACTTTATAGTGGTATCGTCACAGTCAATGGGCTACGCCGCCATGCTAACGATGATGATGAGGAGGATTTGAGCAGCGCAAGTGAGCGTTTGGCTGCCCGCTACTGTGTTGTGGACGGTGACCCAGGCAGTCCACGAATGGGTGGTGGGAGAAGACATCAGTCGAGCCCAGATCTGGCCAGGCACTACAAATCCAGCTCTCCTCTTCCTGCCGTGAATCTACAGCCCCACTCCCCCCCAGCAGAGGGGAAGAAACACCAGGCGGTCCAGGACCTGCCACCCTCCAACACCTTTGTGGGCAGTGGGGGTTGTGTGGGGAGTGCCGGCTCCAGCAGCAGCAGTAGTGGGGGCAGTGGAAATGCAGATGCCATGTCCCTGGGATCTGACCAGTGCTCAGAGTATGGCTGCCAGACTGGGAACAAGTACAGCAAACAGGTAGGCAATCTGGTGCAAGAAATTAACTGTGAAATCAGATGTTCACAGAAATATATTTCCATATTGAGCTAAACACGCAGCCAAATAGAGTTAACTGACTAGCCTAGGTTAGTTGCAGAAAGTCATCCAAATTGAGCATTCTGTAGTGCAGAACTGGTGGGTAAAGGATGTGGTTGTCTTGCAGAGTGAATTATGGTAAATGCTGAGGTAAGTAGTAGTGTTTCAACCACAAGCCTGTGGTCCCTTTTTGTATTTAAATGCTTTGGTCAAGTTTTTATGTATGAGTAATAAAGCTTGTGTTCAACACAAAACATTTTCATAGTGCTCAAAAGTACTGCAGTCCTTACACTTCAAGTCTATATCATAAATTCTCTAAGAATTTGATATTTATGTTAATTCACAGTGTGATACAGCTTTGGAGTAGCACAAGAGAAGGGGTGAATGGGAATGCTTTACATACACTCAAAGACATACACACTTACACCACTGTACTTCCTGACCCGCTCTGTGTGCCTCCCTGTAACCTTTTACACCTCTGACAAACCACAGGAGGCAGAACAAAGAGGGTGCCAACTCCTCCCCATTCTGCCTCCATGACATTCACAGTAAAAGCAAAATGTCACGGGATAAATATTACAGCTTGAAAGTGCAGTGTGATCAAGTCTTTAATAGAAAGTTTGTAAAAGTCGCATGCCTGCAGAATGAAGTTTCTTTGCCTTTAACGTGATTAGAAGGGGCTTTGGAAATAGAAGAACATAGCGCCTTTGACTTAACTCTTAGTTCACACAATTTTTCTGTGCCTCCTTGAAGAAAATGCCACTTAAAATACTCTCTTTGTTATGTCCTGGAGTTTATCCATACAGCCTCCATCTACAGGGGTGTTTTCTACTTACCTCTGGAGAACCAAGCGTTTCCAATGGGGAGAGAATAAGAGCTGCATTTGATCCTCGACAGAGACCAAATTTTTTTTGTTTTTGTTTTCAACTTGAATTAAACATTTTTTAATAGACACTTATGACATGATGTGAACGGTCAAACAGACAAGGACCTGAGACTTTAAATACTGCTGAACCAAGCTGCTCTGACAAGTTGCTATCCATGTTATTTGCTCTACCCATGGTGCATATATGTCGTTTCTTTACATACAGGTTTGAGAGCAGGATTTTGTGGAAGTATTAATAAGAAAGTATAGAGCTGAAACGATTCCTCGAATATTCACGAGTACTCGATTACAAAATATCCTCGAATTAAATTTTGTGCCTCGAAGCCTCGTTTAATGTATAATTATACATATAAATATATATCTGGACTACTATACAGTGCACGGTGTTTGACACGGACGGTCATTTCTGTGGCACACCTCGCCTGCTACCTCCGCTGCTGCGCGGCTTGTACAATCATGAAGGAAGAGAAAAGAGAGGGACAGAAAGGAGAGAGTCCGCAGAAGAAATGGCAGAGAGTGTCCCAAGTGTGTGGTCACTACAAGAAGGGACGAAAAGAAAACACAGTGCAGTGTGTCTGATGTCAAACAGAGTTAGCTTAGCATGTAGCTTAGCATGATAGCACGTCGTTAGGGCTGCAACTATTACTATTGCAGCATTTTAAATATGCTCATCACAGACATGCGTCCTCTTTCCATGGTGGAGGACACAGGATTTAAGAACATGATCAAGGATTTCAATCCAAACTACACAACGCCCTCCAGAACACACTTCACAAATATAATTGCAGAATTATATTACTGCTTTGTAAATCATTATTGTCTTGGTTTTGTTTTAAGCCAGTACTGGTTTAAACTTTGAAACTTGTTAAAATAAAAACCCTTTTCTGAGGAATAAATGGCATTTGGTTGCTCATTTTGAAAGCCCTAACATGTTGCTTTGTATACAATTGATTTATTTGTTTAAAAACAAAAAAGTATATTTTGTGAGAGTACTCGAGTACTCGAAGAAATAATTGACAGAGTACTCGATTCCAAAAATACTCGATAGTTGCAGCTCTAAGAAAGTATAAAGAACTAGACAGCGCAAACTAGGCCTGCACAATATATCGTTTGAACATTGGCATCGCAATGTGCGCATGCGCAATAGTCACATCGTGCATGCTATGTGACTATCACATTTCCACCATTTATTGGGGAAATGAAAAAAAGCAACTGAAATTGAAACCTATTCTTCCTTTTATATACAGCAATCTTCATCATTCACAGATGAACCCCCTTAGCCTGGATTAAACTGTATTATAGGAATACAATGGTGTCATTGTGAGTCAACCAAATTCTTTCCAAACAGAGCTATTCAAGTCATCTGGTGAAAAGTCTTCTATTTTTAATATCGCAAGATAAATCGCAATATATCTCAAACCCCCCAAAAATCGCGATGTCAGTTTTTTCCAATATCGTGCAGCCCTAGCGCAAACCTCAGCCAAGATAGCTCTCATAGCTGTTACATCTATGAGCAGTGGTTCCATGATAAAGTTAACAGCATAATATGATTTGTTGACCCTGAAACCCACACCTAGCACTCAGAATTATGTTGATGTCATTATTGGTTAGACAGTTACTGAGCAAAAGCGATTGTTTGCTCATGGAGGATATCTGGTTCAACATCAAAAATCGTATCACTTTTGAGTTGAGACATTACCAACATCTCCTGGAAGTTTCAGCAAAATCAGTCCAGTAGATTTGGCGTAATTTCGCAGACAAACAAACAAACAAACATGTGCAGCAGAAATTTAACCTCCTTATTGCAAAGGCAATAAGATGAACTGATCCTTAAATCTGGTGCCATCAATTTTGTGAGCCAAATCTAATTGTCTACCCATCTATCCACTTGAATCCCAAATTGCGATTCAATTTAAAGTATTCCAGACCTTTAGTCCAAGTAACTTCTTTTCATTGGATTAAAAGGTTATTGAGACAATGGTTCCCAGCATGTCCACTGAGGTTTAAAGATGTGTGCACACAAAGCTAATTGGTCTTCTGTGTGAAAGAGTCTTCTGAATTACATCAGAAAGTTTAAACACTGCAATCCTGACCACTTTTTAACAAAGACCCAAGCCTTTAGCGGGTATTTTACTGGGGTGAAATAACTTTAGCTCAGTCCCTGCAGTAAAAACTCACTGAGTACCTCCTTCAAGCAGCGTTTAGTCCCTAGGGAAAGGCCTTGCTCGCTATAGTCTCAACGGATCCTTATGTTTTATGTTTGCCTTTTACCCTTAGTATGTGAACCATTCTCCCCAGTCAGCTCCCCCTGACTTTTCTGTCCACGCTCTGTCTCCTGAAATGTGTCTCCCACCTCCTCCGTCCCGGCCTCATCCTTTTTTCATTCACACATCTGCTGACATACTGTACTGCGTACCCCGCTGCTTATGTCTAAACACCTTTTTATCTCCACAAAATAGCTGTCAGTGTGTGCACACATGCCTGTGAGCCCGTGTCAGCATGCTAAGCCTGTGAGCGGTGTGACAGAACCCTGCTGTCAGAGCGTGTGAGCGTGCCCCCCCTATGTCAAACATCAGCCCCTCTGTTAAGCAAGATCTAATGCAGGGGACATGAGTCAGCCCCCTACTGTAGCGAACAATACGTGAGCGTGCATTTGTGTCAACAGGCATGAACGCGCACTCACGTGTGCATCGCGCATGTGTTACCATGTGAATCAACCCCTGAGGTGTTCAGTGGCAGCGAGGATGGGGAGGGAGTGGGCGAAAAGTTGCCTCCAACAGGGTAATTGGTCATTTTCTGTTTGTGTTTTTTTTTCTCTTGTCAAGCTGCTTTCTCCCATTTAGCATATATGTTTATTCGGTAAACAGACTCAGCTGCATGGATAATGGATGCGCTGGCTTTGGTGTTTGCTCAGGAAGCGCTAGTTAAAAGCTGAAGTCGTGCTGACAAATAAATATTGCATAGAGACGGTCACTCACCCCTTTCTCTACCACTAACACACACACACACACTCAGACAATCTATCATCGTCGACATACTGACACAGCAGGGTCTCCCTAGTCTGTGGGGAGTGCTCCCTAGAGTGACGTTTGAGTGACAGCTAACCCTTCTTAAAGGGGCGGTGTCTCATTTCATTGACGGACAGCTCTGCATTTATCCTCCCTGTGGTGAAAAAGTGCTGATGTGGTCATTAAAACGGAAGTAGAGGAGCTTCTTAGGCTAATCAATTCATACACAGACTCTCTGATCCAACTCAACACTCATTCTCATACACACTTGTGCAATCACACAAGAGGAGCTTGTGCGCATCCACATGGGTACACACACTCCAGAGGTTAATCCATTACGGAGTCAATCCTCTTAATCTGCCGTTCCCAGGGAAAGAAAATGCTTACTGGGAGAGTTTGGGCTTCATGCTTACGTGTACTCAAAACATGCCAGCATGCACACGCAGACTTACAGACACACAAACTGACAGCGTAATGAATTATTGATCGCTGGAGGTAATTAACTCCCCTGCTGCAGCGGAGTGTGCCCCCCACTCCACACCCCTGCCCACACCTAAAATATCCAAGAGTGAGTGGTTTCGTTCCCCACTTTTGTGCTTGTCATGGGGTGGGAAGGGGGGGTCATGCGTGACCGTGTTCATATCAATGTCAGAGTTTGTTAGTGCTAACAGTTTGGCAACGCAAGCAGGTTTGTGTTGTTGGGTGTCTGTCACTGTGCTGGAGGGGCCGCTTATTTCATGAAGATAGTTTATACATGAGTGCGAGTGAGAGATATAGTCAAGGAGTAAAAGGTTGTGAGTTTGTGCCAAGTTTAGGAACTGGGACACTTACGGAATTTGGAATAGCACTGGAGTGGGAGAGAATTATAGGAGGTTAGGAGGCAAGGAAGATGGAGTAAATGAGAGGGGAGGGTGGGTCTTTGAATTTCAAAGCTATTTTACTGGGTCAGTGAAAACTCTAAAAAGTGTTTATCTGAAGTCAGCACATCATCTCACCAACTGGGTGCTCTAAATAGGATGTAGAAATGAGTGTGGGGAAACATGAAGCTGGCCGTTATGGATGAGGGGCAAGATTGCATCAGAGAGGCGAAAAGATGATAAAAAAAAGTTTAGTCTGTTTGTGTTGAATTTTCTTTAAATCTAGGTTGTTCACAGAGAAGGGGGTAGATGAGAGGAGGGGGATATCCATTTCAGTGGGCAGGGAAAAAAACAGAAATGAGGAGAGAAAGGGTGCAAAAGAGTGAGCAAGGGTGAGAGAGCAGGGTTGAGAGATAGAGGTTAGCTGAAGGGGAAAAGATATGGGCAAGGGAAAGATGGCTGGAATATGAAAAAAGACAGAGACCAATTAAAAGCAGAAGATTGAATTAGGAGGGTGGAAGCTAAAGGGGTATTGGAGTGTGTGTTTTATGTCATCTTCCAGACATTTTTGCAATCAGTGCCAATATAAGGACAAGATGGACTATCTTACTTTGAGTGGGTGCATCCCAAACTACTACAGATGTTTGTGATATTTTTGACCCAGGGATAGGCCACTGTCAGAAGAAAACACGACAGAAGCCTGAAAATGTGAACTAACCCAAGATACCATTACAGTGCTACCTCACAGAGATATATAATTGAAATATTACTATATAATATAGATTGTTGTTTTTTGCACATATTTAAACAGCTTGGTTGTAAGTTTTTAATTTCCTTTACAAGGCAATAGCATTTGATATAGAGTAATAGCTAAAGCACTTTTTAAGAATTGTTAAAAATAAAACTTAAGATTTTAAATGTGGTTGATACTTACTGTTTTGTTGCATCTAAACAGAAACTTAAAACAGCTTAGTCCGCCTGTCCTTGTTTAACTTAACACTGCATTTGAAAAGAGAATATTTGTGACAGTCCTTGCCTTTTGTTAATTTTAGACTTTGTAATAGTTATGAATTATAGTTTTTTGGTGATTAAAATCCATGAATAATACAATTTTAGACAACCTGAACTTCTGTATATCACACACATTTTTTTGATTAATACAAACAGAGATCTAAGTGTAAGATTTTGAAAACTCTTCGTAAATAGTTTCTACAAAGATGACATTTGTTTTTTATACCATGTTGAATTATGTATAATTAGAACCAGAAAAAATAAGAGGATTTTTTTATGGTATGGATAACTTGTTATAAACGCTTGTATTGTTTCTACATTAATGCTAGAATTGGAATTTGCATGGCTATACAGATTGGAAACTGTTCCAATCTTTTTCCAGAATTTGTTAGGTAGTTTCTACAGGCTCAGGATATTAAGCATGTGCCAATTACAAATAATTATATTGTGATGCATGTGGAGAGGATGATGTTAAATCCAGCTTAGTGTCCTTTTTTAGTGTTTTGGGGGTTGGAACTGCCTGGAGCTCACATAACAAATCAATGAACGGAAGTCCTTGAAAGCACAAACCTCTACCGAGGCATTCTTGACACTATTTGCCCTGTCTTGGAATACTTAACAAATTCTTTTTAAAATTCTTGGATCTGTAGCCAGAATTGGATCACCACCAAAATTGAGAATCACTTCTACCTTGTGACATGACTGACATCCCCTGAAAATGTCATTAGAATTTGTTCATACTTTTTTTAGTTGTCCTGTTCACAATCTAACAAGTAAACTAACAACAAAAAGCTACTGTCCTTGACAGAGAAGCACTGAGTAAGACAACTTTGACAGGACAGCTGTGGAAAAAGTTTGGAAGTTTTTGATACGTAATGCTGTGGACACACTTAAGTACAGAACTGCGAACAAGCAGACCTAATACTGATGGAGATAGCGTAAAAGGAGAAGGTTGGATCATCCACCTGGGGAGAGTGAGGGGGAGGAAGACTGGGAGAGATAGATGGATGGTGAGCGGTTTGGTTTGGGCGGCGGCCAGAGAGAGAGTGGACTGCTGAGATGTGGGTCATCAGGATACCCGTTGGCATCAGGACACATTAATGATCACAGCAGTCACACGGCACTGCAGTCAATATGGGCAAAGTGGCCTCATTCTGCACACTCTAACCATCACCACACACAGACCACACACTCAACCACCAACAGTTTGTTTTCCTGTCTGCTTGACTTCGTTCAACCACAACAAAGGTCAGAGTTGATCCTGACATTTGTTTTCACTTTCCTTTCCATCTGCACCTTGTAACTCTTTTGAATAAGCACTTTTAACTAATTTTTTTTCACATTGTTCTTTTATGTCTTTCGGTCCTTACTGTGCCATAAATCTAAACACACAGTCCCTCTGCATCTTCCCTGCGTCACCCTGACCCCCCAGAATGGCTGGACTCAGCGTTTTCACTAGTGCCACTTCTTCTTTTACTGTAGTGAGCACTTTCTCCCTCCATGGATCACGTTTGAGGGCATGGTGCCACAGAGGCTGAATCGAAGAAGACACACTGCCCAACACACACATACGCACACACATCCAAAGTCTAATCAATGGGCCGTTTACAAGGCCAAGACTGCAGCACGAACAGGTGGGTTGATAGCACAGTTGTCTTTCTTCTTCTCTTTTTGTCCGTGTTGCCCAGTTTCACAAAGCTTGGTGAAGGTCAGCAGAGGGCTATCAGCGAGGGGTGCCTGAGTATTTGGACGCAGCAAGGACAGGAGATGGAAATGAGTTTGTGGTGAATAGAACTCATCCAGCTAGTCTTGTCCATCTAATTGGACTGTATGGAAGGACGCCGGCGGAGAGATTAGGTCTACTGGATTATAAAATTGAAAAGCAGCTTTTCATTTCAACAAAATCCTTCTAGGATTAAATATGATGAGCGTCTGTCATAGACTCACAACCTCCTCCCCCAATTCATCAACACACACACGTGTACACACACCTCCTGTGGTGACGTGCATGCAGCGTGCTGAAGGGTCACCAGGGTGAAGGCGCCGTCGACTAGATGCACACACACACGCACATCCCCGCCTCTCCTTCTTTCTTCTCTGCTACAAACTCCCTCTCTGTAACCTACCCGTGACCCTTGTCATGATGATACCAACGCTCTGATGTGTTTATTAAAGTCACCATGAGTTCACGCCACGCAGCTAGCCATATGCTCAAGGGGTGAGTAAGAGGCCAGGTGAGGAGGTGGGGGGTAAGCGAGAGGTGAGAAGGACGAGGTAACCAAAGCGGGGATCACCCGACGAGCCAGACTGAAAACTGATCTACTGACCCAGAGACAAAGAGCGAGGGAGGAGTGGCCAGGGAGGAGATGAGAGTCAGCAGGCATCATGGAGGGAACCTGAGCCAGGACTAAAGATGATGAGAGATGGAGAAAGACTCAAACATTCCTGGAAAACAGAGAGTGGCATTAGATGCTTGTACATGAGGTTCAAACACATAATTTGTATAGCAGCAAGTTTTTTCCTGATATATGCTGCAACATTAATTTGGGTTAAATAAAAATAGGAATATTTTTGTGTACTTCAAATAGTACTTTTTAAATAGTTTATATCTTTCTTCAAAACATACGTTATTCTCCTGGTCCAGCTTAGGAAAAAAGCACCTTTAATTGTTTTTCATACAAAATGACCTGTCTCTAAAACCCAACATGAGAACAACACTATCTCTCCCTCTCTCTCTCAATTGCCCTCTCCACCTTTAAAGACTGTGTGCTTCGTCTGTTAAAAAAGAAAAAAACTTCATTATGTCATCAGGGGATGTACCACTCTTTGAGCCTGGATTTTTTTTGGTACACGTGGCTCCACATTTCTGCATATCTTTGTGCAGATACAGTAAACTTTAGAGAACAATGCTTGAAAGCAGGAGAGGTCAGACATAGCTTCAAAGAATTTACACCAGAGCTGCCTGTTCTTTGCAGAGCACAGTAGAGTTTATCCAAAATCCAATATTTTTGTGGATTTAGACCAGAAATGTCCAAAATATGTTCAAGGGACACCCAAGAGTAGTAGAAAACTTAAAAAAAAAAAAAAAAAAAAAGCATACAAAAACCCTAAAAGTACGAACATTCCTTAATGAAGTCCCTGGTGACAAGGACTGGTGGCAGGGACTGGGGACAATTTAGGTATCTGGCCACATACGGTTTCTCAGGGGTTGTCATGTACCCATCAATGGAGATGAAACAAATGCACTCATAAACCTGACTGAGTATTAAACAATAATGGCCAGCAGGACTTCAACCTGTATGACTTCAAATAGCATCTTGCAGGCAGGAGAATTCAATAAAACGTTTTTTTAAGTCTGATTAGGAAAAAAACAGGTAGTAGATTTGTTTTCCCTTCTGACAGAACTGAACACAACTAGCTAAGATGCAGGTAAAGAGAGACTATCTAAATTAAGCTTTGTTGAACTTCAGTAAATATGGATCATAGTAACGGTCTGATTAATCAACAGAAAAAGGCATTTATTTTTATACATTCAATGGCCAACAGACTTTTGATTATGAGCCTTTTTAAGGTCAGGATGCAGAGGAATTACAGTTAAAGGTGAGAAGTAAAATTGTGGTTTTGACTAGAAATAATGGAGAAATGGGGGATGTTTTGGTGAGGGATTTTCACCTGCAAATATCTGGTGATGTGTTTTTGTTCTCTGTTGTCATTGGTGCTGCCTGCCTCTGCGAGAGTTTGATCTCTTTGATTTGCAAGGCAGAACTTCATGTAAGACATTGATAAGGCTTTTGAGAAAAAAGACAGCTAACGATTCCTTTTGCCATTTGTTAGTGATCCTTAGCGGCACCTGGGTTTCAGTTTCAATCGCTAATAGGGACACATGTTAACAGTTGAAAAAAAGAGTGCAAGACAATCAGCACGATATAAACATACTATGAAAGAACCCCTCAGTTTCTCAAAAAGCCACGACTGTACTGTACATTCTTAGTCAGAGCACAGAAGCCCCTTTAGTGATGAAATATGATGGTATATTTTGGTCAAACACACATCTTCGACAATATTTGTGGCTTTTTCTCAAAATGCTGAAATGGAAGTATTGACTTGTTCAGCAACTATAAGACAAAGTTCTGCAGAAATATGAAGAGAAATGTATCCTGTGAAGTGCTTTGTAAAGGTGCTTATGTGTCTTTTGTTCTGCTCTGATGCTCAAAAAGAAACAAAAGGAAATGTTAGCATGTTAATACTCTAGTCTGTCATGTTTTCTGACTGCAAAAGAAAGGTTATATGAGAATTGACAATATCTTTCTTCCGTTTGAAGGTTTTGTTGGGTTTTTATCCTGCAGCGCTTTCAGGTGAAAAATAAACCATTTATCCCTTTTACTCACCATATGTCATGCTGACTTCTCCTGCAGTAACCGTCAGTGTTTGCTCTTCGTTGAAGGGATCTTTAAAATAATAACTGGTTATTAAAACTCCAAATGGACCTTGTAGATTTCGCTATAACTTAAGAGTGATGAAGTTTATTCATTTCATATAGAACAATCTAACACATTTATGTTGCATAAAATAATGTTTTAATTTTGGAGGAAAAAAGTGTGTGTGTGTATATAAATATATATATATATATATATATATATATATATATATATGTATGTATATATGTATATGTATATATATATATATATGTGTGTGTGTGTGTGTGTGTGTGTGTGTGTGTATATATATGTGTATAAAAATATATTGCTATACTAATCAGTTTTAATATGAAAATATATATATATATATATATATATATATATATATATATATATATATATATATATGTATATATATATGTATGTATGTATATATATATATGTATGTATGTATGTATATATATGTATATATGTATATATATATATATATGTACAGTCATGGAAAAAATTATTAGACCACCCTTGTTTTCTTCAATTTCTTGTTAATTTTAATGCCTGGCTCAACTAAAGGTACATTTGTTTGGACAATTATAATGATAACAACAAAAATAGCTCATGAGAGTTTAATTTAAGAACTAAGAACTATTCATTTTCCATGGTTTTCTTGATAATAACCAAAATTACTTAAATTCTTACATCAATAGCTATGGCATTGTACATAAAAACACTACTTTTAAGCATTCCATGTTTTCTTTTCTGTTTGCTTTAAACACATGATACACACAAGAGTTAATACTTGATTGCATAACCATTGTTTTTGATGACTGCAGCCATGCGTCTTGGCATGCTCTCCACCAGCTTCTGACATTGTTCTGCTGTCACAGCAGCCCATTCCTGTTGGACAAATTCAAACAAATTTTCTTTGTTTTTGGGCTTGTGGTTCTCCATTTTGAGTTTGATGATTTTCCACAGGTTTTCAATTGGATTAAGATCTGGTGATTGAGCAGGCCAAGGCATGGTGCGAATGTTGTGGTTCTCCATCCAGGCTTTAACTGACCTTGCCGTGTGGCAAGGGGCATTATCTTGTTGGAAAATCCAGTCATTGAGGCAGGAAAAGTTTTCCAGCTGATGGAAGAAGACTGTTTTCAAGGGTAGTCCTGTACATGACCTGGTTCATTAGGCCTTCACACAATTGCATTTGCCCTGTTCCACTCAGACTGAAACAACCCCAGATCATGACTGATCCACCCCCATGTTTTACTGTAGGGGCAAGACAGTCTGGGTTGTAAGCTTCTCCAGGCTTCCTCCTAACCAGTAAGTTGGCTGGAGTGGGCATCAATTCAAAATTGGATTCATCACTGAAGAACCTTAGCCCAATCATCAACAGTCCAATCCTTGTGGTCTCGAGCAAGAGTAACCGGGCCTTCCTCTGCCTTTCATTGATGAAGGGCTTCTTGCGTGCTCTGTGTGACTTCAAACCAGCTTCAACAAGTCGGTTTCGAACTGTCCTTGCTGAACAAGTCACATTTCTCGACAGTGCCCACTCATTTTAAGGTCCCTGGAGGTCTGGCGGCGATTCCTGACACAGGAGCGGATGAGTGCACGGTCATCTCGTGGGGGTAGAAAAGCGTTTCCTGCCACGGCCAGGTAGCAATTTGGTAGTGCCATGTTCAGCTTGTTTTTGTTGTTGTAATGAGCGGCTGTCTTGGAGATCTTCAGTTTTTTAGCTACCTGTCTCTCACTCATGCCAATTTCCAGCAGTGCCAAGATGGCTGCCTTTGTGGCTTCACATAATTCTTTTGTTTTAGGCATTATGTGAGAGCTGACAACTTCTGAGTTGTGCTACGGCTTGAATGTAAGCAGGAAACCACTCTAGGCCTTTGCATGTGCAGTGCTGCTTGTGACATGAAATGGCCTCTTATATACCCTGGGAATCAATTAAGCTTAAGAATGTCAAATAGGACATAAAGTATTATGTGACCAGCTGCATTTTTTGTTGTGTTCATTGTATTATACGTTTAGTGGTACCAGATATTAGAATGAACAAGAAATTGAAGAAAACAAGGGTGGTCTAATAATTTTTTCCATGACTGTATATCAGAGAATTAGAATTTTATAAGTCCATTTAAAGGTCAATATTTCAAATAACATAATCTTTTAGAATCTTTTTTTCTCCAAACAAGAAAAAAGAGGAAAGTTTTGCATGTTTACACTTGTGCTTTATCTTCAGACATTAAATATCTAGAGAAGAAAGTTTGCACCGTGTCTTAAATTACTTTTTGTTTTCATTATTTTGTTGGCTTGTCATCCTGCAGAGCTTTGAAGTATAGAATAACATTTATCCTTCACTCACTGTGTCATGCTGAATTTCATGGCAGCTACCCACAGTTGCGGTCTCTCTTTGATTCGATCTTTCAAGTAATAGCTTATTCTTAAAAGTGAACTTCACAAATGGACCTCATATTTTGTGATTTTTCTGTACAGTTTCATGTTGCTATAATATTTGACTAAGTTCAGAAAGAAGCAGAAGATTTGATTCTCCTGTCACAGAGGCAACGTCTGTTAATTAAAGTTACAGTATGCAACGTTTTATATTAATACATCACATATAAATTCTGTCATAATCAGATGGACTAGTGACTACTATGCAAAAACTCCCTCTGAGTTTGTTGTTATCAGCTCTGTTTACTCTTTCCAACCTTTTAAACCATAAGTCATTTAAGGGAAAACAAGTATAGTTAGGATTACAGTGTTGAAGTTCCATCATAAGTTTGCTCCTTGGGAATAATTTGTTTATATCTGAGTGACTGGTGCTGATAAGCAGTATCCACTAGATTAAAAGTCATGTATTTTTCCTGTTAAGCTCCATAGCTTATTTGTCCACATTATAGAAATGAGTGGATATTGTGAAAAATCTGATTGTTGTCAGCTTTATAGTCACTTAAGGTAATTTAAGGCCAATCTGCTGTGACTTCCACATGGACAACAGTGTCTCAAAATAACTTTCCAATGGGAGGCAAGTATTTATTTATGCCACCATGGCTTTTTATCGTATTAGCCATGCACCTAACCTTCAACAATCAGAATCGAGGGATGGGGATCAAAAAAACAGTTCCAGTTGAGAATTGATAACAACTCCCTCAAGGAATCAACATCTGCACTTTTGCTTACCAGTTCCATTATCAATTCCTTCCACTAAGTAGTGGTCAGAATTATTTCCCTAATTTCTGACAAAATGATTTAATACACAACTTTCAATAAGTGGAAGCACCAGTAACTTGCAAAAGCATTTATCAGTGCAGTACAGCATTAAATCCAGCGTGTCACATGTTTGATATGTGACTACTGAAAACCTACAGGTCAACTTTAGCAGGAATCAACAAGGCAATCATTAACAAATGATATTGATAGGCAGAATCGTTCATGACATGGATCAATAAAACTTTGGCAAATGCAATTCCTAATTAAATCCTTAAAATTATAAGACAAAAAACTTGTAGTAAAATGTATCCACTCTGATATTGTGCACCGATAGAAAAATAGACAGCCTCATTTTTCCATCTTTTTTAATTCTGTTTTTTTGGAGCCCTCAAAAAGGTTTGAAGGAGTGTATCACATTTAGGATGCTCCAGCATTCAAAGGACCCGACCTCTATTGCGTATATAGACTGCTTAATCAGAGCTAAAATGATATGGTCTAGCCTACAGATTGAGTCACCAGCTGTTTATGTGCTCTGTCCTGTCGCCTTGCAACCTCAACAGCTGTACCTTAATATGCTGATTTGAATAACATGATCTTTGTGACCAAACAATTACTCTACAAATATAGAATTATTTTTAAAAAAGCAGTGGTTCTTTATCTTTATTGCACTGCCTATAAACTACATTATATTCAAAACTGAAAGACAAACATTAAGATCTCTGGTGAGGCTTAGACTGCCTCTCTTTCTACCCTTTTTAAAAAAATGTTTAGTTCTATACCTTCATTCCTTTGTGTTTTTGCTTTTTGTTGGTTTTTAAAAACTGATGCTAAGTCTGTTTTATTCTTTGTTGTATTCCAGTTTGTAATTTAAGTAGAGTCAGACTTTGATGAAGGCATGAGAAATAGAAAAAAATAAATGGAGAATAAACAGAAGGCAACAGACCTTGGAATATGATGGACCACGGATGAATCACTGGATAGATCTTCTGCCTCAGTGTGTTGAAAGCTAAGTACATCTGCTGGCCATATTTTGAAGAGTCTTTGGAATGACACAGCCCTCAACGTGCCAGTGTGTCTGTTGAGTACAGCCTCTTATGCCAAGGTCAGACTGCACAACTACTTTAGTCAGTTACAACAATCACTATGTCAAATTAGGTGACCACACAGCCACAAAGTCATGCTGTGACTTTCCCGACATACACAATAGACTAAACCATTGAATCCAACTGCATATAACAACCAGCGTGATGATGCTGAAGAAGAAGGAGGGGTGACAACAAAAACTGCAAAAAGGCACTTTTTCAACAGTACTATGCTTTTGTTTGCATTTAGTGGTGATCAGAACATAAATGATGTTGCAAGAATTGTTTTAAGGATTTTTTAACGTTCCAAGAAAGGGTAGAACCACATTGTTATTTATAACTTAATAAGTTCTCAACACATTTTCATGAGACATTCTATAACTATTGGTCATGGCACAAAATAGAAGTGATTAGATTTGTTGATAATCCCAATTTGGGTTTGAAGAAGCAAGAATTTGTGAACAGTTCAAGACAGGGAAGTTTCCCATATTTTTTACAATAACTCACCTGAAAATATGTGAGTCTTGGTAGGGGTTTGTGCTTTTGGAGCACTCATAGGTGGGCTTTACACGAGTACGAATTTGTAAGACTCCGGTAAAATAAATTATCAATCTGGTGATATTGACACACGGAGACGCGTATTTGTCCATGACTCCACATCTTTTTTGAAAACGGGTCTGCAGGTGGATATCTGCGTATTCGTCTTCATGCCGTAGTTGGTATAAACAGATAAGATTCTGATCTTGTTCCAGCAGCTACAAATATTGCTACGACTTTTATACCAACATTTGCTCACAGAACACCAACAACAGCAGCTACCGCAACAACAGCAACAAGGTCTCACGCAGAGACGCCGAATGTTACGCGCGCATGAGCACTTGTTGCCATGGAATCCACCTCGGAGCAGAAACAGACGGGCAACCCGACAGGACTTTGCGTGGATTTTGCGTTGTCATGTAAATACACAAGCCTATGTACAATACGATGTGTAGACAGCGATACATGTTTTGATGCCGACGCCAAGACAATACGGGGCCATCTTCGTGTGAGGATGGCCTTAGTTTCAGTCCGTGGTGGTAGTCACTTTTTGGATCATCATAAAGATGGGATGTTGTTTTCAGAGCTATACACACTTTCTGTCTTGTTCACACTCATGGCAACAGTTCATAAGACAAAACAATCAATTTTCTTGACATATCCATGTCCTGTTCAGCAGTTTGACTTCCCTCAGTGCCATGGACCTATAAAAACATCTGCAGTGATGAGATAGCTTAAGCACGACACATGGGTCATGTGAAAACACATTTCTGATTGTAGAGGTAGAAATAGTAGCCGTTTCACCTTGTTTTATTTTGGGCTGCACCATAGAAGAAGTGAAGTACCTGAACACTCAGTCTAGCAAACACAAAATTTAACCACACCTTGAAGCAGCGTTTTAACTTTTATCCTCTCTGGCTGACTTGTAATCTACCCTAATAGTGAGCTTGGCTGTGAGTGCCGTCATAAAATTTTCTGACTGCACAGCAGTGCTGCAGATAAATGCATCCAAAGATGGAAGCGATGGAGGACTGCAGCCACTTCTGCTCTGCTGATGTTTTCACTCTACAGACCCTTGTACACAAGGTAAAATGTACCAAATATATTAAACAGGACGCAGATTAAGCGTCAGAAGTGAAGTTCTTGTCAAGGATATGGTTATTATTGCTACATTTGTGCTTTTCAGGAGTGGTGGTATGAGAGTCAGTGGAGTGCCCTTCAACATTTATTAAATCATGTGTGTTTGTGAGTGTGTGTTTTCACTGTGTTTGAGTCTGGGACAGCAGGACAAAGACAGAAAGACAAAGCGAGGCAGAGAATCAGATGTGGTGAGACTGTGAGAAGCAGAAGAAAAGAGATTGTGTGCATCCTCTCACGTCAAGGTCACCCAGAGCTGGAATGTGTTTGGAAGTCCCCACTCGGTCTGTCTCGGATGTTTACCACACACAGGATAACACAGACAGGCTGTTCAGCTGATAATGTAACTATGTTAACAACTCCTCCCTTCAGGTTTTGTTTCAAGCTCACAGAGAAAAGGCAGGAATGTGGGAATGCCATTGCCCCCACACTCATGCATCCACTCACACGCTGACGATCAGAAGCACAGACAAGTTGAGGCAGGGACGTAAACCGCAGACGCTGTCTGATGTGTGATTTAAACACACACAGACACGCTCCTGTGTGTACATAATGGCACATAATTACACACCCTCCCAGATCCTTGTGCAAATAAGCTTTTCACAGTGAGCAGACAAACTCTGATAACAATATGATGACACAAGAGCGGAGAGGAAAGTTTTCCGGCTCTTACATCAGTTTCTTCATCCATTTCCCTCTGGATCGAATCACAAGCACAAGCCCGGGCACACTCTGTCTCCTAGAATCACACACTTCCATAGAGGCTTGCTAACACACTCTTAGCTCCCTCTCTGACACACACACGCTCTGAGTCGAACACACACAAAGACCTACATTGCAAGCCCCTCACTGAGATGCTGCCTTTTATTTGCTTCTTGAAGACTCGGCTCTGTATTGAGCAGCTCTGCATTCAGCTCGTCTGCCTTGCAGCATTACCTTAATGGCTGTCTGTGGGTTGAGCAATTTTACCCAATATTGCTAAACAAAAGCGCTCCTCCTCACACTAGACAGGGATTGGAGACAGCTTAGTAGCCCTTTGACTGGTTTTATCCACCTACACAAAAGAATCTTCAGTGCATTAAGTGGTATTGAGTTGGGCTGAATTAAATTGACTTGAATGGATTTTGAATTGAATTGAATTGGACATAGCCCAACTGGGCTCAGTTGCATAATTCAAATTGTTGGGAGTCGAGTCAGATTGAGTCAACTCAAGCAGAATCAAGCTGAAGTGAGGCGAAGTAAAGTGATTTAAATGTGTTTACCTTGCTGCTGGATATTGCAGAATTTTGCATGATTGGCTGTGTGGGAATGTGAAGGATTTTTAGTCGTAAAAAACGTAATGAGAATACTACTTGCTTGAGCGTCTTTTTCAAGATCTGTAGCAGTGTTTATCATTTTAAGTTAATTCTCCATAAATATTAAATGCATAGCTTTTAAAGTAATTAATTGGAGTATGTAGCTTAAGAATTTTTAATGATTAAGAAATTAATGAGCCATGTCTTTAGCTAAGCTCAAGTGTGTCTACATTGGTTTTCACACGTAAAACATCTGAAAGAGTTGTTATGATGCTACTAAATTAGATTTTGGATTTTGGCTTGCCCATATGTTGCTCTTTTTCACTGCTTAGAACAAGCTGTTTTAGTGTAAATCATAGCAGTGTCAGTTTTTCACTGATTTTGTCTGGGTATTCTGTGACCCAAACTTTTTCTATTGGGGGCAGTTCAATAATGATCCATTCGAAGTTTTGTTGTTGGTTGGAGTGAAAGAAGTAAATGATGGGAAAACAAAACAGCAAAATCCGTGCTGTGATTCAGTTTGGGAGCTATTTAATGTATCAGTGTCACATGTTTGAGGTTTTGATACCCGACCCAAAGTCCCAGGCACCCGGTATTTTGAAGGTTTTTATTTTTTTTAACTGATCCTCAAAAAGTGATTTCTAACATATGTCATCAGAAAAGTAATTAACTATTAAATACTTTCAACATCATCTCTCTGTTTCGATGAAGTTTGCCATATTTTATTTAAAGTGATATAAATAGCCATATTGAAGTTGCTATATTTGCATATTTACACCAGTTAACCCTGATGACTCTTATGTGGCAGCATACGATGACAGATAAGTTGTTTTTGAAGCTTCTGTTAGGCAACACAGAAAAGAGAAAGCATTATGGAACAATAAGATGTCTGTAGTAGGTATAAAAGACAACCTTGTGGACAAATGTAAAGCATACAATATACCATTAAGACTAAAACATTTTCTTGCAGTTTCTTTTCACAACAAACCACACTCTCAACCTCCCCCACCTCACCACATGCCCTTGTCTCTCAAGGCAGAGATGTTCAACATAAGAGGACATTGAAAGAGAAAGCAAGGAACCAGAAACACCAAACACAAACCCACAAAGTATACATTCGAACTATTCGTTTGTTTACTCTTTTATTTATTTTATGTAAGAAGTGCTTTTATAAGTTGTAAAAGGCCATGGTGTTCTTGGCCCCACATGAAGTGGTACAAATTTCCTAGTTTTCGTAAACCATTTACAGTGGTACCATTAGACTACAGCCATGCTGACTACAGTAAAAAACAGTGGTTTCCAACTGGTCCAGGTAATAATAATAAAAAATGGGACCTAAACTTCCCAAAGAAATTTGAACCAATCAATATATTAAATTAAAATGTTTGCAGTTTTGACCCTCAAAGGGATAGTTCAGTTTTCTTGAAGTGGGGCTGTGTAAGGTACATGGCATGAGCCTAAACATGTGCCAAGTGTCACAGCTCAGTTCTCTCTCTCTTCAAAAAAATCAGTGGATGATATATTATTAATTGTATTCACTGCTGTACATGGTGCCATGTACAGCAGTGAATGTGGAGAAAAACATGCCACATCTGTTTATTAATTACAAAACTTGACATTAAAAAATATTAGGAAATTACACTTACTGTTGATGAGAAGCCAGTAGGATCTCTTTCAAGAAACTTGAATTATTCCTTAAATCTCACAAATTTCTCTAGTGGTCCATCCCCTGCATGTTTAAAATGAATAGAATTATAAAAAACGCTAGTCTGGCAATGTCTACAGGCTGAGTTATTCCTGCCTTAGTCACACCATATCCATGATCCTGCTCCAAGAACTCCTTACAGGATGGATAATGAAGAGGAGATTGTGCACAATTTTGGACAGTTTCACCTTTGAATCATTTTGGTGTTGCAGATTCTTGATTAGTCAAGAAGTGGGTGTAGCTTTAGTCAGAAAAGATTTCCCATAGTTTCCTGTGCTCCTTTTCTTTCTATTGATATGCAGCATGTTAAAAATGAGCTTTTTGTTCATTTATTAACTGAGGCAGCCGATATCCTACTTACGGTAGTTGATTTACAACATACTTTTTAAAGAAATTGCCTTTGAGGCTTTGTTTGCAGTGACAGTTTAAGTGGTCTTGCAACATAAATAAATACCATTAAAGTCGGATACAGCCTCAGGGATGGCATAGGTGGTTTAGTAGTCTCTTAAACTGTTCAACATCCTTCACGCTGAAACTCTACAAAGTCTGTAAACACATAAACACCTTCTCTTGGATTGCCCAATTAAGCCTGAATCCGTTGAACTGCGTGGACAAATTTGCAGAAGAAAATTAATGGCCAGGCTTTAAAAATCATGCCTGCAAGCACAGTCCCGATTAAACAACCTTACAAAAACAAGAGTTTACAGGTAAAAACTGAAATGTAAGAAACTTGTGAAATAAAACTTGGATGAGAAAAACAAAACTCCTCTTTCAAGCACCATTAAGGATGATTGAATATTCCATAGTTTAGTCGCCTGTGCTGTCTGCTTCAGTGCGATGTAACTCATCCAATAAAAAAAATGTCTTTCCAACCCTCCATCCCCAATGTCTGCCTAATCCCCATACACACACGTACGTACACACACACACTCACACACACCCTCCGTCTGTCTTCTCCCTGATTGATCTCTCTGTTCCCCCTAAGTGGTTTCATCTCTTTTCATCACTCACCATCTGGATCCATCTTTTTCAATACGTGTTTTTTAATGGTCCCAAACTTTTTTTTTTAATGACACTTAATAGTTTCTTTAAATTTTACAAATGGCTATAACAACCCCCTTCAGTTTCCTCCTCTCCTTACTTCAGACCGAGGAGTTGAAGTTGATTTTAATCTCTTGCTTTCAATTTTGCCTGATTGGATAAAATTAAGCATGCGAGCAAGGAATCAGCCTTAAGGTGTGAATTCCTGCAATATGGTTAATGCATTTTTGCTGTTGGCGAATCGTGCACATTTCTAGGCAGATATCAGCTTATTAGATCTTGTGCAAGTGTGAAAAGACTGGCCCTGGTAGGCACTGTAGTCCAAAGCCAATGTTTTCGCCCCGGGCTAAGTGTAGCCATCTGTTTTCGAATTGTTGGTGGAAGATAGATAAATCAGAAGATCAAGATGGAGATAGAGGGAGAGAGGAACAGAGAGGGGGGGACGAGTGGAAGAGGAGCAAAGGAATTCCTGGTCAGCACCCATGCTTTTGAAAAAAGGGGGGGGGGGGGGGGGGGTGGAGAGGAATAAGGCAACTGAGAGAGGAGGCAGTGACGGAGGAGAAATGTAGCTACAGAATCAGAATGTGTTCTGCCCAGGGGGCGGAGAGCTGATGGAGATGGTGAAGAGGAGGAGGAGGAGATGGGGTGAAAAAGATAGAAATTAGGTATGTGGGTCTGAGGTTAGAAGAAGACAGGAAAGGAAAGGGGAGGGTCAGCTCTGTGAGTACAGCCAGCTCTGACTCTCCGGGCTATTTTCGTGTGTGTGTGTGTGAGAGAGAGAGAGAGAGAAGGGGAGACAAATAGAAGGAGGGCTGTCTACCTGCCCTGTTGATGAAGTTACATAGATGTGAGTGGACAGGCTTCCCCCTGCAGCACTGCTCTATATTATCAAGTTGACCCAAGCATCACCCGATGTACGTGTGTGCATGCATGTTGGTGTGAAAGTGCATGTTTTTGTGTGTGCTTTGATCCATATTCGCCCCACTAGCCTCTTTATATCAGGATAAACCAGATAAAAGAGGCCCACCTTAGTATGTCATTGTTGTCTCCCCCCAAATTCCTTAAAGGGAAATCACTGCACCTTGCCGCACTGTGCTGCGGTCTTGAATCGCACCGGAGAGCACTTCGCTCCCACTGTAGTCTAGTGACAGCGCACACCGCGGCGCTTAGATATGCTACAGATCTATTTTCCATGTGGCCACTTCAAAACCTCTTAAATTCACTGTCTTTCAGGAAGCACCAGAAAGGGAAGTCAGACATGTGGAGTATTTGGTGCTTTCGAAATAAAACATAATGCACAGACTTCCGTAAATTTCCTCATAAGGTTATTACTTCACAACTGGAGGCCAGAGAATCAGGTTAACAGCCGGTAAGAGTCCCAGAGGCAACACAACACCATGGATGATGAGAAGTTAATCATGCAGGTTCAGATATATATAACATAATAAATGACACCAAACATCCTTTCTACAATGATATAGGCAGATAGAAGTGATATAAGCTATGTGGTTAGGACCAGTAAAGCAACCTTAGAGAAGTGAAGTGAGGTGTTTATTTCTTTTCTTAGTTTACATGTTTTGTTGTCGTGTGATATTGTAATTCACAAGAGAGTTTAAAATCTCCGCGGATCTTGTGTCCCCCACCCCTTCCAGCTGCCCAGCTGTTTGAATAGAAAATGTATTATAAATGTACCAGAAGATGGCTCAAGTATGCGTGTACCAAGGCTCTGAAAGGTAAATATGTTTTTTGGCAAAATCAGGCAAATGAACTACACCATCTACAATACTTGTTTGTCACAGCTTGGTCAATGATCATTGGAGTCTTCTGTTACTTCTGCAGTAGAATGCTTCAACTAAACTCTCCTGTTGTTCATGTACAAATTGTTATTTAATGGAGAAATAAAGGCACACGGACCTGGAGAGGACAAAAGTGAGTGTTATTAACATGTGTTCTTTTTTACAATTTTTGCAAACTAAGTAGACCACCAAGTATTCCAGAATATTACAAGCAACATTTTTGACTGGTTGAGCCAATGACTGACTGCAGATTTGAGCCATGAGCTGTTTTGACCAAGGATAACACTCATGAGAAAAGTTGTTGTAAAGCCTGTAGCAGTAGCTATATGTAGAATTTAATAGTTCAGTTGGAAATGCGAAGATGTGGGCCATAACTCATCTGCAACAATGCTTAATTAGCATTAGCATAGGTTTCTAAGACTGATACAGAGTTTCATGTCTATTTATATGTACACTATGTTTTTTATGGCAATTTTACCAAACAGTAGATTTTATATCTCTGTATGAACTCATACATCTCCGTTCGCGAGATCTCTATATCCTTGATCAATATTCATCTGCACTCACCTGTTTGTATCTGAAAAGCACCTGATAAGAGGCGCCCACCTACATATACTCACACACTCATACACCAACAGGTAGAGCTGAGATACAACAACCAGCCAGACTAGCCTTTAGAGAGAAATCCCCCCCAGGTGTTTTCAAACACCAGCGTAAAATAGCTTGACCCATGCAACATCCCCCACCACACACATACATACACACTTACAAAAACACACAAACTTTATCATCTCACATTCTCATAACACCACCTTTAACTCCCTCCTGAGGATGCTACAAATGAATATCTTCAACTTCAGCCTTCAACCATAACATGAAGTAAATCAGGTTTTTTTTCTTTACCTGTCTGGATACAGACAGAACAAGCAGAGCCTTACCTGCTCTTTAAAACAATTATCTGCTCCTCAAACAGCACAGTAATGGCTGAGTATTGCAGTGAAGCTGCTTTTTAATGGGTCAGTGCTGTACAGGCACAGGCCAGACATGCATTATTTACGAAGGTCTGTTCTCCTGTTGTATAAATACAGAGCTGTTCTGAAGATGGCAACATACAGGCATAAAGAGAGAAGATACAAAATTAGAACTACCACCTGGTGTTTGTATGCCTCCACAAGATATACATTTGCTGCACAGTGAAAGTATACACATTGGTTCAAAAAGAAGGTTGAGGTGTTTCTGTTGTATTTTGATCTGAAGACATTTTAAAGGCAGAGGGTGAGCTTGAGGCTAAAAGACATTCACCATTCAAGGCCAAAATCAAATCAATTCGTCCTTGCGTCGAAATGGACATCTGTTAAAAACTGAAATAAAATCCCTCAAAGTGTTTTTGTTGCATTGCCTTCATATGCAAGAGATGAGTATAAAGTCTAATTGCATTTCAGCCATGACCTCCAAAGTGGTCACTATTTGTTTAGAGAGGTCTATGTGCAAATTTCCATTAAAAGGCTTTGAAAATATTTTCAGAAATTGTGGGACAAACTTGGGGCCGAGTGAGACTTTGAACTTAAAAAGTGAGCTACTTTGTAATTCATAGTGGATATTTACTCAAAGATTAAAAAAATTCCTCAACTGAACTGAACTTCGAGAAAATCCTTCAAAGAGAAGAAATAGCAAAGAAAAAGGTATGGACTTCATGAATTTGACATAAGGATCTAGAACAAAAAGTCTGCTCATCCTGAAATCAGAGCAGATGTCTTTGCAATACAACATTTAGGTGCAGTGTTTACATGCAAAGGATGAACAAGAAGCTCCATGACTCTGATCTTTGACCCATGACAACTAAATTTAAATCAGGTCATCTTTGAGTAAGAGTGGAAATTATCGTAAAAAACAAACTCAACGCTTTCTTGAAATAAAATGTTCATGAACAAGTGAGAAACGTTGGGCTACTTTGCTTTTACATTTGACCTTTAATATCTAAGTAGTTTATCTTTCATCAGGGGAAGATGTATTGGAAAAGTTTCCTGGAAAAACTTTAATTTAGAGGAGAAAAATGTTTGTTAGTTCATGCCATTTTTCACTTTGAAAATGTGATCGAGTCACTTTTTTTTCAGAGTGGACATTCATGCAGGTTGAAGATGAAGCGCATAAAACCTCTTTTGCAATGTTGTGTTAACACGAACGGCCTGGATAGATGAACAGGAAACATAATGCCTATCATCTTGGCTGTCTCTGGCCTGAAGACATTAAAATAAAATGTTTTCTCTACATTAAAGACAAAAACGTAACCTCAACCGCACACAACATTTTCATCAAAAACATGCAAATCTACCTTCCAATTAGAGTCACAAAAATGTTTCCATGCCGATGAAATGGCAACCTCTAATTGGATGGATAAAAGGAAGCTGACATCTGAGAAGGCGCAGAAAATATACACATCTCTGTCCTTACAAACACACACAGAGTGTAAGTGGGGATCACTGACGGTTTATGCACGGTCAGGAGAGTCGCACACACAGCATAAGCGGTAAGATGAGAGTGTGTTGACACAGATATGGTGCATTGTCAGGTGCAGGCTCAACACACACGTGCTCATTGACCGGTCAGTCCCTTTTTTTAGTAGCATGAATAAAGCTTTGGTTGCGGTGTCGTGTTAACATGAAAGCTTTCACGGTTGTTAAAAAGAGCAGGCTTTGATTAGAATTAGATGTGTGAGAGTGTTTCTTAATGCCGGCCTTTGCTGACGACGGCCCTTTTAAATCCAGCAGAGCCGTCGCAGGGAGCCTTCCATCAAAAATATGTTGAATCGACGATTTCACCTCAACATTCTCTCTTCAGTTCTTTTTTTCTCTTCGAAATGTTCTGAAAAGGCAGAAGTCAAGCAGGCAGCTTGGCCACGTTTTAAGTTGATCTCAGCACAAAGCAGCAGCAGCAACACTGTGGTTTCCAGGGTGATCAAACGCTGAATTTCAAATTATTGACTAAACTGCTAATTGAATATCAAAGAGACTGGTGTTATTTTTATGTTCGTGTCGAGTCCCTTCTTCAGGAAGAAATGGCTCCAGTGACTTTTACAAAACATTGTAATGCTCGCATGGTATGATCATTATGAATGACTCAATAATTCATCTCAGCTCCCATATGGGCATTTATGTAGAACGTGAGTCAGAGACTGGGATTGTTAGGAGACCAAATTACACACAGCATGTGTCATAATTTAACTTGTGCCAGCAAATGCATGGTTCAAAGTCAAAGCTTCACGTACAGTATACATTATTATACACTGTTGAGGTATTACTGAAAAACCACAAGTGCTGTTTTTGTAAGCTTTTTGGAAAGTCCTCCTTTTATAGTAATCCTTTTAAAGTCAGTGAATTATGTTTGAGTAGTTATTCAGAGCCTCAGTGAAGCTGTTTATAAACAAGTAAATACAAAATCAACATTTATGAGGTGAAGGATTGAACAATTTATTAAAAAGCAAATACCGAAGGCTCTATTAGCAGTACATGAAGAATTTGCTCAGGTTATCACTGTACATGATAATCACCCCCGCATGCATCCTTGAAACGTGAAACAAAAATGAAAGGCTTCACTTAAGAAATGTGAAATTTTATCGGTTTTGTTTGTTTCCTGGTAATTAAGTGGCCTTGAAAGTGGGGGCCAGGGCCCCCTGCTGGACCACAGAGGCAGTGCTGTTGGCAGCAATAGGTCATTTACCATAAATGGCGCAGCAGGTAGTGTGTGAGCCTCACATCATATAGGTTGCTGGTTCCTACGATGACTGTGGACAAAAATATCACAATAACAATATTGATATTTATAGAAAATGTAAAAAAATCTATTCGTAAGAGTCGGTTAATCCCGTTTTTTTATATCTATATTTTTTATATCTGCTTTGGCACAGTACTCCAAAAAGGTGCATAGGGAGGTGGAGAGACTTTCTGCAACCATATCTTTATGAAAAAATGTTCCAGAAAATTTTTTTGACTTAATAATAATGACAAAGCAAACAACTGATAGTGTGAACTAAATGCCATAACAGTGTTTTTATAGCTTTTTCTCTGTGCAGTAATGTTAAGAAATTATTTCATAAGAAGAAAGAGTGTGAGTTTTAAAAACAATTTTTAGATCCATAGCCCCTCCTTACACCCAAAACTAATTTCATTATTTCACAAACTTGTGCCTGTGTCAAAACATCACACGGATATGTCTTATTCAGTCTCTTGTATTAGTTAAAGACTGTTGTTTCTGTAACTGATCCAGTCGATATTTTTTCTTCTGTGTTTTGATAAGCTTTTGTTTGAAAACATGTAATTTCCTGTTCTGATTGTTCTCATTTGGCCATAGTCACAGTTAAGGGCTTTTATTGAGAAAATACTTCCAGGAGTCTGTTATCATTGACAAAGCTTTGCTATGTTGAAGTTTAGTGGCAGGTTTGTGGACATTAAATGTTTTAAGCAGCCTCTTTGGATTATTTCGAACTTAAACAACAGCGACATTTATTTTAACTCACATCTAAGCTGTTGATGGAGCAGCTAAAACAGAGATTTAATGTCTCCAGTTTTGGATCAAGATGATCTGTGTCGATATACTCCACCACTTAGTCTGTGTCAAAGCTTAAAAACAGAAAAAGAGGCTCTCTGAACACAATTAAATAATAAAGTTGCTTTTTACAGACATCAAACTTGCAGAGGAGGGAACATGCGTTGTAAACACACACACTGTACATGAGGTGGAAGCTGAGTCATTCTGTGTGAATGTGTGTGAGAAATACTTCTGCCGTGCTATCTATTATTAGCCGGTCATCGCATCTGTAAGGATATACAGGTTGAAGCAAATAGTCACACGGTAAAACTGTACGACTATGTATAGCCCAATATGATAATTTAATTTTTTAAAAAGGATGATAATTGTCCTTTACTGGTATATAGCGATAGTTCTGGTTCACATCCTGTGTCCGTCAGGGCCTTTCTGTGTGCAGTTTGTATGTTCTCCCTGTGCATCCCTTGGTTCTCTGCAGGCACTCTGGCTTCGTCCTGCAGATCAAAAAATCAATGTTAAACGTTACAGTACTTGGGAGGTCAATTGGTGACTGTGAATTGCTCATAGGTGTGTTTGAGTGTGCGAATGGTTGTCTGTCCTCTTGCCCAATGGCATTTTTGTAGGCTCCAGCCCCCTGCACCCCTAAGGGATAAATGTTATCAATGGATTGATGGAAAAATCACAAGTCAAGTCATTGCACATTTTAAATAACCAGTAACTGCTGGATTGAAGTTTTATGAGCCCCAGATCTAACAAAAACAACCAGTGGACTCAGCTTTGTAATTATTTAGATTGTGTGAGTGTCACTCTTTCACTTGTGGTTGATAAACTAGGGATATTTCATTAATACCTGAATAAGCTACTTGCTTTCTGATATTAATAATTTATCAGTGCTTCTGAAGACATAAAAGATACAAGGGAAATTTTGAGAGTCCCAAAGTAAGTTCAAAAAGAGAAAATAGAAAGGCATAAGCAGCAAATCTAAAATCTGTTTATAGAAAAATGAGGAGGTATAAACATTGGGACTCAAGTTTTGGGTGGATGAGGATAAGAGTGGCCCCCGGTTAAGGTTTAGGTTTCATAATGAACTGAGGCATACTTAAACTTGGTAAAGTCTAAAATATCTAGCTAAGCAATGTGAAATTGTCTATTTAGACTAACAATGATTAATTAAATCCATTCAGCACAGGTTAATTTTTGTGTTTCTGCTCTTTTGCCCCCAAATTCCACTGCACGCGAAAGCGCCGCGCCGTGGTTTTGCTCCGATATGCAAATCCCACTGAAAGCGGCGCGCCCAGAAGTGCCGCGGCACTCAGTCCCGTTGGGAGAGGGCTAATCCCCGAAGAGCCACAGGCTCTAATGAGAACAGTGATGTCACACGCTCATAAAACATGTTATAGACTGAGAAAAGAAATAAACAACACCTTGCTTCGCTTCTCTAAGGTCCCTTTGCTGGTCCCAACCACACAGCTTCGTGATTTATTCAACTTTTATCCACATATCCATGTAGAAAAGATGTATGGTGTCATGTATACAATCTTATATATTTCTGTACCTCTACGATTCACTTTTCTTCGTCCATGGTGTCATGTTGCCTCTGTGACCCTCTGACCAACTGCTGACCTGATGCTCGTGCCTCCGGTTTTGACGTAAAGACAAACAATTGAGGAAATTTACGTGCAAGAGTCAGTGCATTGTGTTTTTTTGAAACTTCCGGTTTCTCCCCACGGTGACTTGTCTCCTGTCTGGTGCTTTCTTAACGACAGTGAATTTACGAGGTTTGGAAGCGGACGCGCAGAAAATAGACCTGAAGCGTATCTCTCGCACCTTGGCGCGCGCCGGCGCATCAGCAATGCAGCGCTGACGCAACGCGGCGCTGACGCAACGCGGCGCTGACGCAACGCGGCGCTGACGCACCGCAGCGCATGCAGTGGAATTTGCCTGATAGGCTACAATGGGAGCGAAGTGCTCTGCAGTACATTTCAAGGACGCTGCGCGGCGCTTTCGCGTCCAGTGGAATTTGGGGGTTAGGGTTATCAGCAGTACATTCTGTGAAGACCCAGATTGTTTTTAAAATGCAATTTTTAATCATTTGTAATCACCAGACAGCAGATCAAACAGGAGTAGACTGTTCATTGACTGACGCTGTGTGGTAGAAACAAACGGCACACAGATGATAAAGACAGCAGTGGATCATCAGTGATCTGTTTATTATAAAAAGTTCAGGAACACATCTGTATTTGCCTTTGTTGTGAGTTGTTTATCTGCTCTTTATGGAGAGCTGTTAAAAGCTGCTTCCAGCATGAATTTCTCTCAAGAAATCAATAAAATATGACATTCCACATCTTGAAAACTATTATTTCAGCCTGTTAAATCATATTAAAGATGTTGGTGCAGTGTTAATAAACAAACTTTATCAGATATCATGGTAAAAGCAGCATAAAGACGTAACATTCATGTTATTTTGTTTCTTAGTCTTTACACATTGGAGATATGAATTGACAATCGCCCTGGCGCTCTCTCACTGTCTTGGCGCTCTCTCACTCTCTTGTCGCTTTGCTCTCCTTCTCCTCGTTAGACATTATTTGATGCATGTTGAGGCAAAATCACCTTAAACTCTTTCTTTTCTGGAAATCAAGGGTATTAATGTTTTAATAATCATCTCTTTATATTAACCCCTGATTATATTCTGCCCCGCCATGTGACTTTGAAAAGTTTTGTCTGAGGCCAAGTGTTAGGGCTGTCACTTTTTTCCCAAAAAATCTAACTCAGTTGGTTTTCGGGCACACGTGATTATAAAAGAAGATATTCCCCACTCTCCTGACTGCAACACAGGCGCCAGGCATTTCCATAAGATCATTTCTCTCTTTACCTCTCTTGAGGCAGCACTAGACACTTGGGTGGATTAGTTGTGAATGAGGAGTAAGCCAGCTGCATCACACGTTATCAACACACAGCTGGGTCTTGTTTTTTTTTTGTTTTGTTTTTTTTTTTGCCATCAGTGGTGTAAAGCCCAAAGTTATTCCAATGAGAAGATTATTGGCTCAGAGTGGCCCTCCTGTCCTCTACTGTACTTCCTTGTTGTTGAGGTCAAGAGAGAAAAGTGCGGTGGGGTTGAGCTGGGAGTGCCATCTGTTTGATCCGGTCCCAGGTTCCTTAATGTGCTGTCAATCTTTGTATTCTTAATTGAATGTATATTAAAGTTCAAGTACAGATTTATGCCTCAAGGTGCTCAAAGGGATATTTGAATATTGAGTATAAGCCGAGTGTAGGTGTAACAACTGTAGGTGTGTTTTTTTTTGGACCATGCATTTCTACTCAGACTCCTTTGGTGGCCTCCAGAGCACATCAAGCTGAATTTCTACAGATTGCTTCAATAATGTGATTTTTGTCATATAGGCTCCTATAGAGGAAAAAGAAACTTCCAATGTACCCCTATTCATAACTAAAGAAAAAGATATGAAGATGACTTTCTACATGGCACTCTTAAAATCTCTGTTTCCCAAATGGCATATTATAAGGCTGTGCAATCAGCCGAGATTGAAATACATTAAAACACTAGTGGGAGGAAATACATTGGCTCATTATAACTAATTAGTGCAGTATATACCTGAAGTTTAGTATGCAAAAACATTATGTTTTCAGCTGCTGCTTAACTCTGTTACTGCAGTGGCTGTGGAATAATTTGCATTTTTAAACATTTTTTTTAATGCCAGGAGTCGCATAATAATCAGGCTGACTCCTCTGCAAAAAAAGGCTCAGCTCTGTGAAACTCTGCTGGATATGACTTCAGTGGAGTAATTTCTTAACCCTAATGCTGAACCATAATTTTCAAAGGGGATTTCAAAACTGGAGCCAGTGTACGTATATGCTTGAAGTGTGGTGTGAGGTTATCGATGGGAACGGGCTGGATTCTCCCCTGCTTTCTCATTAACTCTCCTCCATCCGCTCAATGGCCCGGCTCTACACTTGGTCTCTGGTGTATCATCGGCACTCGCGCGCACACACACACGTACACACACAATCAGCACACATAAGCACACACATATGTGAAGAGTCTGTTTGCATACCAAAAGCATACTTCATAGCTCAAAGAAATGAAAGCCATATTAATTATACAGTCTTGTGTCCACACAAGCACACACACACTCACACTCACACATAAAAAAAGGAGAAAGGGAGGGGGCAGTTGTTTTATGTTTTTCCTCTGCGTCAAAGCAGACAGAGTGTGAGAATGATTGAGTCTCTGCGTCAGGCAGAGAGAGAGTAAGGGGTAGCACAGAGAGGGAGAAAGAGTGCCCTGTCCTCCCTCTTTTATGTATGTGTGTGTGGGTGGATGCGTGCATGTCGTCTACCAAGTATAACACCCCCTCTGTCTCCCCGAGTCACTCGCACACACTGAGACTATTGTCAAGACATCGGGCGAGGCGCCCCCCGAGACATTTCTGTGGCACTGTGTCTGTCACGGGGGTGATAGGGCCGAGACAGGATTTAACCTCACACAGCCGAATTATCTAATCCTCGTAAACAAATATACGGGATCACTGTTTCAGGTTGCACATATATGTGGGAGAGCTAAATGATGTGAGTGCATGAGCAATAGTCACACTGCATAATGTGATATGTTAGTCATGTGACCCAAAGCATATCATGCAGTCACTTTTGTGTTTATTTATTCAGTCATTTATTTTTGATGAAAAAACAAAGACGTGTTTGTTTACAGTTATTATTCGGATGAACCCCTTGAGATCTTGTTTTCAAGGGGTCCCAACAGGAAATAAACTCACAACAAGACATCACTATGGACAGGAAATTACAGAAAGATGAGTCAGAGCAAGACAAATAATCAAGCAAGTAGTTTAACAAATACATAGCTAGACAACAAAAAGGTAATCCGCTTCAGTTAAACAAATTAGCGAATGAAAAACAGAACAATGGTATGACGGCCTCAGCACATGGCATTATCAGTCAATAGAGTATAATTTATTAAACTATTAACCTACTCTTTTGCTACGTGTCTTGTGTGATAAAGTGTGTTTTGATTTGACACCATACAAATGAAGATTGATTGATTGATTGATTGATTGATTGATTGATTGACTGATTGATTGATTTGATTGATGCAACAGTAAGTACAAACAACTGGCAAAAGCATTCATTTTTTTCATTGGAGACTATCCAAAAGCAGATTATGACCAACACAAAAAGGCTTAAATCATAAAATTGCAACAGAGCATTCCCCATTGTTTGCAGCCCTTAGCACATTATTAGCATTTTTTAGCAGCTGTAGTTGTGGGAATAGTTCTGCCTGAAGCTGGAATGAAAACATGATAAGATATTATGTTTGGAGATAATGTGAGTCTTTGATTAGAAATCTGCTTTTCAAAGACTTTGTCAATCCACTAACACGAAACCATTTTTTTTTTCATTTCTTTGACTAATCTTCAATAAGAGAGTGTCTACCATGTATCACCGTCAGAAGCCCTACGTCAGAAGAATGACTACGATGCATGCAGAGACTGTTTGTTCCCTGGATGTAAAAATATTAAGACCACAGGTGAAGCTACTGCTGGCACAGATTCACCGTTAGTCATAGCTGAACTCCTCTGATTTTTAGTTTAAATATCAAAAATACTTTTTAGATATGTCTACACTTAGAATCAAATCAGAGAGGCATTCATTAGGACACTTTCTATCTTCAAAAATGGTTTTGACAGGATCAGCCTTGAACCATTGTCTGTAAGGATATCAGAAAACAAGTTACGTCAGCCACTTTGTCACTGAAGGAGGCTTTTAAATTCAATCTGCCCCACAGATATGTCCTAAATGCTGTTACAAACAATGATTTGATCAGCCCTTTGACAGACAAAAAGTCTGAGATGAGGTGTTATCTGGAACTGTGACCAACCAATAGTAGTGCATGCAGGGTTGTGGTCATGTTATTAATGTCCTATATGTTCAACCAAAAATCTTTAATGAAGTCAAAACAGGACAGATGCAGAAATATCGCCCTGTAGAGACTTGAAATACATTAGTCAGGCCAAAGCCATTTTTTGAACAAGGTAAATATATTTATATTATTATTTTTTTTTAATCTGTTTTTTTCAATAACAGTGGTCATATCATTCCAGCCCACTCCACTGAAATGAATGTGAAAGGAAATAGTAATAATACATTACAGACAAAACTAAGCATACTTGGCAGTAGACAACAATAGACAAAATCTTCATGTAATTTTTCCAGCCCACTCTAAATCCTATACGTAGTGTTAAAAAAAGCATGTGAGACAACTTAATGAAAGTGCATTTGAGTTACAGTGCATGTAGAAAGCTTAACTTTCCATATGTGGCAAGCTTATGTGTATGACTGGGAAAAGCATTTTTTTAGAATAACATTTAATACAAAGATGGAACTAGAAAAAGTGGACTTAAGCATGGACACACACCTCTTCCATAGGTATTCGAAGAAAAGAGAAGAGGTGTGGGGGGAAAGTAATATGAACAAGTAACCACAGAAGAAGAAATAAAAAAGAAGGAAGGGCTGCAACTTCTAACACAAGAGCATCGTTGATGGAGGAGTCTATTTGGGCTGAATCAGGACGGACATTTACAGATAATTTTTTGTAAGTATAATAAAAGTAGCTGGGTATTTGACCGAGTTATATTTGTAACTTTTGGTCCTGAATAGAGATGGGAATGCAAAACTAATTCCAGTCAAGAATCAATAGCAACTCAATAACAAGGAATGTTTTTTCTTAGTCTTTTGTTAATCGATCCCCTCAACTTTGTTTTGCATGGCTTGAAAATCATGACAGATGGGAAGTGCTAAAAAATTGTAGCTTAATTCTTGTCAAAAAGACACTTAAAGCTGGTGTCTACGATTTGAAACCGCAGCCTGCCCCTCCTTCCCTCACCTCTTACCGCTGTTCCAAGATCTGCCCCCAGCTCAGGACGCTTCATAGCCCTTTGACAGTATTTGACAATGGAAGCCTCTGTAGGCTGACTCTCTTCCACATAGACTATCAGCAGCAATCAATAAGGGAACTGATAAAGAATCAAATCGATAAGCAAAATCATTATGGCATTCTGATCTTAAAATTTATTATCAATTCTCATCTCTCGTCTTGATTATGAATACATGTACATACACTGACTGGCTAAAGATGCAGCATGAAGGATGGCAGAGAAAGAGTAAACTAATCCCCCAACAACTTAGTTTGAACTTTTGTTGAGTTTATGTGTGTAAAAGATGCAAAGAACACTGTTGTTGTTTGTTGAAAACTAGAGATGCGCCGAAATGAAAATTTGTGGCCGAAGCCGAAGCCGAATAATTAATAAATGCTGGGCCGAATACCGAATACCAAACCGAATATCCAATGTGGCGGCAAAGTAGTTCACTATATTTTTTGATAGTGCATTAATAGTTTAGAGTACATTTTTAGACTTGTTTTTAAAAGAAAGTAATTGTTTATTAAATGTTATGACATTTTTTAATATTCCAGTAGCCTTTGCTTTTCAAAAGAAGCCCAACACAGTTTTTCATTCATATTAAGCCTTCAAACAAAACAAAACATGCATTAAAAAATATGAATGTACACTGATGGATATATACCAATAGACCAATAATACCAACAATACTGCTTTAAGGCTGTCACGTTATATTCAATATTTGAATAACCGATCAAATATGGGGTAAATATCCGTAATGGAATTGTGAATAAATATTTGAATGTAAAATATTGAGTGTGGCGACACATCAGGCCTGGAGCAGTGGACCGTTCCGTCCAACAGTGGGTGCTGTGAGCGCAGCTTGATCGTCAGACACATCCGGTGCTCTCTCGAGCCAAAGAGTTTCCGCTCCAAGTGGAGCGGACGGAGCGGACGGCAGACATAAACAGCTCTAATTTGGGCTTTAGCTGTTCTGTGGAGAGCTGTGTGGAAGTAGTTTTGATTCTACACCGTTGATGGCAAAGTTAAATTCAAAGACCAGGCTGTGTTCCGTGAAATATAGTTTAGTCTTTCGTCCTCCACTTATTTGCGGGCTCAGCCGTCGGCTTTTCATCCAAGCTATACGGCCGTGTGCAGCGGGGCTTTGTCAAGAGTTTAACCCCGTGTGACTGTGTTTTTTTCAGCAGGGTGGATAAGAGAGTGTCTGACCCTTACTGAGGGGGGGTACTATTCGGCCTTGTTATTAGCTCACTCCACCGAAGGCCGAATATGGCTTTTTTTTGCACTATTCGGCCGAAAATATTCGGCCACCGAATGTTCGGTGCATCCTTATTGAAAACCCTTAAATCAGTGTTTCAAGTGGGAATAATAAAAAGTAACTTAGAAGTTTACACTCGAAAATCATAATGTCATTAAAATTCTATTTTCTGTACATATATTCTGTACATTGAAGTTATGTGATACTTCATACATTCCTGAAACAGTGCAAAATATTTACCAGAGAAAACTTTAGTCATTTTTTTTTCCTGGTGGTTTTCATCCCTTACTTGCTAGGTAAGATGGCGTGTGTGTCATTGCTCTCCCAGCATACTTTAAAGCTCATAGGTGTGTTTGTGATTGTGTTTACGTGCAGAGACCTACATGTTTTTCTGTGTCTGACAGCACATTAGGCTAAGCTATCTTTAACCTTGCAAAGTGACTGACACTGATTCTAAACTGTCAGGATGGATTTCAGTTCACTGTGGCGTTGCGGCGTGTCAGCCTCTGTCAGCTCAACCCTGTCCGCCCATTTTACAAAAGACAGGAGCGTCACAAAGGAGACAGAGTGACTGCTGGAGGGAGAGACATGGAAAGTAGGATGGAAGAAAAAAAAAACTAAATATGAGAGAGTATCGGGCAAGATAGGTTGTTTATGCTAAATAAAAGGAGAGATGTTTCTGTTTTATTTTTCATTGTCAAATTGAATTTGTATCACTAAGTACTGATCTGATGCCAGAACAAGGCTGAGGAAAAACAGCTTTTACTGCTCAGCCTGTTTGGATGAGATATGAATGTTATCTTTTTTGTATTTCCTGGCTCAGAGTTTGAATCTCTTTTTGTTTGATAGTGAGAGCGAGTTGTTTCGGGTGAATTTAAGTATATATATATATATATATATATATATATATATATACATATATATATATATATATATATATATATATATATATATATATATATATATATATATATATATATATATATATATATATGTATGTATGTACATATATATGTATATATATACATATACATATATATATATATATAAGTATATAGATAGATAGATAGATAGATAGATAGATAGATAGATAGATAGATAGATAGATAGATAGATAGATAGATAGATAGATAGATAGATAGTAAGTTTCGTATCTTGAGACATTAGGGACATAAATCTTATCTAAGGAAAAGAAAGCTGAAGACATTTACATGCACAGTTATTGTAGCTGTAGTTATATCACCGTTTCATGGGACTTCTATCCTTGTCCCAGTATGTAGTGATCATGGAAGCAGGGAGCTATATTCTGACACTCCCCCTGCCCTTTGACTAATTACACCACATACCAAATAATGAAAATGGCACTTCCTTTGGTTAAATGTTTGCGAACAGTGTTTCCCACAGAATGGTGATGAGCCAAGGAGGATAAAGTGTCAAGTGAGTAATCTTTACTCAAGGTTAAAGTAATGTTTCTGCACAAAAAAAAATATTTGCACTTCATCTCTTAGATACACACCATCACACACAGGTCTGTTTTGTGCTGTTTTACGACTTTCATCAGCTGAAACATATTCCTTCTTTGGCAGTTACACATAGTTTAAAAAATGCCAGAAAATACTCAAGTGGTTTTATATATATGTATATATATATATATATATATATATATATATATATATCTAAATCTGTTGAAGGTCTTCGATTATCACATCATGAACTGAGTTCTGCACTTTTAAATGTATGTGGTGGAAGAGGTGTCTGCCCCTGATTGAATGTAAAGCATCAGGAAGCTGCTTTTAGAGACTTTAGTGTTGACATTATTTGCTATTGTGAGCTTTTTGTGACTCATATGCTCTCAGTTGCAAATATGTATGTCAGTAAAACATCTGATATTGATTCGTAGGTATGGGAGGGGACTGGACTGAGGATGATTGGCCAAAGTAGCCGGACACTGAGGCGGATTAAACAAAATTGAAAGGCTGTGCCGAATTCAGGATGAATTGGCTTAATTGCATTAATTGCTGTAGTCACCATATTGTGAATTGCTGCAGGGACTTTGTTGACTGTATAGTGTCCACTGTCTGTGATTTTAAGCAATGGTAGAAACACCAGATACTTTCAGAAATATTTATCAGTGCAATAGGGCAGTAACCTGATCTGGACTATAAATTATCTCAGGGGTCTTTCTGGGTAAGAGCCCATAGAAAGTGTTTGAGAATGTGCAGAAACTTTCAGAAGCATACCTGACAGGTGATTGGACAATCATTCTTCAATCAAATTCATTATGGGCCAATCAGATAATGTTGTATTTGGACTCGACTGCTGCAGTGTAAAGGACTAAACGTGAGCCACTTTATAGAACAAACTCTCAGCAAAACATGTCGGAAATGGAGTGAAAATATCATTATCATTTTTTTTATTTTATAAAAAAATGTGGTCCAAATCTGACAAAACTGCTACTGAGGCTGTTAGCATCTATGCTAATCTCTGCACAAGCAGTCACTTCCTGCTGTCCTTAGGGGCAGTGCCACTTTGGGACGCTCACAATTGTTGTAGATTGGAGCTTGGCAAAGACCGATCTGCATGATTTCAGACATGTAATCAGGCAGATCTAACTGCACTGCAAGGTTAGTAGGCGGCTGTTTTTAAACTACTTTTGCCCAAAGCTGGGGATGGGAATCGAAAACCAGTTCCAGTTGAGAATCGTTAACAGCTCCATCAAAGAATCGACATCGTTAATCTTTTTGCTAATCAATTCCCTTATCAATTCCATTCAATTGACAGGGTTCAGAAGCGTCAGAATTGTGGCTTAATTCTAATTACACCTACTGCACAACCTGAAGCGAGTGGAAACACCAGCAACTTGCAGAAGCAGCTATCTATACTGTGATGTATGTTTGGCATTGTTGCCACTGAAAATCAGACCATTTGCCCGCATGCAAAATTTGCTGGAATGGATAAGAGAATCGTTAAAGAATTGGATCGATTAGCAGAATCATTAACAGCATTGGTATTGATAAAATCTTATCAATTCCCATCCCTAACCAAAGCACACCAAAGACCAAGCTAGAATGTAAAGGCACAAAATATTCAGGCCCTTGAAAATAGTCTCTTTAATATGAGCCACAGTTTGGAATTATTACTAACATGCTGATTATTATTGATACAAACTTAGTACATTTTGACAAATAACTGTATGGCTCCTGTAAAATTTGGAATACGATAAAATGTGGTTTCTATAGCTCTATAAATCAGAATTATTATTAAAAATTAAAATGTTTTTATGATTTTTCATCTGTTTCTAACCCAAATAGACTGTCAGTATGGAAGGAACTGGTCAACTTGAGCAGAATGGAGGCTGAGTGCTCTTGACAAGAAATATATATATTAGTGATAATAAGTTTAAATATCCGCTTATCAGATATCAGCAAAAATTCCATGTAGTGCATCCCCAATAAAACACATTGATGTCATTTTTGACCCTCTTATGGGTGAGTGTAAGACTCAAGTACTCACCTATTGATGGGTTTACAGAGTTTGGGAAGTAGCAGAAATGTGGCAGTGCTTGAGTGATAAAGGATGTGATACAGTAAGAGGAGATGGTGTACAGGATGCAGAGAAAGAGGTAAGCAAGAACGGAGGTGGAGGGAGGCGGAGAGATGGGTGGAGGAGGAGGTGGGGGGATAGAGACCTTGCTCTTGTATCCGGATGTCTCTGAGGTCCTTTATTGACTCTGTCTATTGTTCACAGCAGCACTCCTAATCACTCTCAACAGGGAGGTTGTTTCTGTGTGTGTGTGCGTCCGCGCAGCTCTGGTGTGTAAGTCAACGCATCTGTAGCCTCATCCTCGCTTTTACTCTTTCATACACTGGCACCCACAGTGAAGCTATTGTTCACTCTCCTCTGGTCACCCTTAATGGACAATAGCAGTGGGTGGGAAAAGCCTGTTCCTAACACGCATACTATTAGACTAATGGGCCTGACGCACACACACGCACACACTGAGGCAGTAAATGCCATCTAAATAGCAGGCATGCATATGTATGGTGTCTCTTACTCAGGCTCCCACACAGAAGGCCAGTTGTAAACCACCATCCTGTTTGCATCTTTCCCCACAATGACTCCTGTCATGGATATTATAAGCAATGACTGTTTTAGTGACTAGCAGTGGAAAGCGATCATAATCACGTGTACACACGCTCACACACAAAAAAACGGCAACAAAGGGAGACTAATCTGAATCAGGAGCGTTTGTCCGGTAAGCCTCGCTTTAACGTCTCTCTCTATGAGCGTTTTGTTGCTGTTTTGTTTTTCTCCCCTATGGCCAGGCAAGGCTACACAAAAGGGATAAACATTTCAAAGGCCGAACACTGTGAATAGAGTCAGTGATTTTCTGTGTGTATCTGCAGGGTGGAGAGCCCAGATGGAGGCAGGGGGAGAAGGGAGAGAGCTCGATGCCAGAGTGGACAGCTTGATGCTAACAAAGCTGCGGTGGATGGCGATGCAGTAGAAAGCCGCATGCGGTGAAGCAGCCTCCCCTCTCCCTTAACGTGCTCACTCACACAACATCCCCTACAAACAAACTACACGCACCCACTCACTTACTGTAACTAGTTAGGGCATTGATAATGAGCAGCGGCCGCGGGGTTGCGCCTTTAATTGCTCCCAGTAAGAAGAAGTGATTTATGACTGTGGGAGCTCCAGCAAATTACATACATAGATTGCTAAAAAGTGTTTATTGGGACAGGCGTGCCGGTGCGCAGCGTGGCCGGTGCTTCCATCGGTGGCCGCAGGGGGGCCGGCATCAGACTGCAGCAGAGTGGAGAGGAGTAGAGAGAGAGAGGGACCGCATAGAGCCGATCAGATGACCTCGCTGCTGCAGTTAATGTTCTCTGGTGCTCAGACACAAGGCTAAAGCTCGCCGCTCATACCGCGGGGCTGCTGTTCTACAAGCTTTTGTTGTGGCAGGGGTGGTGTTGTTGGAGGTGTGGGAAGCGTGTGCGGGAAGGGGACAGATTGAGGAGGAGGTGTGTGTGTAGGGGGTATTGCTAAAGCAGTGCTCATTTTCTGCTCTTTCCTCCTCACTTTCCCCCTTTGTCTCCCTTTCTCCTCTTTGTCGCACTCACTTTATTTTGCCCCCCTCTTTCCCACTGCCGCATTTGCCCCCCTTTTTTTCCCTCCCTCTCTACCTCATGCCCCCTCTCTCTCTCTCTCCCTCCCTGTCTCTCCGTCGCTCCCTCTCTTATTTCTCTCTCTCTGCAGTGCAGCACAGTGATTATCATTCCTCTCACAGAGTCAGGCCCTGATAGTCAGATACTGCTGAGCACCCTTCTACATCACCTGCTTCTGGAGGGAGCAATTGAGAGAGAGACTGAGACGGGGAGGGGGGGATATAGGAGTTGGGGGGGAGGTCTGCAGAAGAATAAGAGAGGAGAGGAATAGAAGGAGAACAGAGGGTGAGGGTGCGGAGAAATATGGGAGAGAGAAAGATAGAGATGTGGAAAAGGAGGGGAATTGCTCTTACTGCAGTGGTGGTCCCTCTGCAGCATACAACGTGTGCAGGTGTGCATAATGTGTGGATTTCAGGTACCTGCATGGAACGCAGTGCAAACTGTGTGTATTGTGGTAACAAGGCGCCTCAGCCCGTGAACATCTGCGAGTCAGACAGCTGAAGAAACGCCACTCTTATGCCTTCATCCCTCCCTGAGCTGAGTTTCAACCTGCTCCAAAGTGTTTCTCCTGCATTCTGCGAATACCACAACAGTCCCCCTTCTCCCTCTCTCTCCCCTAAACGGCGCTCTTTGTCTCCTCATTTCCACCTCAGACAGACTGCGGTCATGTAGACTTTCACAACTCTGTCTGCTTTTTCCTTCTATCAGTGTACTCAAGCTGGTTAATAGTCTTTTCTTTTACAGCTTACTCATGCATGTATCAGTCGTTTTATTCATCACCTGTCACCCCACCACCACCGTCCCCTGACACTTGTCTTTACCTGTCTGCTGGACCTTAATGGGCTCGCTGTATAAACAGGACATCTGCTCCTGTCAGCGTAGCCTCGGGAAGCAGCATTCCAGCCCGGCACGCGTCACTCTGTTACAGCATAAGGTCAGGCATACGGCTTCATATCATCCCTGTATTTGAAGAGCCTATGTAAATATATAATAGTGGAATGAATCGTTAAGTCATCTGTCCGAGATGTTTCCTGTCAGCATATTTCACTATTTCCCCTCTCCATGCCACTTTTGATGCATAATTCAATGCATGAAAGTAAAAGGTTTCAAAATATTACTGAACAAATGTAACCAGGAACAAAGTCAAGCTCAACCGCTTGACTGAAACTGCTTCCGCAAAGTTTGCTTTTGTTTCATCACTTGGCCTCATCAGCACTCACCGCGAGAGAAAACACAGAAGGAAAGTGTTGTTAGCAGTTTGCTAAAAAGCATGAAAAGATTAAGCCTTACTGTGTGGATGAGATGAATAAAAACACCAAATATGCACTTGTGATTTGTCACCACTGAGGTTCACACTTGAGGTGAAAAAAATCCTGCTGAAATGATAAAAAGAGACATCTGGAGAGGACATGAGGCTGTATGTGGGAGAACAGTAAAAAGAATAGGAAAGAACAGCAAGGGAAAACACATGAGTTCAAGAAGTAGAAATGGCATAGGAAGAAACACAAAAACATCACAAATGGGCATATTACACAGAGCATCTTCACATAGACTCTTTAATCATACGAACTGACAGCAAACTGCTCAGTGATATGAACAGATACAGAGGCAGTCAATGCAGGGTAATGTATTTTTAATAATTCTGATTGTCAATAAATTAAAGTTGTTTTTTTTTACTAAGTCCCCCTCTCAAAATAGAAGCATATAACATGCATATGCTAATGCATGCCATTTGTAAGGGAGCTCAGGCACTCCTTAATAGTCTTTAGATTGTTGCATCCCTAAAATAGAGAAGCACAAAAGCTCCAGATTGTTTAAAATTGATAGAAAGTATCTTGATTTGTTAGATAAGTAAAAAAAATACATTCAAATCTAATCTTATCCATTAAAAGTCTCAAAACAGCGATGAATCCATTTTTACACACCTACTTTTGGTATACTTCATTGTATCTGCATTACTGTAATCAACTGACAGAAACATTACAAATTCAGGAGATTTATATCCTGAACACATTTAATGTTGTTGACCTAACGTGGGTGATTTTGTTTCACTGTGATGTCTGGTAACCACAGTTTGTTAATAAACTTGATTACACTTTGCTTTACTGTTTGATCGTAGGAATAGTGGAAGAATAAGATGAGTGGAAGAGGACTCATTTGTAAGAGAAAGAAATAACACTGCATGGCTTTATTTTGGAATTTTTTTAGAGACACAGCATTTATGAATTGTGAGTATGAGTTTCAGAGTTCCTTCCCCTTTGATGTTGTGCAGTACTGACATACTCTAATACCAAAAGACCCCTAAATAATTAAAAAATATCCTTTTCACACAAATTAGATTATCTGCACTGAATGCAATGAATTTTGCAGTAATAAATAGTGAGAAAAATATTGAGTTTATCTGTGGGAACAGCAGTCTGGATGTGAGGTGAGCACCCGTGTCTGCTTGCGACAGCTGCTGATGGAGACGGGTTACTCTTAAAATAGCCACATCTTGGGCCCCCATGGTCTGTAACTTCGGCCTGGACCAGACAAAAGATCTCCATTGTGCTGTGTTTACCGCTGCAATGCTATGTTGTTTTCCTGACACTCTGCAGCTGCTGTTGGATGTAACTACTCCAACAAAGATATGAGGAGAGGTAAGATGACTCCCTCCAATGAATGATCCATTCCAGAAAACTATTTAATGTCCACAAATTACGCTAAAAACACAAAAAATTGGAGAGGCATAATCAATCATGAATGTATTTGAATCAGTAATCAGCTTCAAATCTAAGAATTTGAACCATACTACTATATTTCACAGGAAGATTCACACAATTTTATTTGTAATGCCTTTATGCTAAAAGAGTTTGGCCATTTTTTTCATACATTGTTTTAATGAACACTTTGATTTTAGGATAAATTTGTTTAAGTTTGGAGATCAAAGTTCTAGAGCATGTCCATTCGATGTTTGACAATGTATTATCTCACGTATGCTGTAAGGGATTTCCTCCAAACTTTGCAGTAATTTCTATTGTTACGTAAAAATACATTGATTAGATACTGGAATTCAAAGATCAGGGTCTTTAGACCTCATGTTTAAAAGGCTTTTATGAAATAGTCTACCACATAAAGTGCTGTGAGGGCATGGAAATAGATACGATTTGATCAACATCAATGCCATTATCAATTCCACTTATTGCTACAAGTCTTACTTAATTCTGTCAAGATTTTGCATGGAGAAAAAAATACCTGAATGGGTTATCATTGTCTATTAAAGGCTGTTATGTGTAAACATATGCATACCTAAGTTACAGGTGTTTCCACCCTTGCTTAAAAATGCAAAGCCACAGACAAGGAGCACTGCCCAGTTAGCATCATGCTGAATAAAATCAAGCCATTGTCCTCTATGTGGCCTGTAAATGGCTGGCAACTGGTTCAGGGTGTACCTGGCCTGCAAATGTAGAGGACTGATGTTAAAACGATAAAGTAAAATTGAGTTAAAGTGATTACGAAATTAGATTTTTTTGTCGAATAAGATATTTTTTGTTAACATTAAATAATGCAAAAATATAGAAATACAATTGTAAAAACACAAGTACTTCAAATTAATGCCCATAATAATAGAAAAATAACATTCAAATTGTAGTAATTTTGATTAAAACTCAATAAAGTTTGAACCTCTTCTTAAGGGGATTTAGGATTTAAAAAGTCGAGTTGTATCAGGTACATGGCATTAACCAGAACAGCAGCCACAGCGAAGAAGATCAGCTCCGCCTCTGTACAGGAAGAGCCAGCATGGAAGCAGAAACTCTTGAAAATACTCTTTAATTAAATAGGCAAAACATGCCAAAAATGATTTCACACAGTTTCAAACACAGACACAACAACTTTTCATCACCAAACTGCTTTGTTTTGACACGACTATACTGTTGTCTCAGGTGATACTACTCTTTGTATGACTCAAGTACTCTTGCAAAAACAGCATAGTATTATCCATTTTATCAGAAATATGTAATAGTTATTTTCTTTTAAAGAAATCTCAAATAGGACATTTTTAGCTATGATTAACAGGGGGCTTTAACACTTGTGTAGAATTGTAAGTTACAATCTGTTTAGGAGCTAAACACCCCAAAGGTCTGATCCTAAAATAATCCCTGTTTGGCTGCATTTACAACAACACCATCTTTAAATGAAGTCAAAACAAGCCAGCAAAGGCAAAGGTCACTCAGGCTGATCAGAATTCCATTTATGAAGTCTGGACTACATGGACGTGGTGTCAACATGAGCATATTAGTTTTCATTGTGTGTTGTGTGGCAGCATAGTGCAATATCGGCTTACACACTCTGCACTGTTATAGCTGTAATATGCAGAAGACTGACATTTTATCAGCTCTGCAATACTGAGGTTGTAAATAAGCTCTCACGTTCTGATGAAACAGGATTAGGTGACAGATTTTTGATGATATAAATAGACTGTTTTATTGATCTTGCATTGAGTATCAGATATCTGATTGCCTGTTTCCCTGAGAGCAGTGTCGAAAAATTCTTTAAATACGTATTAGATTATGCTTTTTGTGGACTAATTATTTTATCGAACTACACTTGATGTCCCGCTGGAGCTTAACGTTAAGCCACTTAAAGAATACCATAAATCAGGTCTTTAATTGAGACTGTCAGTTTCCCCAGAGGAATGTACAATCCTATTTCTGGCATGAAAATAGTCACTGTTGAAAAATATTGACGCACAGCATCAAATATCATGTTTCCACAGGGCTGAAATCATGAGTGAAAGACAGCAGGCAGGGAAATTAACATGCAGAGCTACACTTCTCTGTCAACATTGGGAAAATTTTCAGGTGTCTGCAGGGAGTGATTGCTAATAGGATGTCAGGTGTCGGCTTGATTGACACTTGGCTCATAAACCTGTCCGACTCTGGCCTGTTTCAACACAAAAACATACCCATCAGGAAGAGAAGCTATCCATTCTAACTCCAGAGTCTTTTTTTCTCCGAGTGCAGTAACTCAAACAAACACAAAACAGCGGCAGCATCGAGTGGGATGCTGGGTTCAAGAAAGACGCAGTCATGATCAGTCACTCGCAATGCGGGCCAACACGGCATCCTAACCAACAAACATTTGTGAAAAAAAGGAAAGTCTTATGCCTCATTCTGAGTCATTAAATAATTTCTCTCTACCACAGCCTGTTACATTTTTAATAAACTAATGCAAGCAGGCAGGAAAAAACACATAATTTATGTAATTAAAATCTTAGAGTTGTTTAGTTCAAATGTAATTATTGAACACATTCATTATATTTGGCTACATTTCCTCTATAAAATATAAATTAGGAAGCAAAAAGCTTTCATGAACTGTCTATGAAAATAGATAGTGAATTTAACAGGATGCGTACAATTTTAATCCGGTAAACAGAAATTACAATATGAGTGAGCATGTTGCCATGATTTAAGTAGCATACATATAGATTATGACAGTGGTAATCAACTTGATATAGGTTAAAGCTTCTCTGAAAAACAAGCTCCTCAACTGAAACATGGCTTCCTTAAAAACACAATTTGTAACCTTACACATCAGCTGGACCTGCCTGATGACAGACATTGACTGTCATCAGGCAGACCTATCTTTCCAAGCTTCAATCTACGATTGTGAGTGGCCTAAAGTGGTATAGATCAATCAGCCTCCACAAGAGCAGAAAGAGGAACAAGCTACAAGGGAGATGACAGCAGGAAGTGACTGCACACACAGGGGTTAGCTTAGATGCTAACAGCTTCAGTTGCAGTTTAATAGGGTGCGGACAGTATTTTCTTATTAAATGAAAACAAAAAAGCCTACACGTTTCTGTAATAATTATATGTTTGCGCCACTTCTTACATGTTTTTAAAAGAGTTTGTTTAACCAAGTGGCTCATAGTCTGCATCACCTTAGCTCCCGCCTACAACATTATCTGATTGGCCCAAAATAAATGCTTATTGATGAAACTTTCATCCTCTCACCTGCTGGAAATGCTTCTGAAAGAGTAAGACCTCACCCAAAAACTTTATATGGGCTCTTTCCCAGTTGGATCGCTGGAAGATTTTGAACGGTCCATCTGATGCATCATTTCACAATCAGGGTAATGGTTTTAGTATATAAAGGAGTGAAAAGCATGGTGTGTCAAGCTGCAAAGGATAGGAGCTTCTACTTTACTGATAAAGACACACTTGCTAATGCTGCTTAATGCTTTCAGTCCTACTTAAAACCTACATTGATACTTTTCTATTTAATTGGACAGGGTGCCATTTGACAAATCTGGGGTGAACAATGCTTGTGAAAGTAAAAAAGCAGGTTTTGGTTCTATCTGTAAAATAGTCATATAAAGGCAGGCAAATTAAAAAAAACTTTTCTGTTTTAAGTTCACACAGGATAGAATACTAAAAGACAGTGAGCCTTTTTTCCCAGCAGTTTTTGGCATGTAGATTGTCCATGCGATACTCAGTAAACAAGAAAAATCACACACAGGATCAAAGATTTTTTTTCAATGGAAAGAGATACATTTCTAATATTGGTATACAAACTACTAAAGCTCACAAATATTTATTCTCACAGATAATAACCTGGCTGTCCAGTGTGTTTTAAACACACAATAGAGAATGGGCAAATGATTCCTGCAGGAAAATAAAATGCTTCAAGCTCACAGTTATTTACTGTCTACCATAAAAATGTAAAAGTCTGATCCTGTCATTTTTAACTAGAGATTTTCTGTAATTAATAAGGTATTGCTGTAACATTCAAGCAAAAGTTTCTGAGTTATCTTTTACATCATTTCTAAAGCTGTCAATGCATCAATCGAAAAATGTTATTTATTTTGAGCATGAATATACCATCCAGTGTTCTGTGTGCCCTTTGAATGTGGTGCCACACGAAAGGGAGAGGGGTTAAATAATCCATCTAAAATGAGGACCAAAAAACAAAAATTAGCTGTGTAAATAGTAAACTGCCAGCTGCCCAGCGCACACTGATTTAAAGGGAATGAGAGCTGACACTGATTGGTTTGATCTATTTTACGCGCAAAATACATCCATACTTCAAAGCAGGCTTGTAATTCATTCCCTTTGCACCCTGCGCCTGGCTTCACGTTTTCAATGTACAACCTCAAATAGCAAAATAAAGACTAATATGCCCAAACCACCGTGTGCTTTGGCCAACTGACCTCACACTAACAAAATAGGGCCTGCGGGTTATAAGCAGGGATGAAACAGAAGGCTTTGAGGCATGATAATATCTGATATCTGAGAAGATATTTGACAAGAAACCTGAAAAATATGCACTAGACCAGCGTAAACTGTTTAAAAGGAGAAAAATATGAGGCTTTTAAAATATGATTGGTTGGTTGATACAGTTACTGGTGTAAGGATTATAGATTGATGACTTGTAAAGATTTTCCCTCATTCTTTATGCTCCTAGTCACAAAAGAGCCGTGTGTGGCCAGGGAGATGCAGTTAGAGTATCAGAGCATTATAGTATATATAACATGAGATATATTATGCACTTTGTTCAGCTATAGATTATGCATGACATCCTCTTTGCTTCCACGCAACATCACTCTGACTTCGGTAAATGGATGAAGAAGCATGTGTGCATAGTGGGAGTCTTCTTCCTTGTTTGGGCTTTGTTATAATCAAAGTAGGGAAAGTAAGCAGTATAATGTGAACATGTAAAGCTAATAAATAATACAGTGATCCATAGTACAGTGCATAAAGACAATGTCAGACATAAATGAGACTGAACACAGAGCTGAAGCCAAAGGGAAACATGGCTCTCAACCTGCAACGATATTTGTAATTTTGGTTTATGCTGGAGATGCATCCTATCACTTCATTATGCGGACAAGAGTGTAGCTCAGTAAAGGCAAACACAAACCCGCAACCAAATGTTGCTCACACGACTAAGATATGTGCAGATGTTACACCTTCACACACACACACTTGCACACAAACACATGTGTTGAATATGCAGACACATGTAACGAGAAGAGAGGGAGACTGTTAATTAACCAGAGCTCGTTAATTCTCTTTGAACCGACAGCAAGGAGGTTTACACACTAATTACCTTGATGACTGAGCCAACCTGAGCACACACACCCACACACCCACATACACATCCAGCACCTTCACACTACAAACACATGCATGTATTCTCACCGGCTGACATAACACAGATTGCAGGCTTTGGAAGTCTCAAACACAGCAGTAAAACACAAACGTTAAGGTGTGAAGTCTCACCAACACAAATAAGCGTACCAGAACACACAAACACACACAAACATGCGCTGTAACACACTACGGCCAGGAAATGAAAGCTATGTTGGGATTTTTTTTTTATTCTTCACACAGGTTCTTGAGAGCTGCAGATGGTTAAGTTTATTCTGAGTTCAAACCCATCATGCCTCTGCTTGATTCACACAGATGTGCCCAAAATAACTCCTCAGTATCACTGTACAGAACCAGGGTACTTGCAGTACATTGACACACACACATATATATACATTAACACACACTCACATTTATACACGGTGCTGTGCAGATGAGTAAAGCTCCCATGTCAGTATTGAACTGTAATGGCCCGTGTCAGATTAAGGGGAACGTTTTTTATGTCCCCAGTCAAACTCAATTAATATTCCATCAGCCACCGTTTCATAGGCCACACTGGACCTTTGCTAATTCATCCGTGTGTGAGTGTGTGCTCACATGTGTGAATGTGTGGATATTGGATATTGTTTTTTCGATACGAGTATTTATGGCATTTTCTTGGGTTTATAACAAAAAACATACACATAAATCACTCATATAGGAATGTAATGGTTGCCAGTAAGATGATAAACTGTGGTTAAAGACATGCATAATTTTAACTACTGTAACCCTCGAGCATTCAGGCTATCCAAATAATTCCAAGGTGTAACATGGAAAGTCAATGTTGTAGGCAATTTTTGAATTTATGTAAAATAGTTTAGGCTTATTTTTGGTCATCTCAAACATTTTGATCATGTTTATTTACAATTGTTTGCTAAAACAAACCTGTTTAACGTTCAAATCCATTTTTTCTCTTGTAACTACACACTGTTCTAAGTATTTAAAAAAAAAATTATGACAAATACTTGTCAGACTTGTTTTCTTTTATTTCTCATAAAAAAAGGGTGAGAAAATTTACACAAATGCCATTTCCTGATACATTTATTGACCAAAAAAGACATGTCAGTTATACTCTAAATATAGTAATAAAGGGGTTTAATGATTTAAAGTGTGTGTATGAGTGCTTCTTAAACATTTTGAGCACATTGTAACAATACCAAAATAATAATGATAACCATGATAATTTTGGTCACAATAAGAGTGATATGAAATTTTTATAACATTACATCCCTACACTTACACGTGAATTGTTCTGTCCAAGCACTAAAAAGAAATGTGAGGAATATTGAAAATACAGAAAGAAATAGACTGCAAAGTGTGGTATGAGGAACAACTGGGAATTTGTTTGTTTGTGCTGTATTAGAGGGAAACTCAGCTAAAGGCATGAAACAAAAGGAAAGCTGGTTGTTGATCTCTTGAACCACAGGGACAAGTCCTCAGCTTTTTTTTTTTTTTTTTTTTTTTTTTTTGTTAAGTTATTTTTGGGGGCTTTTATGGCCCCAAAAAAATGTATATGAAGAGAGGGGGGATGACATGCAGCAAAGGGCTGAGGGCGGGATTCGAACCAGCAGCCGCTGCTGGGGGTTGGCAGCCCCCGTACATAGGGCGGATGCTCTACCAACTGAGCTAATGTCCGCCCCAAGTCCTCAGCTATTTTGTTGTTGTACTTAGTTTTAATTTTCTTGAGCCTACCAATAACCACGCTAAGATTTATGCTCTTAAGCTAGACTTCCAAAAAAAGCGCTGTGCTAACACACAGTCGTGAAGCTAGCATGTAATGTTATGACAGTGTGATCACACATGCAGTGCTGCTGGTCTTTGCCAATACAGGACAAGATTTCCACAGCCTTAGATGTCCTCAATAGGATCTATGGTTAACACTAGTGTTTGATAAATTACCACATCTTTTTCGTCTTACAACATATTTTCACATCTTACAGACAAGGGGCTGTCATCAAGTTCAGTTCATTAGTGGATGTGATACAGGTGCAGTTTATTTTGGTTGCAGTAGCTTTTAGAAACAAATCAGGTTACCAAAAGTGATGCTCCCTCACAGAGAATATCATGATGAAGAAACTTCACTTTTTTCACCCACCACTTATTTTCAGCAGCTATTCCAAATTGTACATTAAAAACTTACAATCTGGTGATAAAACCTGCTATCAGCTAACTTCTAGTTTTGGCTCCAAAACCTGTTATCCCTGTACCACTCCATTGTTTGCAAATAGGGAAATACCAACACTTTATTACGCCAAGCCAAAGAATTTGGCAAAAGAAAAGGAGTAAAAATTGTCACTGAACAAAACACTTGAAGACACAGTTATCAGAAGATCAGAGAAAAATGGGGAAAAGGGGGGTTAGAGAGTGAAGAGGAGTTATGGTTCAATAAAGCCCTCTGTTGGACGAGGAGAGAGACTCATAACGAGGTCAAGGACACATCATCGATTGCCCTGTCATAAAGCTGACTGGCATGGAAGAAAGGGTATAGAGGGGGAAGGGAGGGAGGGAGCGAGTGAGATGGAAGAACACAGCGAAAGAATGAAAGAGGGAGAGTTATTGCTGGAGAAAGCAGAGGCAGCAAGATCATCCGAATAGACCGAAAGAGGCAGGGTGGAGGAGAGAAATAGCAAATAAAATTATCAGGATGAAGGAATGAGAGAGGGCAGCTCAGGCCAGAAAGAGGGTTAGAGGGAAATTGAATTAGATGGAATCATGGCTGAACAGAATTCTGTTATTGAACAAACAGGCGCACATACACACACAAAACGGGAACTGGGCCTACAAGTGAAGTAACTCACTGCTAGTCTGTCAATCAATACTGCCCTGTGGTCCAGACCAGATTTCCCCACTCAGGCAGTCATTTAACCCCGCTTTGTGCCACTCATGTAGCACCATTTTAGTGAGAGACTTATATGTCCATTACTTAGAGAACATACACTTAGATGAATAATTTCACAGGTCAAGATGCATTTTTTCATGCTAACAACAGCCAAGCTAACCTAAAGCCGTAGGTTAGCAAGGTACATTATTTCATCAAGACCAAGGGTCAACAAACTTTTTGACTTGGAAGCCAAATAAGAAGCCAGAACCCAAACTTCAATAATAAGTAGATGATGTTACATAAACATATTATTTACCAATAAAATACTTTTATCTCCTCTGACTGGTGTGCTGTGCTATACTCTTTTATCAGAGTATTATATCTCTTTTAATAACCTTGTAGCAGAATTCCAGTCCTGTAGCAATCAGTTTTATGCACTGCTGCACAGTATTAGATTGTGTGTTTTTATTAGTGGATTGGTCTGTGTATCATGTGATGTCTGATTTCATAAAAAATGCTGAAAGGTAAATCTGAGTTGTGAGACAAAGCAGTAAAATTTAGTGCAGATAAATATAATCCAGCATTTCCCTCTGAAATGGCGGTGTAAATTTAATAGGGTACACACAAAGCTCATTTATAATAACCTGATGGCTGCAGTTCAGGGCTTATCACAAGTGCCAGCTGCCAGCTGAGCAGACCAACAACTCACTCACCTACAGTACAGCCTATAATTTCTTCTATCTATTAGTTTATGCACTGCCTTTAAAAACATGTAAATGGTTTCTTTTGTTCATTCATTCATGTTTCATATGCAAGATTTGAGAAAGTTAAAGAACTTATTAAATTCAATAACTTTAAATAAGTATTTAAGTAAGCATCAAATGCAAGAAAAATAAATAAATTAAAAAAATAAACAAATAATTTAATCAAATTTTATTTATTAAATTTTGAAAATAATTTTACTCCTGTTTTTACCATATGCTAGAATTTGACCAGAGATATTGCCAATCCTTGGTTTGCCTCTGACAAATGTCCATCAAATGTGTTCAGTGATGAGTTGATCCACTTGATCTGTTTACTCACAGGTGTGAGAACACTTGAACCCCCATTCATTTGTTAGTGGAAAGCCCTGTAGTCATATTACGATACAAACCTTTATTTCAGTTTTGGTAATGCTGCCTTTGGCCTTGGTGAAATGAAAAATTCTCCTAATACTACTGTGTTAGCATCCTCTTGCATCAGCCTGATTGTGATTCTGAGGAAAAAGAAGGAAATCAGTAAAATTCAATGAAGGCAGGTAACACAATCATAAAAATCTCTGCCAACGAGGTTGTGTTTTTGGTGGCATTTGTTAGTTTCTTTGTTTGGTTGTGAACAAGATTAAAACTGGTGTGACTGAGATTTGGATGAAATTCTCAGGGAATGTTGGTATTTTGGTGGTGATCTTACTCCCGATATGGATCCAAGAATTGTTTTAAGGATTTCCTTTGGGCACTTTTCCTCAGTTTTACAGATAATTTAAAAACTCAGTTCTCAGGGAATGCTGGTCATGGTACAAGGGAGAAGGGAACAGCTCTGTAGCCGAAACCAGCGATTTTACAACGATTAGTCAATTGTGCAAGAAAGGGACTTTTTCCACATTTTGACAATAACTGACTCGACACTGTAAAGCCCTGACAGAGATTTGTTGTCTAGTTTATGTTGAGCTCAACATGCTTAAAGGATAAGTTTGGTTTCTACAGCTTCCACATTGTTTATAGAATGAAGTAGAACAATATACTCACCCAGAAGGCTTTCCTGATCCAAACAGTGCTTCGGAAGATATTTAGATCCAAAATCGAGCGGCGGACATCCGCACCATGGTAGCACATGGGGCATGTATAGCGCAGCTTCTAAAACTGCATTAATCATCCAAAAACTCATTAGTTTCACTAATATTTCATCATGGTCTGCTCGGGCTACTCCTCCATTACAGTCTGTGTCGCTCCAGACATGTTTTTGTGACCGTACTGACCTCTGATCTGAAGAAGAAGAACGCTTGCCTCCGCGCATACGCAGTACGGCTCATTGTTTCAGGGGAAGACCGCCGGCTACACAACAACTTTCTTCTTCCAGTTTTGTGTAAAATGGACGAATATCTATCGGATGAAGATGTCGTGGAAGAGAACTTTGAATATGATGGGTGTCCTTACAGTTTCGAGCCAGAGTTTACAGATGAGGAGCTCATCGAAAGGAGGACACGGAGGCAAAGAGAAGAACAGCTCTCCAGAAAGTACTGCGCATGCGCGGAGGCAAACATTCTTCTTCTTCAGTTCAGAGGTCAGCACAGCCACAAAACATGTCTGGAGCGACACAGACTGTAATGGAGGAGTAGCCCGAGCAGACCATGATGAAATATTAGTGAAACTAATGAGTTTTTGGACGATAAATGCAGTTTTAGAAGCTGCGCTATACATGCCCCGTGTGCTACCATTATACGGATGTCCGCCGCTCGATTTTGGATCTAAATATCTCCCGAAGCACTGTTTGGATCAGGAAAGCCTTCTCGGTGAGTATATTGTTCTACTTCATTCTATAAACAATGTGAAAGCTGTAGAAACCGAACTTATCCTTTAATAATACTCCATATCAATGAGTCTATCCTGGTGGAGAATCAAGACAGAAAAACACTTTTGACAGACCCTCCATGGGCTTGAGAAAACTTGTGCTAATGGCTTAAACATGCTTTAATCTGATATTTTTTTTTTAGTTTTGAGTAGCCTTTTTATGTAGTTTTTTAATAATACAGATTCTACCTTAGAACTCTGTCAGTATGGTACCTTTATTAATCAAAATATTCTTTGTATTTTTAGAGATGTACATTATCAATCGACTTATACATGTAATCTTTTGTGGCAGTTGCCCAAAATAGGGGTCAGGGGTTAAAGTGTCAAAGAGAAAAGGGGCATCAAACTAAAGAGGGATTTTAAATAGAAATCAGGAAACAAGGGTTCATTTTTTTTTCATGGTTTAAAAAACGTTTGGGGATTCTGTAAATAGCTTCAAATGGAGCAAGTCTTGTAGAAAGACCCCCTGGCTATTTCAAAGAGTGGTGATGACTCAAATGTACTGGCGATACATGAGAGGCAAAAATTGGGGCTAACAATAACTTTAAAAAAGACTCTTATTTCATTTTCTCTCTGTTAAAAAATGTTTATCGAAACAGATGGCTCAAGGGGAAATATATGAGGAGAGAATATTCTCTTGTTGACTTGTGATCAGAAATAATTATGGTAATTATTATCACAAAACAGTTCCTCTGGGATAATGAGAAATTATACTGCTCCTATGTGAAATATTATAATTCTGTGTGACGAATTCAAGAGCTGGATAGAGGTGCCGTGATAATGGCTGAAATAGTTGTTTTCTTTGCATTTACACTATAATGATCTCCTCATGTTCATTCTCACTCTCTATACTCAGCCACTTAACTCACCCACTTTCCCTCTCTGAACCATTCCCCCCACTGTGAAGGAGTGGAAAAGAGGTTGGACTGCTTCATCTTCTCTAAAAATACTCGTTTCTCTCTGCAGAGAGTTGGGATGAAGACACAGAGTTTCCAAGAACTGCAGCTTTCCCATTAGACACTAATATCTCTTCCTCTCCTTCTTGAGTCTTGCTTGTGTTCCCTGCTGTCTGATTTACTCTCCTCCTCCTCTTGTCTTAGCGCTGTTCACAAAAGGTAGAAAAAAACAAGTTAATTTTCCCACTCCTGAGTAATTAATTTAGCAATGTTCCTGTCTCGTCTTGTCTCACGCGTTCAGTAGGTGAAGTGTTTAAATGTTTCCCTGCTCTCCCAAACAAAAAGAAGAACTGATGCAGGGTTTGGCTTTCATGCCAGCCGTCCATCAGTTTCCCTGCAGATTATCCTGAGGCGACGTTAGGAGCTGAAGTTTTTCCGCCCTAATCTGCGTCTTTCCTCTGTTCCCTCACTTCCTTTCTTTACGCTGCATGTTTCAAAGCAGATCTAAATTGAAAGGGTTGTAATTTTTTGCCAACAGATAAATGAGTATGCAAGGAGATAGGAGGGGTGTTGTATAGAAATGGGCTTCCTGTCGCAGAGTGATCCCTCCCGGCCAGACGGAGTCATTTAACTCCCTCTGATATTCTCTCAGTGTGGACTTTTATAGTCTTTCTGTCTCTCTACAAAGTGAAAACTGCCCTGCTAACAGGACTGGTGTGATTTGTGTGTTAGTACAGCAGTAGGTGTGATGCTCTATTAAGATGAATGATGGGTGATGTGGCAAAGCCAACATAACATCCACCAGAGGATGGGGAGATCTGTCACTGGGGCTGGATAGCTGGTTTGTTTTAGTTCACAGTGATGTATTCAGCTTCTTTCAGAAGCCTTTTGATCAGAATAAAAGCTAAAACAATATGTTTTTAAAACCATTGTATTCAAATAGGCTACTTGTTGATTTTTACAAAGTTGTCGACTGTGGTTAGCCTAATACTAAAAAACATGGGTATCACATTTTGATGCTGACAAAAATTAAGAATGCTTAATATTGGATTTCTCGCAACATCTGATATGCCAACAATACTGGAATAATTATCACTGATACTTGTACTTTTCATCAAGAGCAAAAAGTCTACATTAAAAAAATGGCTTGTGGCTTTCAAAGTGAAAGTCTGTTTGTCAAAGATACATATATGAAACAGAAAAACAACACTGAACTCTTGACAACAAAGGAACCCTTTTGTTTTTTTACTGTACCCATGCAGTGAAGCATTATGGTTCATTTGTGTTTTTTGCCCAAAATACAGCTGATATTTGAGATATACATGGTCATTATCTATGGCTTATATATTGGCTCTAAATATGTGCAGAATTTTCAGTTTGACCGATAATGATTTCTATCCCAAACAACAAAAATATATCTCTGTTTTTTCACACCTGAAATCCCTAGCGAATGTTATGTCTTAACTTTAACCCAGCAACCTTTAACTAGCAATTTGGGTTTTTTTCTGTCATTGATGATAATTAAAATAAACAAAGTGTAACATTTCAGCGACAAACAGTCTTGGTTGACATTATTAGTAGAAGGACATAATGACAACATCAAAGTTCCCTCCCTCAAAAATGTCACAGGCACATCGCTACCTTGGAATTATGTCTCACTGTGTTTGTTTCTCACAAAGTCTGTCATCTACTTGTGAATATGTTTTAATTTTTTTTATTTGAATCAAAAAAGGTGGAACAGACTCTTGGGAACGTTAAATTGTTGTTTTTGTGTTTTATTCTCTTGGATTACTTTCTGTAGCTTTTGTGGGGGATCTTCTTGTATAGCCATCAATTTCTTTCAAACCCTCTCTTAAATGGTAGTTTGTTACAGTATAGTTGTAAACATAGTTGTACAGATTTTTTAAAAAGCCTGGAGTGATGATGACCAGGGGATTAGACTGCCCTTCATGTACTGAAGCTGGTGTTCTGCCAAGCAGGCAAGCCAGGGTTTTCGTCAAACCTGTGACCCCTTCCAAGATAGAGATACCCCACTCTGTCCTTGGTTTTGATGCTGTACTCTGCCCTGTCGTCAATTAATCAAGGCAACATGCCCGAAAATTGATATAGAAAAGGAAAAGAAATGCAGGAGCAATTAACCTGGGCAGCTGGCCGGATATGACCTATTTGAGGAAAACACTGCGTTTGTGCAGTGAAGGGATTAATGGAAGGAAAGCATCCCTCTAAATCACAGAATGTAGACTCACTGTGCAATATTTGAATGCAAGAAATGGACTCTTCAGATCATTAAATTGTTTTTGTGTGTTTTATTCTCTTGGATTAGTTTACAATAGGAGACATATAGGAGGAGGTTTAGATTTGTTATAGAACTTCCTTCACTCATCTTTCAATCATCTAAGTGTTTAAGTGATTGGACTTAGTATCACTGAGTTGTTACCACTGGGACCATATCCAGATGAAAAATAAGCATCTCTCGTCAGGCCAGAGGTTTGTAAACATCATCCACTCCAGATGCATTAATCTAAACTGGGATTAAAACCAAACGAAAAACTTTAAAACACAGCTGTGATTGGTTGAGGACTATTACCCTGCATTGTATCAGCTAAGCTTATAATCAAGGCGAACACGATCAGATAATCTCAATATGTCTTTGCACGTCCCGTGCCCACCCGCCTAATCCCTTCAATTTAGAATCTCAGATTAGGAATCCTGGATGATTAATCCCATATTGTGTGTGTGTGTTCCCTGCAGGGGACCCTTCGCCGGGTGACCTTCTCGGTAGTCAGCCAGCCCCAGGACGGCGGTTGCTACGACAGCGGCCTGGAGGATTCGGAGACACCGAGCAGCAAGAGCTCATCAGGGCCACGGCTGGGTGCCTTGCCGCTGCCTGAGGAGGGTTATGAGCGGACCACACCCGAGGGCAGCGTGGGGGAGGAGGAGCATGTGGAGAATGGTTAGAGCAAAGACTCAAACACACACAACATTGAATTCCCAAAGAGCCAACACAATTTTACAACTCACTCAAAACTTCAGCCAGAGGGATACTTTAATTTAGCTAAGATGACCAGAACTGTATTGTTTATGGTAGAGGAAAATATGTTGAAAAAAGTGGATTTTTTTCTTCATAAATATATACTCATCATGAATTGTTGAAGGAAATTACAGCATATGAAGTAACTGCAGATTATTTTACAGTTTAACTTTTGTTTTCATGGATATTTGGCACATTATAAATTGCAAATCTAAACCTGACCTAAATGATGATCTGCAGATCGCTGTATCAGAACAACCAAACTATAAACTATACAGTTTAGCTACAGAGCATAGTTTGAGTTTGGCATCAAGGCTTCAATCTCATTACTTCTCACAGATTTATTTTACATGCATAATATTGAAAGTGATTAAATGGGATCTAAAAACCCGTATAGGTAGATACTGGGCGGCTGATGAAGGGCTTTATGCAAGAGTACTGTACTGATGTGACAAAGAGCTGGCAGAGGCAAATCTGAGGAAATAAACAGGAAATGATAGGTGCAGAAATTTGTCCAAAAACACCAAAGTTAGCATGAAAGTATTTCTGGTTCCCCAGCCAAAAGTACATGGGATTTTGGAATAGCTTTTCAGAGAAATACCTGAAAAAAGGTCCATGATGAACTTGTGCAAATGCGATTTGAAAGTTTCATTTTGAGACATAAATAGCATCTGATATTGCCTTGGTTTTGAATTTAAATACATTATTGTGTTTTTAAAAGCATGGTTGCCAGAGAACTGCTAACAAGGACTAAATGTGGCTATAAACATCAGTGCGCTCATTTCTGATAACTATTTTATTAAGTATTGCATACAGATTAGCCATATCCGTGCACACTAACTTGTTCAGGTCATTGGATGAAGAGGACATTTTCAAACAGGTTACAACATGTCTTTTTCCATTTAAAGTGTCTTAACTGCTTCAAAGTTGGATCATGTGTTAGTTCCATGATAGCTTGATAATAGCATTTTACTCTTTCCGATCGCATTTAAGCTTAAAAAGGCTTTTGTGAAGATAATCATTCTGAACATAATGTGCAAAAGTCATGATTGTTTTTGACAGCGTCTTACTGTCAGCAATGACCCAAGAACACAGACAAAAATCCTGAAAGTTTTAATTGAGGACAAGGCTAACTTTTGGGTTGGCCTAAAAATACATCAAGGGTGTTTTTCCAGGTGATCTGTATAAGTAGTTCACAAACTTAATAATAATTAAGCAACATGGAGTTAACATGGTCATTTGTTGATCCCAAACAAAGGTTTGTCTTTCCAGTAGTTTTGTATTGCCTGTAAATTTGCACACGGAGGGTACACACAGCTTATGTGAGCCGTGTGCAGATCTTTGAGCACTGATGGTGGCATCAGGCAGACATTTATAGACCCGTTTAAAGTTAAAAGTGTGACTATTTTAGTGGGTGGGCTCAGCATAACAATCCTTAGGATGTGTAGCACATTGATTCCTTAAATGGGGCTCTTGGCGCCTTGTGGGTGCCCAGAGCCTTGTTGGAGTGGCCTGGTAAGGCTAGATAAAAAGGAAGTATGTCCTTTTGCACTGTTAGCAAAGCTTGGCAATTTTCAAAAGGACTTCCAGGTAAATCTAAGGCAAATAATGAATCAGTACCAGAGTCCCAACTACTTAAAATAGACATGATAATATGAGAATTATTATCTTGCTCTAAACTTTACTTTTGTAATAATGACATTGGCTGGAGTTACAGTATACTGTATGTAAAAATGTAGAAGTTTAATTTTGCAGTATACCATATTTTCCAGAGTACAAGTCACACTTTTTTTCATACTTTGGCTGGTCCTGACAACATGTTTTTAAACATTAATTCATTCTGACTGACATGAAACAAGGAGTAAACACTAATGTCTACGGCCTGGAGAGGGCGCTTTAGGGTAGGCTAGAAATAAACAAAATACACCCAAAATGAAAATCCCATTCTGACAGACAAACTGCAGGTAGTAAAATATTCAGCAGTAATCAAGCAGAAATGAAGTTTGGAGTGAGCAAGAAGCTCATGAGGCACTGGGGAAAAGCCTTCTTGTTGCTCCCACTTCATACAAGGCAACCATCTCTCTATCAGAGCACTAAATAAATGCGACTTATAAATGTTTTTTGTCTCTTCATGATGCATTTTTTGACTGATGTGACTCATAGTCCAGAAAATATGGTATATTTCAACAGCCGAAACTTTAAAGGTTGTTTCATTTACAGTTTTTCAAAAGCATTTGTAATAAACCCTAAAAATAAAGTAATTTGTAGGCAAATGGTTTGACTGATGATGGTACTGCGGTTAGTGGGTATTAGAATATGATTATGTGTTGATGTGTTTGGTAATGGATGGGAAGGCTTGGTGGTGAGTCCATTTGCGAAGGAGTAACCTTGCAGTGCAAAAAGATCAGCCAGATTAAATGTCTGTAATTAGGCTGATCCATTCCACCAAACACCAATCTACAATGACTGTGAGCGAACCAAAGTGACTTGGCACAGTCAACATCCTTTAGAGCATAAAAGGGTGGGAGCTACAAGCATGACGGCAGCACCAAGTGACTGCTTGTGCAGAAAAAACATAGATGCTAACAGCCTCAGTTGCAAATTTATCAGATCTGGACCATGTGTCTGTATTAATATAAAAGTAACAATAGCAGTACAAACTTCTTTCTAGAAAAGATATTTCAGCTACATCTCCAATATTTTTGCTGTGAGTTTATTTTAAGTAGTAGTACGTGCTCTCTCCTCTACACTGCAGCAGTAGGGCCTGCCTGTTAATGAATATGATTGGCAGAACAATTATCCAATCGCATGCCTGATTTGCTTTTGAAAGATTCTGCCCATCCCCAAACACTTTATGGGCTCTTTCCCAGATGGACTAGTGACATAAAATGTATGGTCCATCTGGTGTGTCAGGTTAGCACATTAGGGCCCAGCAAGAAAAGTTTGGAAACCATCAATGTAGTATGTGCTGGCTAGTGAATTTGTTTGGGGAGGGGTTTATAGACAGTGGATGTAGAACATACTGTTCTAAATCTGGTCTAGGTGGTGGATTGATAAAACCATAATCCATGGCCAAGTAAATGTAGTAGAAGGCAAATCAAAGAAAAAGAAAAGTCTTGGTTTTGGTTCCTGTAAAACAGCATTGACATGACAGCATGATGTGCTCCATGTGTTTGACATCGCACATCTTGCTCTATGACTATGACACATGGACACAGAAATCTCAGTGGTAAACCAATACATTACTCCATCCCACTGAAGGCTGAGACCTCCAGTTCTAGATGTCACTCGCACACACACATACCAGAGACAAAGATTTCAAAACCTTGATTTGCCGTCAAGGACTCGGGAGGTTTTTCTGTCCCCACGCAGAGAGAACATTTTATTGAACACAGGGATTGTGCTGCATTGTGTGAACATGTGTGTTTGTGTGTAGTATGCTGTGCCAGGAGCTCTCTGTGACCTCGTTGTCTGTTGCTTCCCAAATCTTTCCTTTCACCAAGAGATATTGTGTTAGTACCCTTCTCTAACTCTTTGTCAAGGATTTGGAGATGCGAAAAAGGGTTTTAATTTATTCTCTCTCCATTTTTGTCCTTTTTTTCTGAAAGTGGACATGGCAGAGCTGCAGAACAACAGAAGCAAGGTCACTGCAACCTTGGTACTGATTGTACTTCTGGGGGGTTAGATGGCTCCTTTTTCACTAGAGTATGAAATGTGGAGGATTTTATGGTGCTGAATAAGTTTTCATCACGGTCAGATGGAGGGAGGATTTGAGCAGAGGATTCTTTGTGTCGGTTATAATTATGCCGATTAATTATGAGCATGTTTGGTTCAGATTCTGCCGCTGTAGCCCGACAACACAAGCTGGAATTAGTCAGGAGCTAAACAAGAATATTTAGTTTCTTGTTTTGATTTCAAGCAAGACAGAATATATGAAAAAATTATAATAATCAGACATTTAATATGTTTTCTCTTGATTATTAAATGTTTTCATTTCCCTTAACTATCTAGAACATAGCAAAATATCAGCAGTTTACAGGAGCATAATACTTCCCTCATTTATCATCATTATAAATCCTGTCTTCATTCATTATGATGTCACTATCGATTCATAAGTGGCTGGTTTACATAGATATTATCCATGATCCATGACCTTAGTTCATGTAGGACATCATTATGGTCCCATGTGGCCTCACTAACCTTTTGACCTCCTGTCTCATGGGGCATGATAGGCAACTTAGCATTTCCTTTGCATGTACAAAATAACAATTTCATTCAAACTTGTCACAGTTAACCTTAATTTGGCCTCGCTTGTTGTGCATTTTGACCTCCCCTTGCACCTTTCCTGAAATGCTGAGTACATGTGGGATTTTTTTAAACTCAATTTGCTGCAGTCAGCGTTTTTTTCTGCTAAAACAGCAATTTTCCTGCCTTTTTTGCCTTTTCATTCTCTATCACCTCTGTCCCCATTTTTAAACCCATTTTTCTTCTTCCTGTCATCCTCAGCCAAAGCTCACCTTATCTATTTTCAGCAGTGGACAAAAACAAAGATAAATTTGAGCACTGTTCTCAAGTATGTTTTTTTAGGATATGTTCTTTACCTCCCTATTTCAGGAAAACATCTGCATTTTCCTCACTGCATTTGAACAACCAGTATGGTATTTTCACTCCTCTACATTTCTTTAAGCTTTGCTAAGATTCTTACCCCAGGGAGCTGCAGAAGAACAACCTTAATTTTAAAGCTTGTACTTTTTGAGTTTCAAAAACCCAGTATTGTGTTTCATATGTCTCTTCATCATTAAGTACTTCTGTGCACAAGACCAAAAGTTTGTGGCATCAGTCTCCCCCATTCACTATCCCTGTCACTGATTCTTTTTTGGTCTGAGTGTATAAAAAAAGGATTTAAACTTGCAGAAGCTCTTGTCTTTGCAGCACAACAGTAAATATCTGGAGTGTTATATGTCTGGCAAATTTGAAACTGAGTAGGAATAATGATCAACATTTTCCCACACAGGAATCAATGAAGAGTTAAAGTCGTGGGCAAAATCACAAGTGGCATTGGTATCAATAAAATATTATCAATTCACATCCCTAGGTATCACATAGATCTCACACAAAACAGACTTGGCTCATGTACATTATTTTCAAAACCTTAAATAATCAAATTGGCTTAAATTTAAGTGCAAGTTTATGTTATTTCATGTTCAGTATGCTCTTTAATGTGTTTTACATGTCTCCCATGTTTGATAAAGTAGCTCAATGCATGAGACAAAAGTTTGCAGTATATAGACTTTTCTTCTAACAGGGAGAGGTGCTGTAGCTGCTGGAAACGACTCCTTGATAAGATCTACCAGTGCGATGTCCTAACATTTTTTCATCTGCTGTTGTTTAAGCTCAATGTCTCTGGCTTGCAGGCCCAGTGCAGAGCGTTATCTATGAAATGAATGCAGTGTTGTTGAAAACATGGTATTGAGCGGCGCTGACCTGACCAGCGTGCACAGACTAAATTGGTCAACCACTCAGAGTGGACTTGGCACGAGTGAGGAAGGGGGCCTTAAAGTAAGAGAATCCAATGCTGGATCGGGGTACTAGTATATGAAAACAGAGGGTTTTTGTTTAATGAACTTAGGTTGAGCCATAATATAGGCTCTTTGATCGTCAGTTGTCTTGTAGGTTTGTCTGTTTTCAAGGTAAGCAGTAATGTTTGAAGCCATTAAAGTTCAAACTAGAGCTCTGAGAGTACAAAATGCTATTGTCAAGTGAGCTATTGTCAAAATTTTAAAACCTGCAGTGTTAGGAAATCCTTGAAAACATTGTGGATCTCCATTTTTCATTGGATTAACACTAATATAATACCACTTCTTTCTTGTGCTGAGAAAAACATCCTGAAAGTTTCTTTGAATATCTGTTCAGAGCTATTTTAATCATCCTGCTTGCAATCTGATAAACAAACTAAATCACAAATACTGACAAACACATACCAGCTGAGTTAAAAGGAAAGCAAACATTCTGTACTGATAAAATAAAAATATCATGTTTGTCATGTTACAGCTGGACAGGTTTGTGTGATGATTAAAATATGGTATTCATAAACATCTGAATATTTGTGTGTACAAGTGTTTTTAATGAATAAACTCAAATAAATGTAGGTAATAAAGATATACCAATATTACCTGTGGTCTACATTTCAATTTTTTTCATTTTTAAAAGGTATTTTGTAACTTACCAAATATAATTTAACCAGGCTGAATAAGTAGAAGTTCAGAAATCATCAGTGCACTGAATTGATGCCTGTTGTCAAGAATCAAAGTCAGGTTTTATAAAAACATAATAATTTTGTTGTAGCATTTTTTCCCTGAGTTTGAGTAATATTTTACCAGGAGTATCTTTACTGAGGCGATGATTTGTGTATTTTGTCCACTTCTGCTGTCGGGGCTTTTGTCAAACAGTGTTTAGATTTATTTGTTATGTTTCTGTCTTTGATATAAATTTTCCTTCTTTCTCTGTTTGTTTATTCAGATGCTCGACAGCTGCCTGACGTTGCTCTGACGGGAAAGTGCACCAGGGAGTGTGATGAGTTCGGCCACTCTGACACCTGTTGGATGCCTGTTCGTCGCTCTCCCCGCCAGCGTCAGCGTCACGGCAGCGACCCCCCACGACTCTCCACCTTTGCCCCTGGAGACGACAACAACAATCTCCGTGGAAACGACCATGAGAGTGACAGCGAGAGCGCTGGCAGTGCAGGGAGCTCTGAGCCTGGGGTGGTCGTCGGCGGAGAGGCCCAGAGGTTACCCTTAGTCAACGGGGATCCTCTTGGCACACTGGGGAGGGGAGACCGCAACAGGAACATGGGCGATCACAACCGCAACCTTCTGAACCGCAAGATGACCTCGGCCTCCTATGACACATTTAGCAGCGCAGGCTTTGGGAGGCGCCAGCCAGAGGAAGAGGCAGGAGAGGGCCAGAACCCGCCAGAGGTCATACCGCTGACCCGGACAGGAGGGGATTACAAGACCACATCCTGCCTCACGTTGTCGCGCAGAGAGGTCTACCTGTGACGGACAAGCAATGGAGCAATCATCACCACAACACCCCCTTCTCTGAAAAAAGAGGGAGGGACAAACCTTACTGACAGATCATCAGATTGGGCCTTTTAAACCTATGAAGATGAGACACTGTCAGACATGATAAGCTATATATCAAAATTGGAACCTTTGGATCCTGACTAATATTTATAGGCACTTAAACTTAAGCAAGCGATAAATCAACTCCTCTGAGAGCATCAACTTTCAAAAAAAACTTTTTTATCTACTGGTGAAAGTTGCCCACAGGCAAAGATCTTATTACAGTATGTCCATGTGGAGGAGGACAACTTCATCTCCTTTTCTTTTTTACCTGATCTGATGCATGCCTGACCCTCTGCCAAAGAGGGGTCTGTGTGAAGAAGAGGAGATTGAGACTGAGTAAACCCTGGCATTAGAAATTACTTGGTTCTGAAGGAAAAAAAAAACTCTCACCGAGGCTGCAGCAGGATGGATTTAGACTCAACTGGCAAACCATCTGCTGTAAAACCACTAAGGTCTTATCCAATCAAAACAGATAAAAAGAAATAACAAGTCTTTGATTGAGTTATTTGGATGTAATTCAAACCAAATAAACTTTCTAACGACTTGTGAGCTCCATTATAACACAAGGCGGGGATATCAACCTATCAAACTGCTGAGAATCTTAGAAGTCATACACAAGGTATCAAAGCACCAACACAAGTGTGATTACTGTACAGAAACACAGTCAAGAAAAAAGTGCTGATCTCCAAATATCAGGTATCCTTTAAGAATCAACTGCTGAGATAAGAGACTTCATTTTTTTACAGGATTAAAATGTAACCACCGGAGAACAAAGCTCTCATAGTGTGTCAGTAGTGCCACATTGTGACAAAATGTGCTCATTGTTTTGCCTTCACACCCGGTCTGTATGTATATAATGTACGCGTGTATTTGATAAAACAGCAGTAGACTGAGATGCTGAGCTCACTGCTCACCTGCAGTATCCTTACATCCTTCATGCACCATGAACACACACATGTACACACACAAGCATGCACACATACACACACTTAAGCATGTACAGACTCATACAGTGCATTAACAGAATGTGAACATGCATAAGGCCACAGTTTATGACATGATTCAGTGGCTTTGTATCAGAGATGATATGATAACTTGCATTAACTTTCATACAGAAACACAGACAGCATAAGAACACACAAATAGAAGGATAAACTCATATAAGATATGTGAAACTCATATACACTATGTGTGTATGTGCTCTTATCATGGTTTTTGACATATTGCTTCTCATTGATCTAGCTGTAGCATTTTGCCTGCTCTCCTCCAGCCAGTATTTTAACATGAAATGTATTTAAATATTGACTCATCTCTCTGACTGATATGTGGGAAGACATTAAAGGGAATTTCAAACATGGCTTCACTTGTATGTAATGATAAGACAATGTGAGAATATGATATATTCTGCACTCTGTAAGTAGGACTCATAGAAAAGCCAAATTTATGTAAGAAAAATGAAAACAAGAAAAAAGGACTCTGCATGACTGACAGATAATGCTAACTTTTTTTCTCTCTTTTTTAAAACCACACGCCTTTTTGGATACCACGCCTATTTGGATACATCAGTGCTATGTGTGCGCACTAACGGGGAAATGAAGATAATGATGGCAGCGAGGGAGTCAGCGTCAGTGGATTAAACTGTTCCTTCTTTTATCACGGAGCAAGTTTTTCGGGTTTAACCTTGGGCCTCAGAATCTCACACTCCCAGTCCAGGGTTGGCACAAAGTGTGCCTCAGGCTTATTACAAATAAGAACACAATGTAGTGCATACACAGAGTTCTCCTGCTGCTGCATCCCCCCTTTTTTTCACCACACAGTGCCGACCCGAACACGCCCAAACTGCTGTGCTGAGCGGCACAGATAACAGGCTCCTTCACGTTTGTCCTTCCCATCAGCTGCCGCAAGACTCCGCATCCACTCTGCCGCACCGGGCTGAAGGGTGGGTGTGGATTGAGGCCAGCACATCTTAATTCCCATCATCAGTGTGTGGTTCAGTAGTGTGATAGGGATAATAGGGTTAGGTCGTCCCCGTGGTCTTAATGAGTTTCCTTTCTTTTCTCTCGATCTGCGCTGATCTCATTAATTTCTAGATTGGCAAATGTAACATGGTTGGAAAATGCCAAGAAGTGTGTTTCCTCATTTTTCTGCTTGTTTGGGATCAGATGTGTGAAAGACAAGACGTGCTTGTTAAAAGTGCTCTACAGTTTAGTTTATAGATCTCTCTGCTAAAGATTGCACAGGGTCAATCGGAAAAAGACAGAGCAACACTCAGGTAAGATGAGCAGCAGTGTTTGACTCTTTGTAGGTTTTAGCCACACACAACCTCACACTGTTGCTTCTGTTAGTCTCCAGCAATGGACTCGTTTTGATCTTGCATTATTTCCAAGATGAACACGTGATTTGGGAATTCAGATACCAAATAGTAGTCCTCAGTGTTTGATGTTGATTAGTGTTTATTGGATACTCTTGTGATATTTATTGGGTTTTTTGTTTAAACAGTTTTGATTTTTAAGGATAACCATCATCTTTATCTGGATCTTAAGTATTTTTATTTAGATTTTACATCCAATCCTCCTTCTACTTTTATCCCTGGCAGCCACTCAGAAACACTCAAAACAGGCAAAGGAGGAGAAGTAGAGAAAGAGAGGCAAGGTCATGTTTCTTCTATTGATGATTACAGTTAGGAGGCAAAATAAGCCTGTGATTTTAATTTGAAACAAAGCATGCTGCGTTGAGCTGCCTGTGACTCTTTTAACAGGTAAAATAAACTCAATCAGTTGCACTACGGTGCCATTAAAAGAAAATGTCTTCAGCCCCAGTATTAAACAACAAGCATGTGAACAGATGCTGCCAGTGGCAGGAAAACACTATCCGAAGATCTGTCTTAGGGACATTTGCCTAACACGTCTCACACAGACTGTTTGTGTGAAATTGTTAGTTTTAACTACTGCTCTTGATATATGAAAGACTTTTGTTGGTTTTTAATCATGATAGCAAACAAAAAAGAAAAAACAATATGTGTTGGATCCAAGTTAACATCATAGAAATGGAAGCATGATGTGCGTGACCAACACTGCATGGCCTTTAATGTTAACTATTGAACAATATAATGTTCAGCCTTGTGTTGGATGTACTACATTGGGTACTAAATATGGTTCGATACCCTATAGCTCAGACTAGATGTGCAGGCAGTCTGACATGGTTTCACCCATGGATTTGATTTTAGAGACCCAATCCTTCCAGACATGCTTCGTTTATTCGTCTTAGTCTCACCATTCACTTGTGGAAATGGATCATTTTAGAGACCACAGTCTATAAGATTCAAAATAATTTCTCTATCTGTAACATTTTGGCTTTAATGCCTTGTATGTTCATGACAAAATACTGGAGAAAAGCTTTTAAAGTGATGTAGTAGGTGGGCCTCTTATCTAAAGGCTGTTGGGCCCCCATTCATTTGTATTGGCAGTGCCCTAACTAGACATTTTATGCTGGTACTTCAATTTCAAGACACTGTATGGCAACACAGAGGAATTATGTATATGCTGTTTTTAGCATTAAAGGCAGAGACATCAATTGTGCAGGAGGTCACTGAAGGCTAATGGTGAGGCTAGAGCAGAGGTATGATCTAAGTACAGTCAGCTCGGTATCTGAATGCCCAAATCAGATGAAAATGCAAGGTGTAAATGACCTTCGGAGATAACATACAGGGAGCAAAGAAGTAACATAACATTTTCTGTGCTATCCCGGCAGAGAAATGTGAGCTCTCTGTGTATGTGAGAACTTTGTACCTGTATATAACTTCAACTCCATCTCTGACCCCTTTTAGTTTGTTTTAGGCCACTGATGTACTTACTCCCTAAGCCGTCATTACCCTCAAATCCCCAGCATGGCTGTTTACTGAGCTCTGTTATTGAGAGACTGTACTTAGGATGAAACAAAACTCAAGGCCTCAACATGTGGAGTTAATCTGTCCATGGAGTGTTCACATTGAAAAAGGGATTGGTGAAAACAATCACAAACATCCTGCAGGGACAGAAGGACACACACTCTTTCTCTGGGAGAAGGAGATCAGAAAAATGTGTCTCAATCCGCCGAAAGGTCTTGAAGTCGAGTTTTTCTGTTTTTGGAAGAGACTCTTAATGCAGCCTTGCCTCTTCAACATGACAGATATTTTCTTCAAACTGCTGTTTTAAGGCAGTCCCATTATGGCACCTTTTCAAACCCCCCTCCATCTGGATTTAAGGGAACTTGTAAATGAACCTGTGTGGGTGTGTATCTTTTTTATACTGCACGTTTAAACATGAATATGTTTCAGTCTACTGCAAAACACTAAGGGGAGACAGACAGAAGAGAGCGCTGCTGATGAGACGTATCACCCTCTAGAATCAAGACTTTAAAAAACAAACACTTCAGCGCACATCATGAAGCTGTCATCCCCTCGTGCTGTTACTCTTATAGCCATGTACAGATGAAACTACACTGTAGAATCAGACAACTGGAAACCATTACAGACTGTGGCATGCTTAAGGTCTTCAAATCTGCACTTGAGAAGAAAATGAGAAAAAAACTGTTCTTTTTTATTTTCCTCTACTTTGTTTTCTTTTCATATGGGGCTGGTTCCATTTTTTGCCGCCTCCTGTAATTACTTAATGAACTAATTGCATTTGCTAAGACGAGGAAGGAGGGGAACTGTGGACGAAAGGTTTGGTACAAAGATAAATCATGTAAAGGTTTGACTTTGACATTAAAAATTTCAAACTCTGTTGGTTGTCTGTTGACTTTTTAAAGATTGTTGTATGATCTCTCTCAGATGGGAAGGTTGTTCTTGGACTTAAGGTCTTTGCACAATGAGTTGTTTTTTTTTGTGGATGAATTTCTGAATCTGTAATCCAATTTTGTTCTAAATGTTGCAGACAAGACTTTGCACACTGAATATGATGCCTTTATCATTGCAAAAAATTAACTGTATAAGAAAAGTGACATCATCAGCTACATGAAATGTGGAATACTAGTTTTGGATAAATGTATTAAAAAAGGTTCATAAAGAAAACTAGCACGTAGGATTACAATGTTTAATGGAAGACAATGTAATCATCTGATTTTCCCAATTTGGATCTTAAACCTTGTGTTTACAACAAGGGTTGCTAACAAACTACAAGGACTACAACAATGACTGGAGCATAACTGCAAGCATTTCAGATTATTTTATAATAAACGATCATTCACACACTAGTGCCACAACCAAGGCACCAACTTGGTTTGGAAATTATCAAACAAGAAGTCACAATAAGATATAATACATTGGAAATATTGTTGTTTGCTTCTTAGTCAAATCACCATGATGTAGTTCCACTGTAGCTTACTAATGGCTTCTCCCTCTCACTGATTACATTGAAGCATAAAGCATCGAGAAAGTATAGGTTCATATGTCAAAATTATCACAAGAACATATCCTGCAATTTAATAATTTTTTGTTTGCTTTCATTAATTATTACTATCAGCAAGGATCCGAAGTTGAAGATAAGTTTCATGTATCACCTGGTATTTTTTTTTGCATGCCTCCTCTGCATTATAGAGTAATTCTATGCACAAGAGAAAAATCGGCAGCATGTTTACTCCTCCACCTTTCCTGTATACAGCATCAGTAGCTGCCTGAAATGGCTTGCTCCTCTGGTCCCCTTGATAAGGCCTACCAGTGTGACAAACTAACATTGTTTCATCTACAATTCAGCCTTCGTGCAGAGCATAGACTGTAGTATGAATGCAGAGTTGATGAAAACATGGTGTGGAGCTGCATTAAAATTACACACCAGCCAACCAGACAGTGGAATAAGGTCAGGTGGTCTTTAAGGAAAAGGAGTTCTAACAGAGCATCTCAGACAGGCTGAAAATACAGAACTTCATTATGCCATCATCAATATCATGACTATGAACCACAGTTAGGTGGACAATGTCTCTCACCATGTATGGTTGTCATCACACATTTTGAACTTATCTATTATGACCATAGTTGAAACCTTCAGAATGGCATCCAAAGTAAAGTTTTGATTCAAGGGAGAGAGAATAAGAGACAGGGAGCAAGGATCCAAAATTTTTGCTGCTCTGATTAGTCAAAATTCCTCTGAAATGATTCAGGTAGTTAAGAAAAAAGAGAGAACATTTAACACTTTGAAGACAAAGGAAAGTATCATAGTGACTGACAGACACGGCATGAGATCATACTTTTTTTTAACATTTAACAATGTCTGACAAATAAAATAGACTCAGTCCAAAAGGCTGTTTAATGATGACAAACACTGCAATTTGCATGAGCATTTTAAGCCAACATTATTTTTGAAACTTGTGGCTATTCCCCTCCGATTATTCATAGGAAACTCACATTCCTCACAAAATACAAAAAAAGTACCTCTGGGTTTGTTGACTTTAACACCAACACAAGTGTTAATCATCACTACAGTAACGTAACTATATCTCTGTAATATCAGCTTAGAGAAGCATTCTGTTTTACTGGTTTCAACCACATCAAACAGTTTAATTGATCATTAAAAACTAGAAAAGTTGAAATGATTGAGTTATATAGGTTAATAGATGTGAAGTGTATCTTACCAACCCCACCTCTAAATGTTTAATTAGCAGTCAGTGCTAGAAATTTAGGTCCATGTCAACATACACAAGAGCTGCAGTTTCTCAGGGTGCTGGTATTGCAGAATGGGTAGCGGCTGAACACTTACTCTAAACCGAGGCTCTCGCTTTGTGTGGGTAGCATTAGTTTGATGCAGCTAAATCTCAGTTACTCTCTGTTTTTTCCTACTCTCCCTCCCCCTTTCTGAGTTTATCCACTGTTTTTCTACGATCAATACAGGCCAAAAGAAGCCCCAAAATATCTTTAAAAAAGCTGCAGTTCCTCCAGTGGCCTCTTGAGGCTGGCTGCTGAAGCAAAGGAAGTAACAAACACCCCTGATGTCAATTAATGCTGCGTTCCATTTACCTCGGAACTGGGAGCTGGGAAATGGGAGTGACGTCATCTCCGACTTGTCGGCGTTCCAGTTGAAGTCGGAAAAAAAACGTGCCGATCGACCAGGCTATTGTTAGCTGTTGTTAGCACGCCCTGCGTTGTTGTTCACAAATATCACATGAAGAATGTGATTATCACTATGGCAGCATTTTTGTAAATATAAGTCTAACAATACTATGTAAACAGCTGATTTAGAGCAACACACACTAGTCAGAAGTGCAAATAAATGGATTATTACAGGAGCTAAATAACTGTTCACACTGGGGGCTGCCATCTTGGTTTGTCAACTCGGGGGTGGCGAGGTTCCCCCGAGTTCCTAGTAGGATATTCCGACCTCGGGGGGCGTTCCAGATGAAATTTCCTACTCGGAAGTGGGAAATTCCGACCTCCAACTACAACTGGAACGCACCATAACCTGCTTCCTGTATTTTTGTCATTGCTGTTTTCTAAGTTAAGCTGTTAAAAAATAGTACAACATAAAATATACAAGCAGCAATCAAACAAATTATTTTATGGGTCAAAACACATTTATTTGTTTCATAATATTGACAATAATTGTGAAGTAATTCTGTTAGCATGTTGCCCAGAGGTGACCCGCACAACTTTGGTTCCACCGGCAAGATTTACCCCTGTGGCCTTGTATTCCACCCAAAATGAAAAATAGAGTGATGGTTATAAACACTATCTGCAGCTATGGATAAGCCTAATTTGGAAACATGGAAACAGCAAGAAAACTGACGGAGTGTAATAACTGGTTCATCCAGCACATTAATGCTGTGGTTTCCTACTTTTTTTTCCCTCTCCTGGTTTGTCTCTGTGCTCACAAAGACTTCGTTTTTTCTGATATAATAGTTGTCTTTGAATCTGATATTGAGAATTGTGGTCTCATTTGTTCTGATAGTTTACCTGCCCTCCTTCCTCATGATCAACAGGTAACGAGCAGCACGGATGTGATGCATTAGGGTAATGTTGGGAACAAGAAAATGGGTTCTTTTTGAAAAGATGAAATGTTTCCACACTTCACAAATTAATAGATACCATAATGTAAGCATTATTTTAAAGAATAAGATAATCTAACAAAGGATACATTTTTCTGTTTTCAGTATTTCTTCTCTATTTTGGGTTGTCTGCAGTGCCCTTTATGCTCGCCCCCCAGCATTTGTCTATGCTATCTATGCCAAGGACTGGCTCTGATGCAACCATAATCAGTCAACTAGCTAATTGTAATGCAAGACCAATTAAAGGGCAACAAAAGATTTCACCCAGGTCTTACTCTTGTAAGAATAGATTCACAAATCCTGAAAAATCCTCAGCAAAACAAGAAACGTGTCCTTAAATCTAATTCTTTCAAGCCTGGAGAAGTTAAGGCATTCTTTTATCCATAACACCTGTGAGGGGTTGTCAAAAATTGTCACTGAAATGATTTCTGGCAAGGACGAGAGAGATGTTGTGGATGGAGACACAAGGAACAGTGCAGTCACAGCTTTAGGCTCTATTGATGTATCAGCCACCTTTGAGTGATGCAAAGATTCTTACCAGTTGGTTTTTAAATAAGAAAAAGACTGAAATGTGTGCACATGGCTTGCAGGAAAGTGTCCATGTTCACAGGAGACACAAACATGAGATTCTAAATATGATTTTAGTCTTTGTAGTTAATGTCGCACATATGAGGATGGTAGCGTGTCATTCTTGGCTTTAGGATGGATAAGTGATGCATTACGATATTTACACCTGATACAAACTGAGAAGAGTCCGACTTTTGGTGTTGGAAGTTAACTGTACTCTAGTTGGAGTCAAATCATGCTTTTGCAAATCCATAGGTGTCACACTATGATCTCTAACTCTTAACTCTGAACCTGTAAGTGACACTTGTATAGTTAATCATCCAACCTGCCTTCCACTATCGGACAAGTACTGACAGATTCCACAAGCCACTAAAAAGTGCAGCACAAATATATGTGCTCTTACCAAATATACTGTATATACACTTAAGTCATTAAAAATATACTCTGACAGAGTGCATCCCTTACACTATGTAAAGGTCTTGATCAAGTCAGACAGATGAAAATAACACTGTGGTATGGACCCATTTAAACACTTCCGATATATTAATATTAATTCTAATAGTGTTAACTTGTCTGAGCAGATTTTGCTGTGTATGACTGCATACCTCTGTTGTATCTGTTTCAGACCCACCTCATCTCTTCCTGTTTGTCTGTTTCAAGGTTGCTTGAAGTTAGATCAGGATGGTATTTTTAAAATGTGCCTCACAGTGACTTAAAAAACTGAGATCATTCAGAGTTCAATCAATATTTTACACCAGTTTTTCCCAAACGTATGCAAAATTTCAGGCCTCAAATTCCTGGGACCACTATAACTCTAATACAATCATAACGTGAGACTTAATGTATTTACCTCCACATTCGTATGCAGACCAGTGTGAAGCTTATACTGCATAACATGACAGGAGGGAGTTAAAGGAACATCGACTACTATTGTGAGTGTAAAAGGGGCTACTTATTCATAAATTAGAAGTGCTCAGAGATCTCAAACCTCCACCAAGGCATTTTTTTTTACATTTTTAGCAGAATTATTTGTGAAGAAATGGAAAACTGCCCTATTTCAAGATTTAAGAAATTCTTTCAAAAGTTCCAGATCAAGATTTGATTTACCACCAAAATCCAATCACATCATCTTTGTGCCATGACCACCATTCCCTGAAAAGGGAAATCTATTGAGACCTTTTGTGTTATCTTATCTCAGATGGACAGACAAATTCTGACAAGCACCATCTTGGCAGTAAATTAATTCAACCCGTTTTTGACTTGATAAACAAAAAACAATTATTTTAAAGTTACTTGCAATGTCACTTGGAAGACTGCATCAATTATAGAATTGCCCTTCACAGCCAGATTCATTGCAAACATTTATATATTTAAATCTATTAACAGTAACAGTTAAACTGTGCTTTTGAAATGACAGTGACATGATATCTATGGTACTCTCTAAAGAACTGTACCATTGTCTTAGATAAATGCACAGACTCCAGGGGAACTCCACATGTGCAGGGACTCCTGGATTTGCCAGGCTTAATCATTTAAAGATGCTTAAGAGACAAAGTAGCATTGACCCTTATTTGACCATAAGCAGCTATTCTTAATTATCCTTGACCTGACTGAGTACGACGAGTCCCTTTTAGCCCCACCAAATGATCAGATGGCCTCCTGTACTAATGTCCATTAAGTCACTTTTTCTCAAGTGATGCCATCACTCTCAATTTGACAAAATGGGGAAAATTTAAGCATATTTTGTTCCTGAAACAAAAAATAATGGATCTTGAGTGTGTGTCGGTGTGCCCTGAGTGTATTGGTGTATACCCAGCATGTCTGTATGCATATTTGCCTTTTTAAGTTGAGTCAGGACCATTTTGTCAAGAAAAGACACTAGCTACTTAAATTTAGCTTTATTTTGACAAGCATGACATTGATTAAGTCAGGAAAAGGCATATAGGAGAAAGTGGGGTGGTGGAGGGTTGAAAAGCGACTTGCAGAAGTTGCAGCAAAGAGTAGGCAGGCTAGAGTAGATTAAATAAGGTGATCTGAGTCCATCTTGTGAATGGAAGCCGAGAGACTGATCAGCTGACTGTTAGTAGTGAACTAGCTTTGGATCATCTATTTAACTATGGAAAGCTGGCATGTTAGCAATGTTGACTCCTGCCAGAACTATCACAAAGCACAATTAAAGAATAATGACCAATAAAAATGAATAGCTTGAGGTCCATAAATACTCTTATAGAGTAACAATAGTCACATGAAAAATTTTATTACCTCTGCCAAGGAGGTTATGTTTTCAGGAGAGTTTGTTTGTCTGTCTGTCCGTCTGTGAACAAAATAACTCAAAAAGTAATGGATGGATTTTGATAACATTTTCAGGAAATGTTCAGCATGGGAAAAGGAAGAACTGATTCGATTTTGGTGTTGATCCGGATCAGCGTCTGGCCGCCATGACGAAAAATGTGATTTTCGTGAATAACTACTGAACTAAAATAGATATCATTATGAATCCAATTGCTAATGGTATGTTTTCATTGTCAAGGAATCTAAATATTTTGGGTAAATAAAGGTAGGACTAATATTTATGGTGAAAAGCACAATATGGGTGAGGACTGTGGCGCTGGCGGAGGTCTGCGCTCTCCCAGTGCTTTTCTAGTTTATTTTATTTTCCTTTATAATCATTTTTTGTCAATTTAAATTCATTCATTCATTCATTTAAAAAAGCCTAAAAACAGGTGTCACTTCTATGAACACTTTTATGATGTAGCTAGCTTTGTACTACCTCAAAAGTGGCTTTATGTAAGAATGTAGTGTAGGGCTCATCATCTACATCAGAAAATTGTCAGTTTTTCCCCGTTTGTTATCGGGGACAAATTGAAAGAAGAAAGAAATGATATACATTTCTTGGTCTGATTGAAAAATCCTAAAAGTGAGTTCATTCCCTACTAACAAAACTGCAGCCAGCTACATGGACAGTTGTGGTTATATGGGCTACTTTTGGGTTGTTGTGTTTCATCACTAGGCTTGACTTTATTTATAACGCTCATTCTCATAGTTGAACACTGGCTTGTAATGGCTGACAGAAGGATTTTTGTGAAATAATTCTTGGTGAAACTTATTAAATTGTAATTGTCTTGGAGGTTGCATTTTGTACGAGCAAACTGTGGTTAAAAAAGAAGCTTTGGGGGCCCTGATCTGGTCCCAGGGCCCCTAGTTGGTGATGACTGGTGTAGAGAAACAGTAGATAGAGCCAGAAAGAGGATAGGAGAGCCAGGAGAGACACACGTTAAACTGGCCTTGGAATTAAATCAAACCAGCTGCCCACAAAAGGTGAGAGCCTCAATGCTCATGGGTCCAAGCACAGTCAAAACCACTAGACTACCAGCACATCACCTTTTTAACTTTAGAGTGGCTCCACAACCATTTTCTACTATTGGCTTATAGTGTATCTGCTGCAATTTGCTGTACATGGAAACACCCATGAGAAAGAGCTGAACAGATATAATGTAGGTCTATTGCAGTATATAAACATGTGAGCTATAATTAAACAACGCTTTTTTTAACCCGTGTAAACGCACATATTGACATAAATAATGCATTGATAGACATTACTACTCAGTCCATTTTTCTCTCAGTTGTCTAAATGAACTCTAAAAATGAGCAGCAAATGATATCTGGAGTCTTGGCCTCAGTTTCCTTTATCGCTTCCCTTCCCACACTAAAACTAGTGATTGCCTCCTGAGGATATAACAATGCGAAGTTAGGTCAGAGAGGGTTGGCTCTGATATAGAAATCTTAGCACTGAGTAAAAAGCAGATTTGATTGACTGACAGATTTGAGTGAATGGAGCATTTGTTCAAGACTTATAAAACTTTAAGATACTGAATTCAATCTGCTGACAAAACATCCATATCAGGGTCCTTCTGCTTGTTTTTCCAGGGGTATTTGACTAGACCCTTCACAGAAAAGCTTCATTAACTAATTATGGTGAGTCAAAGGTCAAGATGGAACAGGAGAGTTGGCCTTGAGAGGAGATTGTATTGACTTTTAGTTCTCAAGGTCATGTAAAAACTGTCAAGTTCAATTTTTAAACATTTGAGCCATGCCTGCTGAGCCAAATCCTTCAATTTAGCACGATGAAACCTTGATACTGTTATTTTAATGGGTAATGCCAATTTAAAGCTGGCTCACACACATGCTGACTGGAATACATTTCTAAAATATCAGTAAAAAGAGGCAGAGGCCATCAACCTTATCTTTAAAAGGTGAATTTTCTCACCTGTATCCGACTGCAAGAAAACTTTTAAAAAATGAAGAGAGCAATTTGGACTTATCTGAAAATGCTTCAGAGGTGTTAACTGCAGAAGAGATTAGCGTGAAGGACTCCAAATGTCAGAGGAGTCCCATAGACTCTATGCGGTACCGTCCTAATGTACAACACTGACACCAAGTGGTTGTGGTTGGTACAATATCAGCTTTTGGCGCAGGACGAGATCATTGTGCAGCATTTTCTGAGCTGTTCATATTTTTTTCACACTCACTGTTGTAAAAGTGATTGAAAGAAAGAGGATACTATATCAGTCTCTCTGAATGAAGCTCAAAATTACAACCAGCTATAAATAGATTTCTCTGTATGTTTTCTCAAAGTGCATTTCTTTTGATTCCAACACTGGGAGAGTATAGCTGTCAGTTTAAGTTATTATGCAGCATATGCTGTTGCTCTATATTCTCTTAAAGGGATAGCTCAGTATTTTCTAAGTGAGATTATATGCAGTGCATGCCAACAGTCAATTTGCCATGGCTGCTCTCCTCACCTCTGCCCAGAGAAGAAGAGAACAGACATGGAAGTTAGGTGTATATTACTGCAGATAAGACCAAAAGTTCTCTGCAATGTGCTGAATTTCAAGTGGAAAAAACAAATAAAGACGGCGTTGGCTTGAATGTACATTATAATGAACACATTCCAACTCAAAAAGGCCAGTAGTATAAAGGGAAATAGATGTGAATTTGACCAGATTGCTGTTCCTTGGGTTTTTTCTCTGAGATATCACTCAATTGTCAGAAGCTCTTTGTCTCATCTGCTTCAATGCACTGCCATCCATGCCAGTTCTTCTCCATTCAGGACTGACCAGAAAGTGCTGAACTGCTCCTTTAAAGAGCCCATATTCTGCTTTTGCAAGTTTCTTAAACAGCTCAATGTGTTTAATGTATCTTCTTCACATGAAAGAGCACTTTAGTGAACAAAACAAAAAGTCAAATATTCTCCTATCCTCTTTGTAGCATCATCAGCAACCCAAAAGGTCTATTTCCCCAGCACTCCCAAACAGACCTATTAGTGTGATGTCATTATAAAGCTTGTTTAATTTAAGCCCGTTGGTTCAAGGTAGCAAACCCAGTGCAGAGAATAAATGCAAAGCTGTTGAAAACACAGTGACCAGCAGTTTTAACAAAACAATTGCCACAGGTAAGACTGGTCAACCAATCAGAAGGGACTTGCACTCTGTAGCCAACAGCATCTCATATATGCATTCTCTGTTAGAGTACTCGTTATGTAAACACAAGGGGGGGCTTTCAAACTTAAGCAATTGTGATCATATCCCAGCAGTCTTTAAAAATGAATAAATGAACCAGATTTGAGGTCAAAAGTCCTCTTTAAAGCGATATTCCGGGATGGAACAAGTTGGGTCCTATCACAAGGTTTAGGGCAGAAATTACCCCAACAGCAGTGTTTCTGTGGAGCAGAAGCCCAGGGCGCCCGCACCAAACCCCCCCTCCCTGCTCCGGGCCTGCTTGTTTGCCGAGTTCCTCTGCACTCCGACGGGGCCATATTTTACTTGACCAAAAACACAAATAAACGGACTCCCACCTGATATTGGTCAGCATTCACGCTTTATTTAGAGAATTTTCAGCGCTTTACTTTCACACAAAAACACCGCTAAATAAGGCTCTAGTTCTCATCGTGTCGTAAAACGGCACTACCTCCGCTGCAGAGCCACAGCTGGCGCTCGCCGCATAGTGTATCAGTCCACGCTGATGTAGGGGTAATTTCTAGGGGTAATTTCTGCCCTAAACCTTGTGATAGGACCCAACTTGTTCCATCCCGGGATATTGCTTTAAAGGGATATTTTAGTATTTTTGAAGTTGGGTAGTATCAGGAACTTTACAATAGTCAGTGAAGTGAGAGGGCTCCTAGCAGCACTGTCGCTACCCGTAAGGTATACTGCTAACGGTGGGTACAGTGAATTCATGAAGCTGCGTTAGTATTTTGTTAAAACAAGCCACAAAACCATGATGGGTCAAAATTGCAATAGGGTGAAAAAATTCAAAGCACTTTCTTTTTCTTTCATGTAGTCTTTGTATTTGGTGCTACTTTACAATACTGCAAATGGCTTCTGGTTCTTACACCAGGATACATTAATTCCACCTATATGGTGTTTTGTTCTTTGCACGGAAGATGCAACACTGACAGAGGAAACTAAAGCTGCATTCACACCAAATGCAACTTTGCGACCATAAAGTGGTGACATCACATCCTCTGGAGTTTCACCACAATCATATCAAATCTCATATAATGGGGTGTGTAAGTTAACATTACTCCAACTGTATCATTTTCACTCACTTACCAGCCACAAAACATTACAGCCGATGGCCCTACAGCAGAATTGTCCATCAGTTCTCTGCAGTCTGTTCAGGTGGAACTAATGTCCTCATTGACTAATGTTTCTCTCACAGATATGGATTGTTACTCTGTGAACCTCCGTTATAAAAACACACCCACACAATGCTGATTGGCTGTTGCTGCACATCCAAACATGACATCACCTGAAAAGATCAACATTTTCAACTTGGTGACTAGCGACGAGGTCGCCTTGATCATGGCCGTCATAGCGTGGGAGGCTAACCCTGCCTCATCATCGTGCCTGTACATTGACTTTACAGGGAGAGTGGATGCCCGGGTCACAGAGTCGCGTTCGGTGTGTAGGCGGCTTAATACTGAATCAAATATGAATGAGATTTATTCAATTGACGATGGCGTTTCTTTAAATGTAAAGAAACTGGGTTACCTTTATGAACCAAAGTATATAAAGAAGAAATTCTTCAGAAGAAGATTCAGGGTAAATAAATGTGTGTACAAGCAGGAGAACACATAGCCATTTATTGTATTGTGTTGCTCATCATTCAAAGGCAAAGGCATCTATGACTGGCAGTATCACTGTGGGTTTAGAGTGCAAAGATGGTTGTCAGTTTAATACTGGCATTCTCTCTTGCAGTGAGAACACCAGAGTGCAGGAAGTGGCTGGTTCTTACAACAGCTTCATATATATGGAAATTATTATTTGTTTGGCTGGTTTATTTTATTTTTGAAAGTACACTCCGTCTGGTTTAAATGTTAAAAAAAATCCCCAAAAAACGTAACAAGGTTTCAAATAAATTCTGTTCATCAAAATTCTTGGTCAATCTGACTGTTCAGTATCTGTCCATAAAAAAAAAAAATAACGGGCAGACTGAAAAGATACAACAACTCTTGTTTAAGAAACTTTTCTGCATGGAAATTCTTTTGGAGTGCCTTGAGATATTAGATTGACCTTAGGTATGCCTTGGGCAAAAAAAGAAAAATTATTTCAGCCAGATGGCAAGACCATGCACATCTGTGCTTGTACATACTTTGGATTACCAGGAGGTTTAAGAGTAGGGGGGCAAATTCATGCCTAAGACAAAGATCAATTTAACAGGGATACAGGAAACACACAAAATGTAAGTGTTAGTGACTGCATTAAAATAGAAAATGTTCTGAAAAAAGACAGTAAAGATATGTTGAACAAATGCTGCGTAACTCAGTTATTACTTTGGAGAGGTTTGACCTAAAGAAAGGAGAATTAATGGTTAAGTTAGGTAAAAAATGTATGATGACAGTGCCTGTAATCTTTTTATATTCTTTTTCTTTTCTTTTTTTGGACTAAATTCATGTTGTTTTATTTTATGGAGATCTAGTTTTGGTGGTACAGTATTAACTTTAAAGTGCTCTCTGGATATGATTGGCATGAAAGACATTTCTAGTCTTCCACCACTCCAGCATTAGTGTTTCTATATATTCTTTGGCTGTTTTCATGTCTTGATCATTTAGGAGATATGTTCCAAAACAGGTGAGTGTACCCTGTTTGGTATGGTTTATTTGTTTATACATGAACCAGCTAATTATACCTGATTCAAGCTTGCCTGAAAGAGGTGGTCTCTGCAAGCTTGAAATCAACCCCTGGGGTGGTTTGTATTTAGTGAGGACACAATCTACCCAGCAAACACAACAATTAAGGTGATAAGTCTACTTATCACACTGCTGTAATAGCAGCAATGGTAATAACAACAACATGACAGCTACCAGGCAACATGCTGATGAAAATTTCAGCTTAACTACAATGTTTTGGATCCCATAGAGTGAGTTTTGTGCACAAGCACCATAAACCATAAAAACAGCAACAGGTTAACATTATTCTCCATCTCTACTTGAGATCCCCACAGGACTCAAATGATTAAGAAAAAAGTTTGGTCTTGAAGTTTATTCTAGCTCGTTTGAGCATGAGAATTTGTCCGTTATAAAGCTGCTCTCTAATGTATGCATTATTGGCAGTGCCCTGTGGACAATTCTACAGGTGTTTGGTGTAATAAGTTATAATACTATCTCATGTCCTCTGCGGTCTGCTGTTGACAAAAACAAAGGTGCCTCCTCTTTGTGCACTGACTTTGTTTACATTTATATCATAAGGTCCATCACGCAAATTGATGAACAAGTATGTTCATCTGTAAGATAATCAACCATCTCTTTTAAACAACAACTTGTTTTGGAGATCGCCAAGCATGTTACCCCCTTCCCATAATGCCGAGCACAACTAGTTGTCACTACAACACTGGATGTGATGATACAGTTTAAGACCGGCCTGCCTTTCAGGGGATCTGGCCCATTTCAAAATACTGCTTCGTGAACATGATCCAAAGGAAATATGCATGTTTGTAGCATTTTTTTTGCTTTGTTTTGGGGGTTTTTTCAACTGAACTGTAACAAAACACTGAGCTGTAGTTGGGCCTTGTACTTGTAGTCCTGCGTTCAAGATAAATAGATAAATAATCATAACTAACTAACTAACTCTATATAAATAAATACAATTGGGGTGTACTTTTGTTGGTGTTTTTGGAGACAGTTTGGAGACAGAAAAACCTCAGAAGACAGAGATAAACAAGTTTGTGATACAAGTTTTTTTACAAGAGTGGCCTGTGACATGGATATGGAGATGGACATTTAGCTGAAATGTCCATTCACCTGCTTTAAGGCCATGCAATTTCTATCCTCATTAACTCCAATAAGTATAATCACTTGTATTATAACCCTGCCATGTGTCTCTTCCAGTTCTCAACTACTAATAATGACTAACAGACCACAGCTTTGGGTCCTCTTGAAAGAAACAGACCAGACATTACAAACCCTCAAAGGAGCACTTGTTCTGCCGCCTGCTCTAAAGTCATAAAAACACACATAAAAGAAAAATCATTACACCACACAATAAAGCGTATTAGCTACCTTCTCCAGAACATCAAAATCATCAGGTATCATATCAATCAAACTCAAGCTGTAAGTCATCGGGTGTTAAGTGTTAACCATAAAAAGGGTGTTGTTAATAAAGCTCAGTTTCAGCTGATAAATGGATGAGGAGGTATCTGCAGTGCAAAAACAAGATGTCAGATTCTTTGAACTCGTAATTAAATTCCAGGGATAGAGCCGCTGGATGTGCGTTGAATTGATTTTACAGAGATAGAGGAAAATGTTGCAGAGGAGGCACTCGCTGAAACAAACTGCAGAATGTTAACCTCTTCTCGCACCGTCCGGTTTATCAAAAGGGGCTCTGGAGTTGTCAGATGCTGTCAAGGAGGCCTCATCCTTCCTGAGTGAAAAGGAGCTGACATGAATTTATTTGGAATAACTTTTTACAAGCTGAGAAAGAGAAGTCAGGTTGGCATGCTCTCAAAAGAAAAACTCATCTTGTCTATGAAATCTATGTATGTATGTATGTATGTATGTATGTATGTATGTATGTATGTATGTATGTATGTATCTATCTATCTATCTATCTATCTATCTATCTATCTATCTATCTATCTATCTATCTATCTATCTATCTATCTATCTATCTATCTATCTATCTATCTATCTATCTAATGTTCACTCCAACATTCTTGCTGCTGCTGTGGTCCAGCACCAAACAATCATTCAGATTGTGTGTAGCCGAGCATAAGGAGTCACAGATGTAATAAATTCAGATGGTGTTGCGCTTCTCTGTTCAGGAAAGCCTTGCAGCAGAACTGTTACATTCTCCGCTTCTCACACCGATACGCCAAGCGGTTGTTCATGTGGGATTTGATCCTCCCATGTGTTCCTCCATAGGCTGTCATTTATGTCTCTTCATCTTTTCATGGTCGCATCAGCCTGAATTCATCAAAGCCGTGCCATCAGCAGTCTAGGTGGAATAGCACCAAATAACACATTTACAGTATGATTTTACATGAAAGCCTATCCTTCAGCAGGATGAGATATGTAAATGTGGGCCTACAATCGAATAAAGATGGAGACATTCAAATTAAAAATGCAGTTATTCACATAATCTGGAATTTATACAAGGTGAGGAAACATAAATGATCTCTGCATTTGTGCTGTTCTTTGATGACATATATAATTGTAATGTGCATTTTGAATGGAGATCAGTGGGAATGCTAAAGCTGAAGCACTGCTATGAAGGCTTCATAGGTTTGGTTAAGGGTAGTTTATACCTACGGAGCCTCATAAGGGACATGGGAAGAAAACAATATTGATGGGTGAGAAAAAAAAATAAGGACGATCTTTTGCGAGATCTCACAAAATAATTGCGAGATCTTGCAATTATTTTGTGAGATCTCTCTCCAAAGTTGTTCCTTTTTTTTCACCCATCAATTTAGTTTCTCCTCCATGTCCCTTAAGGAACTCTGTATATACCCGTGTTCGGAAGTACCTTTGGTTTGTGGTCGAGTAGTCACAAATATTAACAGTGTTGGACTGCAGCTGGTTATGAATTATGTTCTCAGCAAAGAAAATGCAGTCTAACCCATCTCCAGAGCACCCCAGTTGCCAGTTTTAAGTCTATGTAATGTTTTGTCTTACCATCAGCTCATCCAGCTGTGTAAGGCTATAGCCCACACACCAGGCCTGAGCTAAAATTAAGCCAGTTATCATGTTTCTCTACTGATTTTAACAAAGACAAAGGCTAAAGAACAGAAGAGGATGGCAGCAGGTGAGGCCTTAAAGAGAGAAAAAGAGAGTGACTAATCAAGAACACAGTCTAAATAAATCATGCACAGGCTTTTGCACATTTGTCCAAGCTTTCTAAAACTGTAGGCTGCAAAACTGGCTTTGTTACTGTTTGATATCTAAGCAATATCCTGATGTAAACTTGCAAACTGTGCATTTTCATGAGTGACGCTGTATCATTTCAGAGTTTCATTTCATGTTTTTTAATGGAAATTCACCGCCTGTGCCCAGACTGATGGGGACGTTGTTTGCACCTGTGTAGCTCCATTTCGTCTCTGAGGGACGTTGCAATGGCAGCAAAGAACAGAGCTACCACAGCCTATCAGCGGCCAAGGTAAGGGCAGATGGTGACAAGATTTAGGAGTAGGTGGACCAATTGTGAGGACCAAGTAGATGCCAGTGGTAGCACGAGGGGCAAGGGAACACTACGGCAGAACAACAGTGATGGTATGAAAGTGACAGAGCAAAAAAGTGATGCAAGCGGATGCCAGCTGCAGCACAAGCTCAGACAGAGAGAACAAGAAGCCAACAGGCAGACATCAGCAGCAGTACCAGCAGAAGGCACCACAAGCATGGACAAGAGGCCCAGGGCAACGCTAGGCAACCCAATCTCCAACAAGAGGGAAACCCTGAGTGTTACAACAGAATATATGTACATGCAGAGGGCAGAGTTGATAACTTTGCCCAGCGTACTATCATTTTCATGTGATACATCTACTGCTGTACCACAGAGCACAGTTTTAAAACAACAGGCTACTGGCACAAGGAGACATTTTTGTGCAAAGTGAGTAAATGTTATTGTACCTTTTGAACCAGCAACAGACAGCATGAGGTTTATTGCTTGTTAACATGTATACTGGTCTTTCCACCACTCAGGGACCTTCAGTAGGCACCCAAGCACAACAAAAAATGCTCCACACTATGACTCTAAAAAATATTAAGGATTCGTTTAAATAGTGCTATATTCAGGTTTGGAACACCAAAGCAATTTTTCATTTTTATTTGTGTAACTGCAATTCATTATCATTGCTATCTTATGTGAATCTAATGTGAACATTATTAAACAGCATTTAGCAAAGTTTTCCTGTAAAAAGGAAAATATCACAAGCAAAAGCAGTCTCACAGTGCAGCAGTCTGCTGAAACTGTGTTGGATGATTGAGGCAGAAACAGAGAGGACAATGGAGATAAACATAAAAACAAACAACAGCAGAATTGATACATTTATAGCTGCCTGGGGCAATAGTCTAATCATGTTTCTCACGTGTTATATTTATTATGGCCCCTAATATTTATATTTAAGCAGCTATAATAATAAAAATGATACAAATATTAAGTGATATACTCTTAAGGATAAAGCAGTTGCTGGTTAATAATAACTGCAATATACTGTATGTGTGAAGTCTAATTCTGCTTATTTCTAAAGACAGATCACTTTATATTAATAAAAGGCAAAGACTGTCATGGAAAAGGGAATAATGGAATAATATTAGTTGGAGCAGTTGGAGCTAAGTGGGTCCACAGCAGCAGATCATCCATATCTACAATCCAGATCCACCACCAAGACAAGGGGGAAAGCTTCACATAAACAGTGCTGGCAAGTTTCAGTTATTTGCAGGAAAGAACTGATTTGCATTAAGGACAGCAGTTTTTTTCTGAATTGGTTAGGGTACAGGATTATGGTTATCAAACAGATTTTGCCTTGAAAAAAATGGATTGCTTTGTGGTTCTAACAAAATATTTAATTAAATAAATAATCAGAACATTAAAAATTTGCTTTTCTTTCAAAAAGACGTTTGGGAAAAAGTCTAAAGTTTTCAAACCTACTACAGTCCTTGTTATGTCAGAAAACTCTTGGCAGAGGTTCATGTTGATTTTGTTTTTAACAGCCTTTAGAGAAGTAAATTTTTCTCTCACTGAATGAAATCCTTAAATGTTTCATCTTTACCTTCATAATGATGACAGACAAATTCAATCTGCAGCTTTTTTAAATGCAAATTTAAATTACCAATATTGCAAAGAGGGTAATTCAAATTTAAAAGAAGCTTTGTCATCAACAGCTATTGTCCAACAACCCTGTTTTACATTCTAAGGGCACCTTCTTTGACCTGGAAAGAAACCTTCATTAAACACTTTGTTATGTATTGTCATTTGTCCTTGTTGTCTCCTGGTCCTTGCAGATAACCTACAAGTTAATGGTCCTCTAAAGGTTGTATAAACATGAATGAACATGGTTTTGAGTGAGTATGTTTGTGACTTCTTGGCTGATGACCTGCAGGCTCTGCTGTGTCATTTGCTACTGTTTCAAGTGATTGCAGAGGTGTGTCTCATCCCATCACTGATTGGCTGATGGTCAAGCTCTTGTGTTTTCTGAATAACCCAAGCTGCTGTCATGAAAGTTAATGTAAAAGTTAGTATGGATGAGTCATTTTAGGACACTTTTACGGAAACTTAAACTTCATTTGATTTATTACTTTAAGTAAAGTTACAATGAGTAACACAGAAATTGGAGTAATATTTTTATGTTTAGGATGCTTTGGAGTGATTGATTTTTATGAGGTTTTCATGAACCTTCCATGCAAATCCAGAAAGAGCCTTAAGATCAAATTCACCTTTCAACAAAGCTCAACATAGACCCCTGCAGCTCAGAGGGAGCATTGCAGCCTCATTCAGAATGATAAATGCTTTGGGGGATACTTTGATACTGCTGAAAAAAGTCTGTTGAGGAGATTCAAAATAATGTTTACTAATATATCTTCAAAGATGCACTACAGCAGTTTTGACGGTATGAGATACTGTAAAAAAGGAATCTTAAATGCTGCATGATTCCGCAGTGCAGCATTAAAAAGATATATAACCATATGTTTTCTAAAATCTGACTTACAGCCCTAGAAAAACTATAAGCTTTAAAGTCATCACCAAAAATGGGCTCTAATGCAAAGGGCGGTATTTTAACTGTTAGATGAGATAAACTGTCAGTTTAAGGTAATCAGGCTGTAGTAGTCATTGCTAAATTCGTGTCTTCTGTTTATGACAAGATTTCTCTCTTAGTGAGCATGCCAAGAGAAAATATGATGTATATATTCCTGTATTGTAGTTGGGTGCAGCCCACATATTCAGAGAATGGAGACCATCGGGGACGAAGGAACAACACAGCTGGCTCAGTTATTTTCTTGGATGAAGTCAACCTTTCTGTCACTGCCAAACAGCAGCCTGCTTCAGTTTAGCGACACAAAATCTCTGCATTGTTATAACACCTGTTCAAACCTCCTTTATCCCAAACACACACATATACACACACACAGTCATAAATAGACACGACTTTCAGCCTCTTTCCATTTCTGTGATTTCATGACCTGCTTCAGAAATCCAGAAACATGCATAAATTGACTCTCTCCAGCTCAATATTACATCTCTCTGTTTTGCTCCCAGAGCAGATGGCGGCAGCAGCATGTAGGTCTCTGTTGGTCTCTGTGAAGGTGATGTTGTCTGGAACCAGTTCAGCTGCAGAAGAGACCAGAAAATGTTCTTTTTAAATATACAGTCAGTATGTATTAATAAAAACATGAATGCAGACTCAGGAAGGTTTCACATGGGGAGATATACTTTATATCAGAATGTTATTCTCTTTGAGGCACTGAAGGATAACATGTCCTTTTTCAGAAGCATGGATAAAATATTGTATTATTCTCACTTTTTGGAACAGGATTTCCCAGGAATTGAAGATCAGTGCTCTAAAAATGAATGGAAATAATATTGCATTGTACTTATTACAAAGTGTAAATGTGTAAACAGATTAATTATCATGTTAAAGGACCAGTAGATCTGTTTTATGGGGAAACAAATAAAATTGATTCAGAGGAAAACACAGCCAAATATCTGAAAAACCTCAAAATACAAAATATATGTTTTATATCCAACCCCCTAACACTACCTTTCCTGCTTGTGCCACCTTTCAGAAAAAGCGTGCTCTAACTGTGTTTGATCAGCCGACATAATGCTTCAGTGGAAGAACAGTAAACAAGAGAGCACAGCCCTAAAAAGTTTGTACGAAATTTACTTCTTGAGATATATTCGATCAAACACAGCTTCAGAGTATTTAAGTTAAAACAGTCTGTTCTGAGCAGAGTTGAAATATAAGGGTTTGTTGAAATACGACATCAAAACACATTTAAAAAAAACATTTTTTGAGAACGTCTTGGCCTGTGTTAATTTGGTAAAAATGAGTAAAATAGAGGATCATTAAGTGTTTGCCTAAAGAATAAGATTGCACTTTTCCCCTAAAACATTATTTCTAGGATTTTTACATTCAAATTTTCTATTAGTTTTAACAAATGGACCCTATGAAAATGTTTACAAATACTCTTATGACACATTGTTATGTATGACATTATTTAAATCAAGCCAAACTAGAAGTACTCCAAGATCACAAACCTCCACAAATCAATTTCCATCATTGTCAGCCAAGGGCATGCTAAAAATATGGAACAATGTTATCAAATCTTCCTGGATCCATGTCCAGATTTGAATGACCACCAATATTCAGACACTTTTTCCCAGTGCTATGACACACAATCCTTGAATATTTCATCTGAATCTGTCTATAACTGTTAAAGTTATCCTGTTAACAAACTAACAAAAGGAAAAATGCTGGCAGAAATATAACCTCCTAGACGAAGGCAATTTCAGAAAGTGTTAACTGATTATTATTATGATCTTAATATTTAATTATCATTCAAAATAGAAAATGTGCTTTATTGTTGGTAAGGCAGCTTTTGTGCTGTTTATGTGCCAAATATTTTATGAAGGATATAAATCATATATCTTACAAGATATTCAGACACATTGAAGTTTTCTCTAGTTTTTAATTGCAGTCATTATTGTCATTTTTTAATGGAATACTTTCATTAACATTCATTTTACTCCCTTATTAGGACTGCGACCAATTTTTCAACAAACATATTTTCAAGAGCTTTCCTTTGAGAGAACACATGAAACAAAGTGAGGCCAATCTCTGCCAGATGAAACGAGAGAATTAAGCAAAGTAAATTGACTTTTATTGTCAAGGACCACAATAACAGGAAACATTCATCAGGGGGAACAGATGGGCGGAGATGTGCTGGAGTTGCATAATCATACATTGCTTCCACACTCTGAACGTCGCAGTTTAAAACAAGCAGAAGACGAAACTACACAGAAGGGGACACATTTTTGGTGCATGTTGTTAGCTGCATTGCAAAGTGAAACATCACATTTCAGCAACACTCTGTAAGGATTCATTATGTTTAAAGAGTTTCATTTGCTTCGTCTGAAAAGAAAGTAATGATGTTGGAAGTGTCACACTGAGTTTAAATTGAATCTAAAACGGGTGCCTCATTATGGCAGATTTTTATACCGCAGTCTTCCTGCTAATTTAACAATATTACACCATTGAATTTATCCAGATTAATAATTCTGCTGGAGGATAGAAGTGACAGCCATTTCCTTCCCGGTTCTAGTTCTGCTCATTTATTTTCCCCAAAACAGAGCGAAAGGAAGTCAATGTTAAACATATTCATTTCACTTTGTCACTTAGTCCTTGATATATGTCTTTAACTGGTCTTGAAGAGACATGGGGCAAAATGTAGTGCCACATAGCTTTTATAATTTAAATATAAATTAAATCCTGGTTAAAAAAGATGTGTTCACAGCTATGAATGCCTATTGGGTCGGTATTTATTGGCATTTGTCTGTTTGTCTGTTTGTGAGCAACATTAAACAAAAGTGCTAAATTAATTTTATGAAATTTTCAGGGAATGTTGGTCATGAAAAACAAACAAAAAATGCTTTTGTTGGCAGGTGGAACGAAGATTTTTTTTTAAGAATTTGTTATAATTCTGAGGTAGGGCAGTTTATGACATTCTCATTGAATGTTGGTAAAAGTTAGATGAAAGGGTGAACAGATGGAAAAAATGACTAAGCTTTCTCACAGGTATGTTTATAAGGACACTGTGAAATTAACAGTGACTCAAAATGTCTCCTGTTTCAATTTAACTTTGCCATGTGTCATGAAAAGTTATGTGTGCTTCATTGCGTCGGTCATGCTTTTCAATTACATTAGATTGGTAAAGTTGTGCTAACCGAGCTGAAGTTACTCCCTGACTGTTTATGTTAACAAGGACATCACTGTAGTTATGCCAACCTAGCATTGCGCTAGCTAACAGCTTAAAAGCCAGCCTGTACCCACAGAAATAACTTAAGTGCACAAATATTTGAGAGTGCAGAGAACAAATATTCATCACTCCATCAGCTGCATGTCAAAGCGCATTTAATGAAGAACGCAGACAGGAGGGGGGTTTATTTAGGGCAGGCCCAAAAAGTTCAAACAATTACCATTGAGTGACCAGGCTGTAAGAGCAACTCACTGTGTGTAGCATATTGTAAGTAACATTAAACTATTTGTGACAGAATTTAGTTAAAATATAATAGCTTAAAAAACAAAATGGTTTGACATCTGAGAAAGGCATTGCTGGTTTTTATTTTGGTTCATGTGAGTCATGATTTCATGACAAAGAAAATAATGTATAGAAATTCTGATTTAACGTTAAAGTGCATCTGCGGACATATGGCCTAAATCTAAAGATAAATTCATTGGTTGAACTGTATTTGTAACTGCATTATAGATTGACTTTTTTTAAAGTTATGTAATTTATTTCCCAGAGGTTTAATGCTTTTCTGCATGTTTTTTTACTTGAATATTCCTCTCTTTTGTAAAGTTCAACAAATAGTAAAGGACAAAGTATTCAATATTCTGCCTGTAATTCATAGTCATTGTTGTAAATAAAGGGACACATTTTCTTTCATTCATTTTATGTAAATATTTTTTTTGTTCTGCCAAATATTGGCATTGTCCTGAAAAAATCCATATCTGTCGAGCCCTGGTAATTTTGAAAGCCTTTATCAGGTCTATTATATTAGACCCAGAACATTTATGGCTCAAGGATCAGCTGTTCACGCCAGACCACATGTTGTGTTATTAAGACCCCGGACATGGCAGATCACATGGCTGTGAGGTCTGTCATGCAGGACCAGGTAAGGTGCACAAAAAAAAAAAAAATCTCCCCACTTCACAGTGAGAACACATAGATGTACTGCATTTTTAGACTGAAGCCATGTTTTGAATCGGGGGTAAAGATGTCATTTAGGCCAAAAAACCCCAAACATTTTCCCTGCATACAGTCATTAAGGTGCCAGGTTCCTGCAGCCAGCCTTAAACGGACTATAGGCTACTACAGCTTTTGGCACTTCTGCATGGGCCTCTATTTGCAGCCATGGAGGTTGCAGGCTGATCAGACATATCTTCCTTCAGCACTGTTACTCATAACACAAAGCAAAAACAGGTCAGGGATCTAAATTGCCACCCGTAGAAATATTAGCATTAGCAATGACTCTGTTACATTTAAAAAACACTAAAGTGAATCTAACCTGGTAAAGAAAAACATTTCAAGTTGCCTCATTAATGCAATACATTTCTCATGTCTGATTACTGGTGAAAATCATAAAAAACAAAATAAATCACTGGTTAGACTTTTTTTAGTCCAGCAATTACTTAAGCTACCGTTAACTTTATTGCCATGACCAGAAACAAAAATCAGCCTAATTACTGTGTTGGGGAGGAAAATCATATAGCTATGGTTGTGTAATTTAAGACATGGGATTTTTGTTATATAAATTTAATATGGTTTTATGTTGTAGAATTTCTTCTTCTGATCCAGCTTCCATTAAGCTAAAACAAAGAAGATGAATATACTAGTCTGCTGGGTCTGGCATTCTACAAAGTAATAACTATTTGGCAGATGTACTAACAAATACAGTTTGCAGTGCAACGTTATAGTAGTATGCAGTTGGCAGTTTCAAAAACAGCAATGATGCCAAAACAATATGTCCTCTGTGTGAAAATATTGAATTGGCTCACAATTCAGCATTAACAAAGAAAGACTCTTAGTACTTAAGCTAATTAACAAAATCAAAGTCAAAGCCTCATTTTAGATCTGTCTGCTAGTTGGTTTTAAACTCTCTGGAATGACAGCTGTGCACAATATTTTTTGACAACAGTCGAGTCTTTATTGATCATTAGTGGTTTCATTTGGAGACACCAAACAACAGCAACAAAACAGCAGAGCAGAGAAACATTAAATGTACCAATAAAACATCCAGAGTCAATAAAGTGAAATAAAAAAGGTTTAAAGAGAGGAGGGGATGGGAGCTGAAGCCCTTTTACAGCAGCGAGATGTGCATGTCATAACAACAAAGATCTATTTCTTGCATGGGAGATTGGCAAAAAAAACCTATCACACATATCATTAAATCTTACAGTAAAATCTATTGTGTAAGTACAACAACCTAGAAAATGTATCCACAGCTGTGTTTTTATTTGTTTCAACTGCTCATCTACTTTCACATTGTATAGGAGAGGAGTGTTGACACATTTGCATAAAGTGGTGTAGAGGAAGTTTTTAAGTGAAGTTCACAGTTAAAATGGGTAAATGTGTTTTGAACGTCGTCACGGCTGGTTCTATCCACAGTGAGTGTTATGTGCTAAGAGCATACATTTACTGATTTAAGAGAATGTTTGTGCAGCTGAATACAAATGTGCCTTGAGTACAGTTTTATGTGTTCCTCCATCGTAACAATAAACCACAAGTGGTGCAACACTGAAAGACCATGCAGTGTGTTTAACTGATCCACATGAGCCACATTTAACCAAATTTTACTGGGATGTTGGGAGACGACTTTTCTTCAGCTGGGAAGAAGGAGCACCAAGTCTGAGCAGACCCACACAGTACGATGAGAGGAAGAGGAGAGGAGAGGAGGAGGAAAGAGGGAGTCATGCTCGCAGGAAAGGAAATTATATGATGATATAACACATGGGTCGAATTTGGGTGTTTGGAGGGGGTCCAACACCAAACCTATGTGTGTGTGTGAGTGGCCCGATCGTGAGTATGTGAGTTTGTCATTAACTCTGAATGATGTGTCTGATTGTATTTCACACTCTTCTTTGATTTAAGTGTTATGTGCTTCTGACTCAAGGCAAACTGATGAAAATCATAATCGATTTTTATTTAAAAAAACATGTCCCCATTGTACCAGTACAAATACAATGAGTGTGTTTTTATGTCATTCATGTCTGTGTGCTCACACTCTCAGTCATACTCATACACTCACACACACTCAAGAGGTGAAACCCCACGACAAACACACTTTAGTGCAGTGGTTTTTAACCAAGGCTGGTGATGTTGGAGCGGCCACCAGGGGGTGCTACGATACGGTGGCCAGACCGACGAGGGATGTTGTCATCAATCTGCGCCCCTGGAATATGACAATGACATAAATAACAATAGCATTAGTCCCAATTCCTTGAATATAAATCCCTATTTTTACAATACACACATAACAGCCTCGTGAAACACATATTTGAAGTATTGTGAGGAAATGTAAGTTATTTGGCATCATACAGCCGGTGCATCCCAATTTTCTTTTATTGTGTGCATGAGTCACTTGAGTCTGTGGCCCTCCCACCAATGAAGCATAAAAAATCACGAAAAAATCAGGGCCAGTATTCACAAAGTATTTTATCTTACCACTAGGAGGACTCCTAAATGACACTAAAAAATCCTAAATAAGAGTTTTCACTTCTAACCTATTCACAAAGCTGCTGCGACTAACTCTTACTAAGGAATTCAGAGAACTCTTAAGCTGAAAGAAAGGGGCGGAGCTGACCCTGTTGCTATGGGTGATGTCATGTTTCAGGAACCACTTGACTTACAACGCCTACAGTGATTGGCTGATGGAATGTGTCTTTCTCAATTTAGAGAAAGATGTCATGTTGGCATATTCAAATAAAGACCTTTAAATAAAAAAAAATGTAGGTTACTGATTAAACATTAAACCAAGAGTGCTATACTGACTTGTTAAGTATGTGTTCTGCTAATTGTAAGCAGCTGTATCTGGTGATTAGCAGATATACATACAAGCAGCCTCTTAATGACTGAGTCTCTAGAATAACCATGGCAAAGAAAACATTAGGAAGAAGAAACTTTACATTATCAAAGGAAAATTTGGATCTGGGAAAAGCAATTGAAAAATTAAGCACTGGAACAAATTTGCTGACAAATAAATACAGCGTTCCCACTTTTGACCAGAACCACTGATGACTGTAAGAAACATTGGTTCTCTTTACAGTCTCAAGGTCAGAGATTTTAGAAATCAAAAGACAAACGACTGCATCAGGTAAGACCAATTGTTGTCAAACAAAACCTGATAGCCTACTCTATTTAGGCCCCATCCACACGAAGCCAAACTGAGGTCTAAACGCATACGTTTTTAGCCGAATCTGCGTATCATCCATACGAAGACGGCGTTTTGGGGGTCTGTAAACAATCATTTCTGAAACCAGGTTCCAGAGTAGAAAGATTTTGAAATGCTGTATACGCAGCTTCGTGATTACTGGCTCTCCGTAACTTTTTAGATACGCTTACGTCATAGTTTCATATCATCACTGACACGCATGCACCACACACGGCAACAATACAATGGCGGCGTACTGTGTAGCATATGTGCTAATGAAGCCAGTGACCCTACTATCTCTGTTACAGCAAAATGTCCTTCTTCTCAATCACCACTGAGTTGAACAAAAAATTATCGAGGGCACATTACAGCACTTTATGATCACTTTATCACAATCTGTTTACAACTTTTGCCGCAAGTGCGCAGAGAGGCAGCAGCCATAGAGAGAGGACAGAGGAAGTTGGTTTTAATATGAAACACTGTATCTCTCACTCTAAAGCATCAACATGAAGCATCATCAGTAAGTGGTATCGATGGAGGCTGATCTCTTAAACCAAGGGCATTTTTTGGTTGGCATTTTTTGGTGCAATATTTATCTACCTATCTACCCATATCTACCTCCTGTACAATACTATGTGAACAACATAGAAATACTGAGAACTAGGAATTGGACTATTTTCATTTTTATTTATTTTCATTTAACCTTTATTTAAATCTCTAGGAATCATTGAGGGAGAGCCCTCGTTTACAATGATGTCGAGAGCACAACAACAATATAAAATCACAAGAAAAACAACCAATAAACAATTGATAAAACACCATTAAAAGCAGTTATATTCAAAGGTACAGTAGTTGATAATCACAGTTTTAAACTGACCAATAGAAACCATTTTGTTGAGTTTCAGTGTACGTTGCAAAATGTTCCTGGAGGATGCTGCAGAGGAACTAAAAGCAGCTTTACCAAATTCAGTTTTAGTCCGAGGAACATCAAGCACCAGAAAATCTGTTGAACGTGTGGAATACTTATTATTTGACCAGCTCAATAAAGTGCTGAGGTATGGTGGCATGTTGTCATTCAAAACTTTATAAATAAACAGCAGCCAATGCTTTTGTCTTCTTACAGATAAAGGTGCCCACCCCACTTTCTCATATAAGACACAGTGATGGGTGGAGTAACTTGAACTGGTGATGAATCTAAGTGCAGAGTGATAAACAGAGTCCAAAGAAGTGAGAGTGGAGGCAGAAGCATTTCTATAGATAACATCACCGTAATCTAAGACAGATAAAAACACAGCCTCAGTGATCTGAAATTTGATTTGTTGTTTGTTGTTGTTTAATTTGTTTCTGTATAGGTACCCAATTTTCTGTTTCAGTTTACTTGCTAGAGTGTTGACATGGAATTTAAATGTTAGTTTCTGATCATTCATTAATATTTGTCATCTACCTAATATTGTACACTGTGCCACAATTGTGCTGTGCACAAGTCTGCGTTTCATCTTGTATATATCTTGTAAATTTAAAGCCTCCCTGCAACTTGCTGATTTTTCTTTTTCTTTTTTACTTATACTAGTTTTGCACACTGTTGTAACTTAACTACCTATTGCACTGTAAGGAGAAGCTCTCCAATCTTGTTGTACATTCTGTATAATGACAATAAAGGCCATTCTGATTCTGATTCTGATTTTTTTCCAAACTGTGATAGGGTTGAGGTTCTCTGTAAGAATGTCTTGTCTAATGTGTTCCCCCCAAATTACTTATTGATATCAATCCATAACTACTCAATCAGACTTTAAGCATTTTGATAACTGAAATGAATAGGAGGAAAGGAAACAACTATGACATGAAATAATAACATTAGTGATGATTTTTTATTATTACTGAGATTTTTTAAGGCTTTTTATTAACAACTCTTGTCAGTTGTTAAATATCAAACATCAGAACTACTGTATATATACACTCTGTTATAATCATTTGGTGTTCATAATGTCATTCAGAATAATTATGCCTTTTTTTCTTAATAAACCGTTCTTAAGTTTTATTTAAGTCTCTGGGCTGCAGTGTTCAGTAAATTACTGAAACCAGTAAGGGGTTAGGTCTCCCAGTAAAAAGACTTGTCAAAGACTTATCCAAAAGCAAGGACCCGAGACTTTGTTGGGTCCTTGCTTTATGGCCCTCAGATCACAGCCTCTGTCTTCAGTGTTCATGCACATGGTCAGGCTCCTGCCATGTGCCTCACACAACCCTCATCAAAAAACTTGAACTACCCCTTTAAATCAGGTAGATAATTCTACCTTCTGCCACAGAACTGAGACAGATCTTTAAAAAGACTTGAAATGTACATTTTTCCTGTCATGTATTTGACCCTCTTTCATGATGTAAGTGTAAGTTTCTCTGGTGATTGCTGACATGTTGTGTGCTTGAAGCATTAAGAATGCTGTTTTCTACTGTTTCCCAAGTATACTTCTTGCTCTACAGGAGCATATGCATATGCGCCTGGGCACTGTGTTCCTTTGACCATGTTTTTCAAAACCACATTTTTTCATTTACCTGATAGGCTGAAGTTGGACTGGGTGAGGAGTGAAAGGAGGACATACACAAAGGGCAGAAAAAGGGAATTAGGAAAAGTGATGATAAGACCCACCTCTCAGGGCCATCATACATCCCACGAGTAACACCTTGTTTGTTGTTCACCTAGATGGAAAACACACAATAAAAGAGAAACTATCAGTCAAAAGACAACAATAGGGCCAGTATGCCCCGAGTGACCATAATGATTTAAGTGATCTGTTTTGCTGAGCCACAGTGGAGAAGATGACAGAATTAAATTATTAATGTTACTAAAATATCTATTTTGTCACACTAATAGCTCTGGGGGGTTTTAGCCCACAAAACCACTAAGTCTGACACACCCAGGAAAAAAATGTTTTACTGATAATTATTTTGTTTCCTCTCCACTGATGTCATAATAATATAATAAACGTTTTAAAGGTTTTTTTTCTTTTACTCTTAAATACCTAAAATGTAAACATTTAGAAATTAATCGACACTAGAAGATCTCTTTTTTAGTTGTATTTCTTTATTTGCTTTATTCAAGCTTACTTTATGTTCACATTTTGGTCTTGCCTTCTTGATTCATTTTCAAGCTTTCAAGTTGGTCTGGCTATCGACTGACTGTCATTTAATATGAGTCTCGTCTTTGTTTGGCTTTAAAAACCAGCCACTGTGTTGTGGGGAGCCAAAGGATTAAATTTGTCTTTGGCTTACCCCAGGTTTGAACCCAAGAGTCCTCCAATTGGAGAGATTAGCCTTGACTCGCCCTTTTACCATTTCATATTGTTATCTAAATGTCATTTAACGCCATAAATAGAGTTTTCTCAATAAAAGATGTCAGGATGCAAGATGTTGGATTTTTTTCTGATTTCAAATATGCGAAATCAATATAGGCCATACTGATATTGAAATTGATCCATTCCTTCTATGGTCCATTTGTCCATTTGATATACTGTATATAGATGTGAAGCAAGAAAAACATTTTATTCTATTTTGTTGACATTCAGTGATGATGAGATAAAACATTTTGGGAACTATAGACACTTCAGACTCTTTCAAAAGTGGTCTGAAAACACTGCCTTTCTCTCATGCCTTTAACTGCTAGACCTTCAGTACATTATGCATTTTCTTTACATTATCCTGAAAGAAAGGACAACATACATCAACAATATATCTTATCTGCCAACACCAATAATCAGATTTTTAGGCAATTATCTGCTGATACCAATATCTTTCTGGTAATATGATGCATCCCCAAAATGATGTAGGGATATATTAATTATGATGTTGTCATGTATATATGAACAAACAGTATTGCATTAAAGGTGATAAGTGTTATATTACGTCATTTGTTTGGGTACTAATCAAATTTCAAGATTTGGTTCTTTTCAACCATGAAATTTCAGTGGCAACATGAGTGTGGACATGTTTCTCACTGTGGACCTTATTTCAAGAAAAGGTTCATGTAACCTAAATTCAGTAAAGGAATGTTTATAATTGTGTAAGAATTTTCAGGATTAGACAACAGCTAATTCTTAATAAGAACTGATGGCCAAAACAAGTTGTAAATAGGCTGTAACACAATAATTACAGATTCAAGCAGTGCCTGGAAACCAAAGTGAAGCCACATTAAATTGGAAAGTCATTTAGAGAGTGATCTGAACAGTAAATATGCAAATAGCCTGAATGCAAGAAATGTAGGATAAAACAACAGTAAGAAAAAAATTAATCAACTGATTACTGACATTTGTTTGAGCTTGTCTTTTTTTTCCTTTCAAAAATTCTCTGGTTTGACATTAAACATATCATTTCACACATCATGCTCTGTTGCAGTGACACTGAGAGACTACTTTATCCAGGAAACAGATACAAATATGAGCCTTTGAGACCTTTATCCCGTCAGTACAAAACATGAGCCTTTTGAGACCATCACCAGTGTGACAGCAGGTGTGCAATGCAGCATCCAACAATCTTGTTTAATTAGGGACTCTGCAGAAAAAAATATTGTACTATCATTATCGTGTGCACAAGACAGCGAGTGTGACATTATACATCCAAACATGCCCATTAAGGCTCATACTCCTCTGTCTCATCCCACTCTTTCAACAGGCCTTGCACATCCCAAAATTTTAACAGACGTAGACATCAGCAAAAGCAAAATGGCAATTGTAAATGTGACTTGTTTAAAACCCTGCCCTTGAAATTTAGGAGAGTAACATATGCAGTGAGCAGAAAGCCAGAAGGAGTAAACAAACAACCCAGCAGTCTGGATTAGGGTGTGTGAGAGTAACAGCGCAGACTGAATACATTAAACACTGTCTAATATCTTCAGTGCAATGATTTCATTTTAAAGTTACCCACATAATGTTAATGGTACCAATTCTTTCTTGAAATCCAAGAGCAGGTTCCTTAAGATGTAAAAAGATTCTTGTTACTGTCCCAGGGCAGATCAGACAGCAAACATTGATGAACAGTCAGTCATTATCACCATCACATTTCTGCCCAAAGGGGCTGAAGAGTAATTTAAGCAAAATATGTCCAGTAGTTTTTGAGTAATCTCAAAAATGAGCCTCAAAGTCCCAAAAATAATACAAACAAAGTTAACTTCAGTTTTACTGTTTTCATTGATAAAATCAGGTAACCAGCAGCAGTTTGTAGGTGAATACTAAATCAGAGCTGAAACACACACACTCACAGTCCCTCTTCACAGTAGATAAGTGAACCCAAGGAGCCAAAGGATTAAAATTTGTCTTTGGATGAAACAGCATCAAGAACAACAGTCCTCCAACAGAGCAAGATTTCAGTTGGAAGACCAAAACATGCTCATTAGATTAATTGGTAACTCCAAAATGAATACATTTGTGTCATTGTAGTTTGCAGGACAGCAGATTCTTTTTCTCTGTTTTTTGGGTGTCATAGATGAAAATTATAGTCTATAGGCAGTAAGTGGACATTACTTCATAATGCACTCATAGTAAGGATGGATGGATTTTACTGTCATTTAGACTGACCTAAAACTCAGTCATCAAACAGCAAATTTGAATTTTATTTTCTAATTCTTATAATGAAAAGTTGGGTTTATTAATTGCAGAGTGATATAATAAAAAAAAGTCTGAATTTGAAGAATAAAACTGAAATAGAGATTAAAGTGTCATCTGACCAGAAAGAGTTAAAATTATAGGAAAAGAGTTAAATAGCTGTTTCTTTATTTACTCTGTTTCTAATTTCAATAAAGTTAAATAAATGTAGACAACAATCTTTTGAATAACCCTTGGCTCAGAGACAAAGACATTGCTTTTGAAGGTGTTGGTTTCGCTTTCTTTCTCTCTTCATTGTCTGTTGCTATATGACTGAAATGAAAATGTTAATAAAAATGTTGTAGATTACAAATTACACTGTACAGTGATTTTACTGTAAGATTAAACACATACCCACTGCTATCCGGCCTTTACGAGGATACAGGTTGAAGATTTTAGCTGCGTTGGTAGAAGTGACCGCAACAAACTGGTTTTCATCCATCTTCCCCATGGCCTAGATGTTAACTTGCCTTTTTCTTTTTTTTCACTCTGCACAGCTTCCTAATCTGTTTAACAGAATGAAGACAGCAGAGCATTCATCTATACCGGTGACACTGAGGGGGGAACTGCTTATCCCAAAGAGCTGGATACAAATATGAGCCTTTGAGACCATCACGTCAGTACAAAGTACTTCACATCCATTTCCCCAGCTGTGCCGTAAAAGCACCTGATGTGCTGTTTCATAGGGGAAACGAGCATAGAAAAACATCTTTTAATGATACAGTGTGGACAGCAGGTGTGCAATGCAGCATCCAACAATCTTGTTAAATTAGGACTCTGCGTTGGAGAAAAAAATATTTTATACTATCATTATCGTGTGCACACAGCCAGTGTGACATTATACATCCAAACATGCCCATTTTCATCAGGCCTTGCACATCCCAAAATTTTAACAGACGTAGACATCAGCAAAAGCAAAATGGCAATTGTAAATGTGACTTGTTTAAAACCCTGCCCTTGAAATTTAGGAGAGTAACATATGCAGTGAGCAGAAAGCCAGAAGGAGTAAACAAACACAATTATTACAGAGAGTTAAATTCACAAAAGCTCACATATTTCTGTTACATCTATAAGCAATGATTTCATTTTAAAGTTACCCACATAATGTTATTTCTTGACCCTGGAGTCATGTTGATTATTGTTAGTTTGCCAGTTGTTAAGCAAAAAAATGTTTGCTCATGATGGTTAAAATCTATACAGGGCCCATAGTCTACTTTTAATTGATAATAATCTTATAATAATGATAACAAATGCAAACAACTGGGGTGGGACAATTTGTCCAGTTTTTGATGATTGCATAAACAATTTTTCCCAGTCTCATTTACTAATTTCTCTTTAATTTGGGATTTTTAAACACAAGTTTAAACAAGTTTCCAATCAACAACAAAAAGTTTAATTCTCGTTTTCCTTTTGAATTCAAATTCAAAAGCACTTCTTACCTTCAAACACACATTTAGTTCTGATGCAATTGTGATTCAGAGTGAAAACTGCAGGAGGCCAAAGCTAAATATGAATACAGCAGAGCAGTTGCACTTTAACACCAACAGCCCAAACATGAAAAGAAAACTTGGTGTCAATCAGGCCTGCACGATGAAACCAGTATCATCCAGATCAGGGAGCACAAGAAGGTTGAAGTTGATATCAAAGATTAATTTTTAGTATCTATGGGGCAATACAACATTGCAGTTTTTTTCCAATTGCTGAAACAGTTTTGCAAGCTAGGCTGGTTTTTACCAAAATACTAAGCACAATTCACAAAACCACACACCCAAACTGCAAAATACCGCATATATTCTGCAAAATAAGGCACTGCGACCAATTCGACATATAGCATTATCAGAATCAAACTTTTGAAGAAAATAGCACACACTTCATTCATGTTGCCAAATTTTTGTCTGACCAACTACACACTGTTGGGCATAATAAAAAAGCATTCTCATTTTTTTGTTTGCTTTTGCCTTAATACTAAGAAAGTTCAAAATGTATAAAATTCATAATTTTGTATGCATATGCAAAGAAATATTTGCCGACAGACACACATGCTGTTGAAGCATTTTTTTTATATTTTTCAGAAAACAAGTCAGTGCAACATATGCACAGCAGATATATTTAAATTGGAACGAAAAATGCTCACAAAAAACAGCACACTGAAGAAGAAAAACAAACAGACATTGTGGGAAGAACCACCTTGAGATCCTTATCCATCCCTGAATCACACCAACATCAATTTTATCATATGTCTCTTTCATAGTCTGCACATGAGGCATGCGTACAAAGGGCTGCGCATTGTATACTTTCCATTTCAATGCGATGTTTGGCCATGTGGTACATGCGTGGTCAATTAGCTCTTGTAGTGTCATTTTGAGTGGCAGCGTATCAAAATGGCAAACATTACTTTATATCAGATTGTTGTGTCTTATGCGGTTTCAGTTTTGAATTGTAAAATTTGCTTAAAGCAGAAAATGTGTTCAGAGTTCAAGAGACTCGAGAAGAGGTTTGCTCTCTGTGTGTCAGTTTAGATAACTGTGTAATGCATGTCATTTTAGTGTGTTAGCAATTGGAAAAAACTGTAAAACTGCACCTGCCTTGACAGTACTTCTTTAAAGCGAGAGATTTCAGCACAGTTACATCTCCAAAATGTGTATGTTTCATAAAATTTTAGGTAATGAGCAGGCAGAGCATCTGTGTCTATCATAGTTTGGGACAATAATATTTTTCACAGAAGTCTGCTAGCTTAAACAGGAAAATCATTTGTGAAAATAGACTAAAAAATGGGTGTAGTGTTTACACTTTGGACAAATAGCAGGAAACTTTTAAGTTCCATGTCCTTGTAGTTGATAATAATCTTATAATAATGTAATATTATAATAAGATTTTGTGTTGTTCACTTGCTTGCCATTTCTTAGTTACTATGTGGAAGTTTAGGGCAAAAATTAGATCACAACTAAGACATCAACATACTGTGAATCAGTTAGTCAAAACTGCTAAAAGACTAAATTACATTCTCTGAACTATAGCATGTGAGCTGCAGTAAATGTCATTATTTGCCACATGGAAGAGAAAATACACAAAAGAATTAAAAAATCTTCAATACTTCTTCAATTGAGGAAGTACTAAAACACGTTTTAGTCACAGTTCTATCTACATTTTATTATCTTCAACAACTAAAAGATAAACATTGTGGAGACATTTTACAGCCCTCAGTTATGTTTTCTAGGGATTTGCAATAATTAACTTTGAATCAACACAGCTGCAAAATGTTGTGGACAGGTGATCAGTTCTAACATTTAGCTGCAATAAAAGTTTTAAAGCAACCATCAGCCACCAGGTGTCCTTGTTGAGCATGTGAGCAAAAGAACAAGTCATGTTTGGGGCCTGTGGCAGTAAAATGAAACAGCCTGGTGGAACATTCAGATTGGTGCAACGCATCTGCAATCCCAGTTCCTAAGGCCATAACTTATGTTGCATCTGAATAGAATAAACCTTTATTCGTCCCACACTGGGTAATTAGAAGATATTCTGCAATATCAAAAAAGTCATCAGTATCAAAGCTCACTCTTATCACCATAATATAGATATAAGAAGCTAATTCTAATATAGAAAGACATGATTGTCATTTTTAATCATCAGTTAATTACCATTTTTACTTTGTTCAAGCGAGCTGAAGGATCATCACCTCCATGTCATGAGAGTGGTTATTATAGAACTGTTCCACCTCTGTGAAATGTGAGATAAAAAAACTGTTTTCTTTCCTCCATGCCTGTAAAAAGGAGCCTAAAAATACACCCTGTCGCATCAGCAGAAGCTCAAACACCAACAGCAGTGTCACAGCACTGCCGGTGTGACAGCACGGACCCACCCTGAGAAGCTGGAGTTGCAGACAAAGGGTGGAGAGAGGAGGAGGAGGAGGAAGAGGAAGGAAGGCAGTTGGTAGCCAAGGCAACAGATGATGAAGGATTCAAAATCCTGTGCTATTTATGGAATCAGGTCCAGTAAAAACTGTACAGCAGGATGATCTGTGCATTAGTGCATGTGGTTAGGGTGTGTGTAGGTTTAAAGTGAGAGCTCAGGTGGGTTTGGCTACTTTGCCCCTCTGTGAGATACTCATGAGTCAGCGGTTTGCAGATCTCTATTATTAAAACTGGTTAACCCCCTTCTTTATCCCCGTCTCTCCTCTTGAATACACCTTTACCTCTTCATCTGATCTTCACAGTAGCAGATTCTTGTCTCATTGGTGTTGTTTAATGAATTTGCATTTCACTTTTTGCAGAAGTCATTGCTAAATTTAGCCCCAACTTTGAATTATTCATTAAAAATGTTTAGTCATATCCCAGTGTTAACCCTATGTGCTGAAGGCTATTTTTCTTAAAAAGTGTCCCAGAGCGACATTATCAGGTACCATTAATGAGTCAGATTGGATTACGCTTTAACTTTGGGCCTTTACTTCAAGAGCTTTGAGACCAAAAGCACCTACATCTATCTTTTTCTCCAATCTGAATTTCTTAGTGGTTTGTTTGGATCAAGTTACTTCTAATTTTTAAGGTGTCTTATTTACACCTATAGCTTCATCTCCTTGTTCTAATGCAGGGGTGAAAAAAACACCACAAATTTGCATACTTCCTTTGGATCTTTTCATGTTCACACAGCAGCACTTTGAGCTGGCTGAGTCAAGACCAAGTCTCACAAAAGGTTTTAATTTTCCAAATAGCATCACAGCAAATGAGTTATTTTATGGTTAGAGTTAGAGGTATCTTTTTTAGACAACTGACCTGTTCCTCTCATTGTGACAGCGTGTTTGTGTTTTTAAAAACTTGTGTTGTCATCTCTACTGTGTTTCTTAACCATCTTACTGTGTCATTGCCATGTCCAGTGACATGTTGCTTCAGCCTGGACTTGGACATGAAAAGTCTGCTTTTGGTCATACATGACCTTGCAAAGAAACAGGCATACCCCGCCCTCCGAGCCCGTCTCATGATTTCGAGAATTGAAATCGACTCGTTCTAGGTATTATTACTGCTGCTCAGACAGCAGTGTTAGGAGTTAGCTCACGCTGCTACAGGGTCCAGTTTAAAGTGATCCCGTCCATTTCAGTTGTTGGTAGTGTAACAGATATCGATTGCTGTGTTCATATATGTTCAATCAAACTGTGCCAAAAATGAAACAGCCACTTGTATTAGAACAATTCTCCTAGGATCTACGTGTGAAAACAACCAAAGTTTTTCAAATCAGATAGATGTAAATCTGTGAAGTTCAAGCTGTTTGGTACAAATTTAAGGTAACGTGAACAAACAAAATGCAGATCTAAACATATAAACCCAATAAAGCATTTAGACTTGCAGTATGAATGTAGCCTTACTCAAATGTGATTCAGACACTTACCAAGCCAGGAGTGTGTGGAGGTGCTCTGGGGTTGTAGGGTCAGGACTCAAAGGTGGAGACGTCACATAAGCAGCTGCTTTGGCCCAGTTTTTGCTCCAATAGTGAGAGCCATCAGTGACTAAGCTGGCTGTGATTGGCTCTCCAAAAACAACAGAGCCTGGATGAAACAAAGAATTTAGGAGTCAAGAAGGAGCATAGTGAAAGACATGAGGTGATTCAGAACTGGAGTAGTAAAAAGAGAGCGATGCAGACCTTTCCTTCGGGCTTGGGTGATTGTGTCTGCTGCACTCTTGCTCATCACTTTGGTGATGTAGACAGGACAGTTCACTCGGTTGCCAAGAGTGATGGCACGGAAGACTGCCTCGGCCTCCAGCTACCATAACAGGAAGGAGAATAAAGTTTTTAATCAGCTGATGGGTGCAGGGATAAAAATCAGTTTACGACACTAATTTTGCCTCATGGTCAGTAACCCCTGGCACATTGGATGGACTGATTCACATATCTACAAGATATGTTTCACAAGTCCATCAAGACAACATCGCATAGAAAACTCTTTAATAGGGATATGGAAGGACATTGAACAAATGTCTTGACTGTTACATTCATTTCGGGCAAGTCAGAGGTTAGTAGTCACTTTTAGACTTCAGCAGAACTAACCCGCACTCATAGCTACTGCCTCTATGTCCCTGAGGGGAAAGCTTAAAAGTCTAGTCTCTCTTCAAAAAAGAGGATTTGTTTCAGCTTGAAGCTGGTTAAGAATTACTGCCAGAGTTATTAGATATAAATAATTATTTAATAGGAAGTTTAACCTGATGATTTCCATTAGTAAAACTGGTGCATCATGAGCTCATTTTGGCATATAAAGGGTTAGGCTTATGTAAATGCATGTTTTTTCATTTTTATGAAAAGTACATCAATTAACGAAAATTGTGATAATGTTAGAGTAGAGAATATTACCATTATATAGAAAATATATGAACATTTTAAAACACTTGTGTTCTGATGGAACACAATGTTCTGTGTGCAGTATTCTTTATCTGAAAAAATAAGATTTAATGAGATGCTATTCGAACCATATATAATTCTTTTGCTTTCAGTGTATACTTTCTCTACTTAATCACCAACCAGTTTCTCTCTTTCTTTGCAGATATGGTTAGAAAATAAGATGACCTTTTTTATTCACAACTCCCATACTTTATGGTTTTATAAGGAATAAAAGAATTGTCATTGTGTTGTTTAAATCATATTGGCATTAACAAAAGCACCAAGTGTATTAAAAATGACAGACTTACTTACAATTAATACACATTTGATAGCATTTTTTGTTTTATTTTTAAAAAAATTAACACTTTATTTGCATTTAAATGCAAACAGAAAGTGTACTCTGTGCTACTGATTTTATTTGTGTGGGCTGATGGTTGTTCGGTCGATAAGACGGCTGTCTTTCAACCAGAAGATCGAGAATTCAATCCAACATATGTATGTGTGACATAACAAGACAACCTTAACCATATTAATGTGTGACTGATAAGTGTAAGATGCAATGGAAAAAGCACTCTGAGTGTCTCTGAGACTGTTTGAAAAAAAAGTTAACCATAGAACATAATTCCATGATGACTTCACAAACAGTTTAGCACATAACAAGTACTTAATGATTCTGTTAACCCTGAAGGTTGTGATCACAATTATTGTGGGGTATATTTTTATATTTAATTTCCATATTGTTATTCTGCATACAAATTAAGGCATAGATGGCTGATTTACCCACTCACCTCTTCTGGACGACTCAATGGGTGGCCCTCAGGTCCTGTGATTCCCATTCCAAGGATCTTTCTCTGTTCCTGTCACATAAATGACAACAACCATCTTGACTTTTGCAGTAAATGTCTGCGTCACTCACAGTGCATGTCAGATCATGTTTTACCAACAAACCCCCCATAATAGGGTCTTTGCTGGAATATCACAGCTGTAAAATTAGATCTCATGGTCTGTCGTGCTGTCAAAGAAAATGAAGGGCACATTGTAGTCCTAAAAAGCTAATCCAATATGAGGAGAATTTATGGAATACAGCTGTAGCAAAAACACCCACATGTGCTGAAAATTAGACTCTATTCACAGTAATTGTATTTTCTCCAAACCTCAATTCTATGGTGGCTGATGAGGGGGCATGGCCTACAATGGCTTGATGCCGTCCAATAAGAGGACGGTTCCTGTTTTTCTTTTACCATCAAAAGTGTGAAATAAAGGAGTCTTGCCTTAATGTTGGCTCTGAGATGCCTCTTTTTTCTAAATGAATGAACAGAATGCATAATAACATGGTTTCAGCTTTTAAGTAATCTTTTTTCAAAGTACACAAAAATATTACCTACACAACAATACACTGTAAAATTACTTGGTTTTGCTTCATTTTTGCTCTTGCAGTTTTTTCAGAGTCTGATTGTTTTGGGCTTTGTTTCGTTTCTAACTTGCAGTGTGTTTGCTCTTACAGGTGTTTTCCTCTTATTGAACTGCATCAAGCTGTTGTAGGCTGTTTCCCCTCGCCGACCACTGTACAATTCCAATAAAAGCTGGGATGTTGTTTGAACCATGAATAAAGACAGAGTGAATGATTTGCAAATCCTTTTCTACCCATAATGCTGTCAAAAATTTTGAAATGTCTTTCTTTATGTATTGTAGTTTTGTTTAATAAGCGTTTTTGATGACTGTGTGTGTATAAAACTTTTGAATGCCTGCTGTCTTGGTCAGGACACTCTTGAAAAAGAGTTTTTAATGTCAATGAGGTTTTTTGCCAGGTTAGATAAAGTTCAATCATAAATTTTCAATTAAATATACTACAAAGACACATATTTAATGTTCAAAATGATAAACTGTATTTTATTTTGGGTTTTTTTCATACATGGACACACATTGAATTTGAGGCATGGAAAATGTTCCAAAAAAGCTGGGGCAACAAAAGTAACTGGGAAGGTTGAGGAATGTTCAGACAGGAAGCTCACAAGATCAATCACAAGCAAGACTGAAGCGAAGTTAATCACTTTGAATGAGCAAATAGTCTAGTGGTTTCAGAATGTTTTTCAAAGCACAATTGAAGTATTTTAGGGATTTCATTGTTTACAGTCCATAATATCATTAAAACACTCTGAGAGTCTGGCAAGCTGCTGCAAGTGGCAAGACCGAAAAACCAGCATTGACTACCCTTGACCGTTGATCCCTCTGGTAGCATTGCATTTAAAACAATCATTATTCTGTAAAAGATATTATGATGAACGCTCAGGAACACCTCAGTATGCCATTGTCATTTTTAACATCTAAATGTAAAACATGAACCAGTTGGCTTAGTGTCCACTTCTTTGAAGGCACTATTAACCCTATAAAGCCAATTGTATCATATTTGATACATACTTCTATAATACCTCTTTCTACTCAATATGATCAACAAATTACAAAAAAAACATCTGAATACAATCAGATAAATGATAAAAATGTCCTCAAATGGATTATCAGTTGCCAAAAACACCTCATGTATCAGATGAGATACAAAAAATCTATATGTTGGATTTTATGGACATTTTGATTTTTATGGATTCTAGCAGAAAGTGAAATAAACATTTCAGCTCCAAAAGTTTATAATTTTCTGGCTATAATCTATGGTCTTGGGCCTTAAAGGGTTAAAAAGGTACATACAGATTTTGAGCAACCTATGCTGCCATCCAAGTGATGTCTTTTTCAGGGATATCCTTGCTTATTCCAGCAAGGCAAAGTCAGGACACACTCTGCATGTCTTACTAAGCATGGCTTTGTCATAAAAGAGTGCAGATACTAGACTGGCTTGCCTCCAGCTAAAATGTGTAGTGCACTCTGAAGGGCAAATATGACAATGGAGACCCCACTTTAAGCAACTTAAAGTGAACATCAAGCTAGAATGAGAAAGAATTCCACCTACAAAGCTTCTGCAATTAGTGTCCTCAGTTCCCAAAGACCTATTGTTTTTTATAATCTTTGTATTCTGTTTTGATTTAAATTTTATGCATCATCCATCTTTACTGGAATTATGTTTATTCATCATTTATTTTGGGTTTCCAGTTTTCGGAAATGAGTTTTTTGTGTTCTGTTTACAGTTACACAACTCATGTTTATATATGTTTAAATCATGTTTTTCAACAGGATAATATCATGTCAGTACTGCATCAAGGCTCCAACCTCATCAGTACTCACAAACTTCTGTAATATGCAGAATTTAAGGGGGAATAACACAGTAATTTAAACAACAGTCAGTTGAAGTCAGGATAATGCTGGAGTTGAAAGCAGGAGGGTTGAAACAAAGAGCTCAGTCCTAATGCAAGGCAAAGTTGGCAGAGGCAAAGCAATGACATTAGAGCAGAATTGTGATGTCTAAATAGGCCACAAGGATTTGGAATGTCAATCAGGTGAATGATTAGTGAAGCACGTTGGGTTTTAAATCTGAGTAGCTCTTTATGTCTCCCTGTAGTTCACAGGCATCACCCCATTTCATCATTCGTTACCCTATTTCCACTACACAGATTGATAAGTATCTCAGGATCAACCATTAGTATTCCCATTAGCATCAATTAGCCTAATTTATCAGCACATACATCTTGGTTTTAATAATATCTGTCTCCTTAATTAAGACCACCACTTTTTCTCATGACTGTCAGCATTATCAGCACCTTCGCCTGCACCATCTTAATCACCATTACAGCACCATCATTAGTGTAATAATGGACCAAAGCCTGGCTGTCTTGCGTTAAACCTGTCATACCCGGCAGCAGCAGCAGCAATGGCAGCAGGGTTATTATTAATCCTCTCCCTCTTTCCTCTCTTTGCAAGCAGGGTTGTTATATAACAAGAATATCTCTCTACTGCAGTAAAGGTTGGAGGGGGCCATTAGAGTAAAATATTGATTTAGCTAAGTCATTACGTGTTGTAGTTATTTGGCCACTGTAAATTGAGGTGTCTGGGGGCTGAGTAAAGACAGGTTATGATGGTGTTAACAGAGACACTAAAGGACAAAAATAGGAGGTTATGTTGCACTTACCTGAGCAATCAGGTCTCCATTTTCAGCATGAACTAAGACCACAGCCCCCAGCTGCTTCAGGAAGGAGAAAGCCTCATACAGCTAAACAAGGGGTGAATAAGAATGAAAAATACATATTAACAGCAGGAATGAAGAGTGGAGAAGCAATTCTTCAAGGAAAGGATAAAAGAAAGTGGACTGTGTTGTGGAGGGGTGAATCTATCAACCAGACAGTACACAAGATGCTCTTAGTCAAAAAAACTGATTGTAGATGACATGTCAAGAGGCACTGTCAGCTAAGCCCAACTCCACTGTGCACTTCTTTTGGATTAAGGCCTCAGATCAATCAAAGCTCAGCTCCATATGGTGAATTAATAATACACTAAAAAACCTTCCATATTACAGATGAAGTGACAGAATGGGGCCAACTAGGCGCTGACAATAAACTTTCTGGTTTGCACAGTGCACTAAGAGGGTTGTTCTAAACATTTACCTCGCAAAAGGTACAGCTACTACCAAGCCAAAATCTCGAGGCACCACACCATACCCATACTCCCTACTTCAACATCTTGAAAACACCTGGCCATTTTGCAGCAGTTCCATTTGTGGATTTAAGTTCAGCCTTTAACACAATACAACGCCACTTGATGACACACAAACTACAACAGTTAAACATCTCATCTCACATCATCCACCCGATCCATAGTTTTCTGAGCAATAGACCACAGGCTGCAAGGACAGGAGGTGCCATCTCTGACACCATCATCATCAACACTGGAGCCCCTCAGGGCTGTGTCCTCAGTCCCTTCCTCTACATCCTGTACACCAATGACTGCATAAGCCCCACACATGTCACCACATACTTCAAATATTCCGATGACACAGCGATCATGGCACTTCTCAATAATCAGCACTCCATCACCGTTTATCAGAGCTCAGTTGTCCACTTCACACAATGGTGCATAAGCAACCATCTTTACATTAACTCTGATAAAACAAAGGAAATGGTCTTCAACCGACCTACTCCCAGTCTGAAGCATATTTTCATCAACAATAACACAATAGAACAGGTAGACTCATTTAAATATCTTGGAATCACTTTGGACAATAACTTCACCTTTGAACACCATGTCATGGACATTCACAAACGCTCACAACAAAGGCTTCATGTTCCTCGGACACTCAGTTCTCTCCATGTTGCTCCACATCTTCTGCTGCTGTTGTACAAGGGTATCATTCAGTCCATTCTGTTGTATTCATCCTGTTTTTACACCATGCTGTCAGTCTCTAGTAGAAATAAACTTCTCAAAATAACCCACACAGCATCCAAAATCATCCGTTTGCCCACACCTAATATCTCAGAACTCAACGACAGAGCAATAGCCCGGCTTGCCAAGTCAATAGTCTCGGACACTGATCATACTCTCCATAACTTCTTCCAGCTCCTTCCCTCTGGAAGCAGGTATAGGACTCTTAAATACAGAAGGTCCTGTTTTAAGAGGAGTTTTGTTCCATCTGCTCTGGCTATACTGAACAATCTACCTCCTTGACTTAACCTACTTGCCAGACAATGACAATGTTAAGTGCTGTCTTGCTCTGTATTTGTTTGTGATTGCCCATTGTTCTGTTTGTGTTCTGTGTGATGGTGTGCTTTGGCAACATCATATGGAAGGCTGTGGAAACAAATGTCCCTTTTTCTGGGACAATAAAGGTTCATCTATCTATGCTTGTTACCCTACCACAGCGGCTCTCATAATAACCCAACAATGCAAACGGAAGAACAAAAGCCAAAACACTGTTGGTATCATCAGTTGGGAAACTCCAGTCTAACAAACTCCAGTGAATACCAGTGTCGCAGAGCCACCCCCGTCTTACCACCAAAATTGTCTATTACCCATCAAAATTCCACCTTCCTTTTATTACCTTCCACATGAAGAAAATGTCCCACAATGATGTCATTAGGGGATTTGCCCCTTTCCCTGGTTGGAAGTCACACTAAACAAGGTGACAGTGCTGCCTTTAAGTAGCTTAAGTCTAAGGACAATGTTTAGACCTGTTTATGCAGCCACGGTAAACATTAGAGCACAGTGCTGAAGCCACATCCACTTTTTTAAGGTATAGTCAGACACAGCACATGATTATTCACACTTTAACAGCCTGTTACTATCTGGTCTGAAACAGAGGGGTGAGTAGATATGCCATAATCAAATATCTGAGTGGATTTTGTTGACAGAAAAACTTTAAAAATATTTTCTGGGGCATCTGGGACTAGTGTAAGCTTGTTAAAAAGGAGTCAAAATATGGTAACTTAAACTTTAAAATATCCAAGAGCATATAAGTCATTTTTACACTAATGTTGATATTTCAAAGCAAAAAAATCTACATAATGTACCTTCAAACGATCATAGGAAATACCTGAGAGTCTGTCATCTGGTATAAATCCTTATAAGCCATGTACACCTGAAAGGAGTTGATACCTGCCAAAAGGGACAAAGTCAGTTTATGTACTCATGACAAAAGGGGAATGAAAAAACAAAAACAAAAAGTGTGTTCAGCAGTGTGGTCATTGAGATGTTAGATACAATAGATTCAGTAAAGTCAAAAAGTAAGAAAGCCTACACAGAGAATGACCAAAAACTCATCTGATGTCTGAAACATGCAGTTTGTTTATGTTAAGCATCTCAGCCAAGACTTAAAACTTTATTTATGAACGAAACTAGTCACACAGGCAGCTGCCTTTGCTTAGTTTCTGCTTTGTGTTTGAGCTTTCCCAAAAGAAAAGTGATTTTTTACTTAAAACAGATTACAAGCAAAATTTTGTATACTGCCACCATGACAGCTTTGTCATTACAACAATGGATTTCCTCTGTGCATCCATTGTAAGAGGATTCAACAGTGGGCTAAATGGTTTCTAAATCTGTCTCTATTGTTTCTGTGAAATGGGTCCAAAACGGAAAAATGTGGAGATTATAGCAATGTCCACAGTCTATGACTGACTTTAAAAATTGCTCTACCTTTGTCATGCACAAGCACCTCCACCTCATCTTTGATGGTCTCATTCCATTGTGGGATGTCAACGTGTAGGGAGTAATCGCAGCATGCCTTCTTATCTGCAGCCTCCTGCCAGCGCTCAAACGCCTCCAACAGACTGTCCCCGGGCTCAGGAGTGACGTGGTCAACTGCAGGTTGAAGGTGGTCAGAAATGTAGAGGAACAGGGCAGGACCAGAATGTTGGCAAACTAAATTTTCATGTCACAACATTTCTGAATGAGCCATAAGAAATTATTGCTTGTTCTGTTTTATGGAATATGTGCAAATGTGTTATTTGCAGCATGTTTAATCTATGACAGATTAGTAGGTGTTTTCAATTTACACAGTCAAGACCAATTTCCAAAATGGAATATAAACTGTTGGATGATATTTTCTTGTTTATAACTGCACTGTATATTATTTCCTTGTATCTTATCTCATTGTATATTGTCCTATCATACAATTACTATTGCATTGCATGCATACTTAACAGGACAAACACACATTTTGCTACATAAAGAGGCATCATGCCAGTTATGGCTGCAGGGAATATTCATTTTGAAACTACGGTTGTTTTTTTCCATTTCCTTAAAAGAAGTGATGTTGGTGACATGGAATATGAACCCAACAGCAAATGTTTTACAAAGATTTTTGTTAAATTAAAGCTTTTATTCTAACATAGAATCATTGTACAAAAGATTACATGTGTTTATTTTTCCTTCTCCACTTCTCATACATCCCTTGGTCGCTTCCTGGTTTTCTTTCCCTCCTTAGCTTCCTTTATTAGAAACTCAGTGCACCTTGCACTGCTTCATTTGATTTTCCTCACCTATTCCCTCTTTATTGAAAGCTTGCATTTGGTCTTTGGCATTTACAGCATGGGGCTCCTCTCAAGTGATTCATATAGATTATCTTAACAAGTACAATTATCATGATATACAGTATATTCTAATAGTCGTTTTCTTGTGTTTGCAGCTAGTCTTGTGATGTGTATTTTGTTTATACAGTATTTTAAAATCCCATTTTGTTTCTATTTTAACTTATACCCATTTAACAGAAATAAATTACTTTTAACAACCACCACCCTAAAGTTTCTGGGCTATGTCCTCTTCTACCCAGATGTAACTATTATGACTAATTTACAGCTCCCTACTATAATCCATCACCAACTCATTGATCCCACTCTAATGCACCCTTTTTACAATTATATCAATTACTGCATCATTTTAATTCTTATCCACACATGCATATACAAGCACATTGCTATGTTAAGTTGTCCTCCACTGACTCCATGTGTGTTTTAGGAAACCACCACTAACATGAAATAATAAATCAGCACTTTATCGTTAAACAGCTGAAATTATCCTCCCTAATGGAAAAGTCGGAGCAAGAAAGTTATCTTAAATTTCAGAAGGATGTTATCTGAGGGATCACAGAGAATAAACGGTTAAACCCCAACTGCTCCTCCTCATCCTTAAAGTTATCCCACGTTTGACAAAAAAAACATCATGAGTTTAAACCCTGTTAGAACTCGCATTCCACGAAGGCAACGTCTTGACTTAGGCAGAGTTGGTTCAGCCCATAGCTGTTGTTGAGTTTTACTTACTGATAATTTGGATGTATTGCTTTTTGCTGGATAAAACAAAATCTTTTTCTAAGGTTGAGGACAAGATCTAGATTTTGGAATGAATATCACTACTGCTGTGATCAGGTCCAAGGCACAAGGCTACATACCAAAAGATAAAGATAATAATAGAAGTGAAGAGATCCAGTACAATACTTCAACCCTCAGTATGAAATTCCTTTTATTATGTTCTTCATTTGAGTCATATATGCATGGTTGCACATAAAATAACTCAGATTTTATTTTATTCGATTTTGTATTGTATGTATATTAAATTCTATATCACTTTTTTACTTGTTATCTACCATTTTTCTGAGACACTTACTGATCATTGTTGTCCCCCCAGCAAGTGCAGCCTTGGTGCCCTGGAGGAAGTCATCAACAGGCTGTGTGCCCAGGAAGGGCTTCATCAGACAAGTGTTGACATCTATCCCTCCTGGTATCACCATAAGGCCATTAGCTTCAATCACCTTCACACTCCCCGGTACAACCAGGTTTTCCCCCACCTGCCTGTCAAGGATACAGCACACCCAGTGAAGAGGGGTGGGTTTTCGGGAGGTGGAATGTGGAGGTGTAGAGATGATGAAAGAACAGACAAATGGAAGTAAAATTATTAAAAACTGTAAACTGATCAGAATGTTTGAGGCTATAGTTAATGCTTTTGCAGTCATTTGGCAGAATAAGATTCAAATTTACACACTTGATGAGCCCATCCTCAATGTAGACATCTGCATAGACAGACTGATCATCGTTGACCACCCGGCCTCCTTTTATCAACAGCTTTTCACTCTACAGGACAGAGAGGGAAAGAGAGACAGGGGAAGGGAGGGGGGATACCGGAGTGATGTCAATCCTGACATTTGGATATATTGCACAATCACTTATGTAACCCATGAATTTATAGAATATTATGGCACAGCGCTGAGGATAAAGCTGGAGAGACATGCAAAGCTTAACAAACTCTGAGCATGGGTGGGGTCTCTGAGAGGCTAAAATTAGTGCTTAACGTTGCTTCTTTTAACAGCTGTGCATGAAAAAGGCTATTCTCTACATCAGATATGTGGATTTTATTATAAATATAGCAAAAGGAGAATATTTAATGCCATGGTAATAGACAACCATGCTTCTTTTAAACCTCCATGCATCCACACCCTCTACCAAGATGGTGCGTCTCCATGGTAACCAGCGATCAGCCATGGTTCAGATAAAGGAGGCAGACAGTCCTCTTGAATTTTTACCTCTAAAGCCAAATATGGATACATGCTAGGATGACTTTTGTACTCCAGCATGAGATGTGTGACTCTGCTGCTTGATTGTGTGGTGTCTTTGGATTTATCAGCCATTTTATTTCAGTTACCGGACACAAAAGTGTCAGACTGTTTTTAGAATTTTTGCGTACATGAAACACACTTCCAAGTGTCAATATGCATTGGATTCTGAATTGGTTTTACATTTGATTTTATACTTCCTATGTTTCCTGAACCATGAATAACCAATGACCATGAATACATAAAAGTTAAAAGTAGTTCCTTTCCCCACAATGGGGCTTGGCCCTATAAAGTTTCACCCATGTTCCCACTCATGGTGGGTCTTGTTTATTACTCTCCCTCTTGTCTGGAGGGAGAGTAATATGTGTTCGCTTGATGATTCATTTCTTTATTGTGCTTTCTGATGTCTGGCTCTAAATAATTTCAGTTGGGTTTAATCTTGTAAATGACTAGAAACGAAAATTAAACATTCAATCACACCTTTAAGTTGTTTTATGTCACCCATAGTGGCTGTTCGACTCCCGGGTTCGACCGTCAAATCAACCGAGTTAATCCCTGTGACAGGCGGAGAGATTACACAACCCTGACCAAACCAGGGCCAGGACACGGCTCACTTTGTCAAGCAGACAACGAACTGTCATCTCTCCCTCTTTCTTGGTTTGTTGTTTCACGGCAGAAGTAGCAGAGAGGCCTCCTGCACTTTGCCAGCCTCACTAAGAATTTAATCCCCTATCCACCGGCACAGCCAGCAGGGATTTGCATTCAAGCGGAGAGCTCCTCCGGCCAGGCCGGGTATCTTACCGTCAGGTGGGGGATGTTGTTCCTCCCCTGGTACCCGGTTCCAGACATGCTCTCTCTCCCTGTCTCAGTGTCGCTGTGCCCCGGGCTCTCAGCAGCTCTGAATCCTGCGCCCCTCCGCTGCGCCCCTTTGTTTCCCTCGCCTTTTCTTTAAAATGTTTCTGAGTGTTTCCGCGTGTGCGACAGGGCAACAGATGAATCCGCCGCCGTACGGCTACGTGATGGTGCGTGGAGCGCGCGCTCTATAAGACAGGTGACGATCCTGTGCGTGCGCGTGTGCAGAAAGAGAAAGCGAGTTTTTAGCAGTTGTGAGGCAGAGAAAGCGGCTCACGCCCCCTCCAGTCGCGCACACAACACAAAGATGCTGCCTGTCGCTGTCCAGTTCAGCACCACAGAACAACTTCATTTAGAGACAGGTGATTCATTGGCAACATTTTGGACAATTATGTTTTGCTAACAGTAATTTAAAAAAAGGGGGAAACTGCAATGCTCCATAGAAGCTTATCATTTACATGAGAGAGAACAGAATTACAACAGAAATAAAGAAGGGGACAGTTATGAAAACGAAGATAAAGATTGATAGCCTACGTCAAAATCAGTTAAACTAACATTTTGATTTTCTGTAACTTGAAAAGAAAAAAGTTTATGTTCTGTCTTTCTTTTCACGCGAAACGACACAACAGCCATCAGCAGAGGTGCTGTTTGCGATTTGATAGATAAAAGAGAGGACATGTAGTGATCTTTTTGTTTCATTTAATCTAATTCATAAATTAAGGAGCTGAAAAAACTCTGTGAAATAGTGGATTAAAATATCTAATGTAAAGAGCTTTCTCGCATTTGGACAATTTTAGGCATTTAAATGTTTTCTTCATCTTAAGATCAGTCCTGGTGGATCCCTAATATTAAAATCCTGTAAAAAATGTAACAATTTTAAACATTAGTCTTGCTCTGTGACCTGTATTCTAAAGATCCAAATATTGACAACAGCAAAAGCACATACAAAACTAATATCCTCAAGCACAGGAGTGGTGGTCCAGCCACATGAGGCCTCCCACTCCCCTCAATGTGTCCTGCCAGTCAGATTCAACTATGAAAAAATATATGCTTAGAAATATGACCACACCAGCTAGGATTTTTAGAGCAATATTGCTGAATGTATAGCGCTTTAATTGGCCAAGATTTTTTTCCTAACACTTTTATGTTCACTACAAAAAAAACATTTGTAAGAGTCAATATAGTCAAACATACTCTGTTACTTGCATTTGAAAAGTAGCTCAATTGGGGCTTGCTTCATTGAATAATGTATGGTGCTTAAATTTGCCAAATTATGTCAATCTTGATAAAACACCTTCTAATGAGAGCTTTATTGTTCTTCTTAAACTATGTAATAACGAAACTAATGTTGCCCTCAAATCAACACAAGTTGCCCATCCCTGCTCCAACAAAAATATCTCCTTTCAAAATGAGTGTTATTTTAAGGGTGTCACTGAAGCCAAAGGTGCCTGAGTTTTACGTTTTTGCGAATGAAAACAGGAAAAGCTTGTAATTTTTGTATGCGAAGAGAAAATAGTTGATTAAATATTTTCATGGACCCCCTTAGAATCTTCCTAAACCCCCTTAACGATCTTCATTAGCCATCAAAGATCCAACCAAAACAGAGACTGGAGGAAAACATATTGTCAAAGCCATGATCTTTGACCGTACCTCCCCATTCTGGCACTCACTCCCTGATGAAAATCGAACCTCCACACCAGGCCGTCCTTCCTCCCTCTCCCCTGGGGAGTTTCCCTGTGACTCCCCCTGGGTATCTCCGGGCGTCTTCCCGATGGGCTCGCCGTCATCCAAGAGCCTCTCCCGGCTCCCGCTCCTCGGGGTGCGGCCCCCTTTCCTTCCCACCGCGTAGTTATCGAAGTCTATGGTCTTGCTCTCGTACGCCCCTTCCACGTTGCTGAACATGCCAAAGCTCTTCCTCTGGTTCGGCCCCGTCGTGATCGGACCAGCCAGGTAGACCGGCAGCTCATCCTCCCGGTTCCACTGTCTCCTGCAGTCAGACATTGTGGCTTTCTCTCTCAGACGGCGACTCCCCCCTTATCTGAAAGGATGGAGACTGGCGCCTCGCTACGTCTAACCGGGTCACTGGCGGCCCCGCCCCTCCACCGCGCTGTGATGGACTGTAAAAAGCTGCTCTCCACCAAGGAACACTGCCTCCTCTCATACATCCAATGATGACATGATGCAGCGCTCCTCTTCGCACAGGTGGAGTTTCAGTGTGAAGTAGCCTACTGAATTTGTGGAGCTTTTTTAAGCAAATACACCGACATACGGGCACATAAAGGGGAGCAATACTCCAAATTGGGGGGGTTGGGGGCTGTGCGTGATCCGCTCACACCATCAGGGGATTAGTCCAACATCTTTAACCCACATCTGGAGGGATACACAGACCCATAAACACCATGTACCCTGATGCTGCTGCCGTATAGTGGCATATCTGATGTGAGACCCTGAGTGAGTTAGTGTAGCTTTAAGGCAAGTCAGACTGCAGCACTCAGGTGATTCTACCTCAACTGTTCCCAAGTCACTGACCCGTGTGCTCATGGGATGTTTGCTGATATGAGCCGAAAGTGGAAGCATAAATCAGATTGTAATGGCCCACGGGGATACTTGTCAAGGTCGGAAGAAAGAGAGCGGGCCGGCAGTATAGTTGGAGCTGTCTTTTCAGCACTCTTGCAGGTGGACAGCTCCCACAGGAACAATGCACCAACATGAAACGGAGCACAAGTGGAGCTCAGACAATGCACGAGTATCTGTGCACTCGGTGTTGCTTATCTGTGAAGAATGAGTAAACTAGACCACACACCGAAGATTTTACTCGACATAAATCACGATAAGGGTATTTTATAATAAAGACAGAAGACATTCAAAAACACATGCTCCGTACGTAGGCCATGATTCTTAAGAGAACTTGCAAATAAAATGCAATGCCACTGAGTTACCTATATTCCATTCATTATATAAAATGTATCTAATAAAAAAGGATAGAAGTCACATACAAATTCAAGGGAAGAAATACATTTGTGGGATGCAAATGAAGGATGGGCAACTTGCTCAACAAAAAAGCCAGATTTATTTTTATTCTAACAGCCAGAAGGCCATTTTTGCAAATTGTTGCCAAACCCCAGTCATCACGATTACTTGCAATTAAACAAAACTGACAACAACAGAACTATCATTTATCATAAATACATTAAAAAATCAGTCCAAATGCAATTGCCCATGGTAATAATTAGTTATTTGGATTAAAATGTAGTAAAGCTAATTCAACATGCTTAATGCATTCAGCATAATGATCTATTATTGAAGTTTGATTACATTTTTATTCTGAAGAGCAAAAAGTTGGGCCTTTAAATGTTCCAAGACTCAGATGATATGCACCAAACGAAGATCCCAAATTTCCTTTAAGTTCAGGGTAATTGTGACATCATAAAGAAACAGGGATAATTTCTATGCTTCAGTATGTACTGGCAACACAAGCCGAAATCCTCATTTTATTCCCTATGTGTTTCATTTTTTGACAATTATAGCAATACTACTACTACTACTACTACTACTACTACTACTACTACTGCTACTAATAATAACAATAATAATAATAATAATAACAATAAAACACTCATCTGTCACATTGAGTGGGGAGATGGGCTACATTCAGCCCTACATCACCAGTTGCCCATCTGGTTGATAATTTCCTGATAAGTATATTGATACGTTTGCCAATCAATTTACATAATCACACCCTTAGCTAAGATATGTATGTGCACAATAACAATGTCCACATTGTCCACATGACCCTGGGACAAAGCACCCTGACAAAGCAGTCATTGGAAAGTCGAAAAGTCAAATATGGTTCACATCATGTAATATTACACACAAATTGAATCGACAATATGTGAAAAATAATCATGATAAATTGTAGAGACTGTATCGTACCACATCATATACATAATTATTGAGTACACAACCCCAAAAACAACCAACCCCACTGGCCCCTGAGGCTGTCAAGGTAACGTATGTTTGTCTGTGTACCCTTTTTAAAATGCAAACATGTGTTTATTGAACTCATTTCATGTTCTTACACTGATAGGAAAGATGAGCCACTTAAATACAATTTGTTTGACTATTGGAATTAAGCCCCTGACTCTCCTTGGGATGTCTTACAGTTTTCAGTGATTCTTACCCCACAGGAGGAACAACTCCTATATACAACACATATTTGAGTTAAAGCAAATGTAAAGGTAAGATACCCTTTGTATCACATTCAGCTTTATTTACTGCAAATGAATAAAAAGTCCCAAACAGTTCTTGCTCGTTAAGTTTGACTTTCATTGTTTTGAAAAAAACGTGTTTCAAATACAGAGTTTCTGGTATGAGCCCCTCTTATTGTATGAAGCGGTTTATCGATGTAAGCACCTCATTGCCCTGCAATAATATAAAAGACCAGTGTGCCAACATTTCTTAATCAATGATGCATTTTGCATTAACTATCAGGGCTTTATGTGTCGTATCCTCATTTGAAAGTCTTATTAGGTCTTTGTTGTTGCCATATGGGAGAGTCAGACTCGATTAAGTGGAAGCTCACACTTTAACACCATAATCTGCTTAAATGTTTTAGTTCAAACCTCTCAGATAAAATAACTGCACATAAGAATGCATTGGATACCATCGAGTCATTTATCTCACTTTGTTATTTTCATGCAGGAACAGTGACTGGATGATCAGAATCACATTAGGCTGCATGTCTGTCAAAAGACAGCCCTCCCCAAGATGTTACCAACAAAACAGCACAACTAACCAATCACGTGAGTTGATTCTCTGATTAGCACTTCTTTCTCCCAATCAGCAGCGAGTCTATTTCTAGCGCGCGGGGCGTAATGTTGTGGCGCAGCACTGCCAGCAGAGACACCTGAGAGTTTGACCACAGTCAGTTAAAGTTTCACGGAGCAAAGAGGAGTTCACGGAGCAGATCATGGAGTAATGTACACATAAAACGGCAAAAAAAGAAGGACTGTTGGCTTTTCGTCTCAAGCATTCGCACCTAAAGCGAAAAAGTAAGTTGTACTTAAAAAGTAAATAGCCTAATTTGTTTTGTTTCAGTCAGTGCCTGTTTAGAACAGGTTGACAGATTAGAAATGAGCGGACATGAAGTTCTGCAGAGAAATTACTGTAATATTCGCTAACAATACTGCTCTCCAATCTAGCATAGGGGGTTTCTTTTTCTCAGATTCTAAATTATGTTTTGCCGAAATAATTAATACAGTTTTTGTATTCATAATGCTTACTAGGTATGATAGGGTTTTTGCATTCAGATTCAGTAGCATTAGGTTATGAAAAAGTATTGTGTCTGTACTCTGAGAATTATTCGTATCAACAGTCAAATATATGAAAATCATAACTTATTTTACATTGTTATGTAGTTTGGGATATAACTCGGAAGAATTTATGTCAGTTTGACTAAATTATAGTTTTGCATGTAAATTAAAAATTATTAAATAGTGCATCGAAGTGGTAGGTGCCAATAAAACCCAGAAGATTAAGTTTTCATGAATAAATAAGTAAATAAATAAATAAATAAGTTAAAAAAAACAAGATGTAGGTTTTAAGTTAAATCTAACCAACCAGTCAGAGTTTCAGAATGTCATAGTTCTCATTTTTTTTCTTTTTTGTAACAGAGAAGACAATACTTAATTTCTTGTTGGAACCTTTGTGACATTGTCTCATACTTAGAAGTTCATTCTCCACAGATCTTCCGTTGTGTGATGGGAGTTTACAGAGTGCACTGCTATGTCTTTACTAATGACTCATTATTCAAATTTAACTTTATATTTACAGCAATGTATTTCTCTCATTACAGCTGGCTACATGATAAAAATTATGACCCAATTTTCATTCCAGGCAAAATGGAGAAGGATCTCTCATCAACACCAACCGCTGTCAACAACCAGGGGTCATGCCCTGTCCTGGATGGGCCCTCTACTCCCTCCCCTAGGCAGATTCCTCCATCACAGATCTCCGATAACCTCCCTTCAGCCCCCTCTCAGGCCTCTAAATCACCAAATTCCACAGAAACAACTACAGAACCTATAAAATTACCCTCCTCTGTGCAAATGAGCCCTAAACTGATGGACTCTGCTCCTCCTGAAGAAGTGTCAAAGCTCCCAGCTCCTGCTGTGTCTTCTAGCCCTTCCTCTCAACCAGCTTTCACTAAATCAACTTCTCCTACACCAAGCAAAACATCATCCGTTCGTACTCCTAACTGCTCTTCCCCAAAAATCCCCAAAGTTGTATCCTTTTCCAAGCTTGCATCTGCGTCATCTGTGCCAGCTATGACAGCCAGTAAGTCAACAGATTCTACTTCTAGTTCCTTCAATGCTGACCCTGATGCAGCACCGGCAACACCTTCCACAGCCCCCCCAAAACGCACCTTTGCCTCCATGGCCAAGAAGGTGATAATGCAGGAAAGACTGAGGAAAGCTGAGGCAGAGGCCAAAGATGACGATGAAGGTAAGCATGCCTTCATCTTAAAGGGATATTATGTAGAAAACACATTCATTCTTTTTTTTTTTTTTTTACAAGAATACATACTCATGGCCTATCTACCAAACCCTTGTCCCCATCCACATCATGAGAAGAATCCTTCTTCCCCCTCTCTTTCTTACTCAAGTTTCAACTTTGATAGGGGAGTAGATAATTTCCCCCTAGATAGAGGACACTCCCTAAGCAAACTGTTCAGTCCACAGCTGGCTCAAATAGAAGGCATAAGATAAGGCATGTCCATGCAACCACAGTAATCATTAGAGCACAGAAATTAAAAGCTGAAGTCATATCTACTTTTTAACAGGTTTCATGAGGATTAACACTAAAAACAATTTGTTTTGAGCAAGGCTGAACAGAGAGGTTTATAGGCATACCAAACTTCAACATCTGAGTGGAATTTAAGCAAAAAAAAAACTATACTGATTCAAGGCTCCTAAGTATCAACATTTCTAATGTATTAATTTCCAACTTTTAATAAAGTTATTGGTTCTGTAGAAATTAAACCAGTTACTCATTATGTCCACATGATGATGCTGTTCAACCAATGCAGGAGAGGTCAGGTGACATTCATTGTGCAGGGGAGAGGTAGTAATCAAACACGGTAACACAGGACAGAGTAAAAAGGAGCAACTGTTGACAATAAATCTGATGTGTGGACATTCTTTGGACTTTGAAAGGAACATAAGGGATGGGTATGACAAGATTTGTAAGGACTGACACATGAGAATAAAACACTGTACAAATTTGGCTTACTTCACTTGGTACCATCCAGAGAAAGGGAAAGAAAATGACAGCAAAGCTAATGCTAAGCTACCCCTGCTGGTAGCCAACACTTGGCAAAGTTGCCTCCCAGTTCTCAGTGAGCTGAGAAAATGGTGCAGTCCATGACTTACTTTATATACAAGAGCATTTGTTGCATGCTGATTGGAGCCCAGGTATGTGCCTCCATCTCAGCAATATTTCATCCATACAGCAGCACTAAAGCTCCACAGTGAAGCAAAAAGCTGAAGAGAGGCTGGGCAAAGCAGACTGTTTTACATTATCTGGCTATGGGTAGATATCAATCCATGAGTTTTGTTCTGGTTTTCAGTAAAAATAAAGTTACATGATAAATATACTGAGATGTGTTTCAGATTACATTTTCAGTAATTTTGTCTTTTGTTTCTTTTTGGATGTAAATGTAACCAAGAAAATGGAAAATTTAGACTAAAGTACACCCAACAAAAATATAAAAGCAAGAAACAGTGTGAATGAATGAACAGATTGAACACATTGTCACATGGCATGAGACTCATGGATGGGTTGTACTCACTGGAAGTGATCAACTGAAACAAGGGCACTTGATTTGAGCAAAGCAAAGCAGATAAATAATATTTTTTGGGCATGTGAAGGGAAGGTCATTTTAACTTATCATTTTGAGTTATCCATTTATATTTTTGTTGAGTAACATTTGATGACCCATCATGGGGTCACTGGTAATTCCCAACCCTAACATACAGCTGCAAGCGCTCAATAATTTCTCAATAGCTATATCAGACTGCTATAATTGTTACAGGGGGGATTTTGTTTAAAGAAATTCCAGAGAAAACAGAACATACAGTAAACTATATCCTGTTTATGGTTTGACTGATGGGTCAAGAGTTGTAAACATGCACATTATTACTCTCCCTCACTGCTGCCATGCTTGTAATATACACCATGTTCACATTTTTAGCCATGCTAACAGAAAGGCTCTCTGTCTGTACATGTAACTGACAGCCTGGTGGTCAGTCCACCACACTTTGGTCCAAGTTGGAATTCTTCATCAGCTGGATTTAAATGTTGTTCAGCCTCCAGCAGAAGGTTGAGACCGCTTAGGTGTCTGCCTCACTGCAACTCCAGTCCCATCATCGTGGGTCCTTGTCTGTGGTTAGAAGTAGATACCCTCATGTGGAATTTGGTGCACAGATTTTTGCACCCTGCAAAAAAATTGAAAAACATCAGTGATGCCTTTGGTGATTTAATTTTTGACATCACTTTGTCAGTCAATATTTGGTAAAAAAAAAAAAAAAAAAATCATCCATCACAGCCCTGTTGGGTTCAAGAGTTAATTTTTTAGGCCTTGAGTTACAAGTATTTATCATTGCTGTCTTGGTTTTCTGGAGCTAGGGATGACCATATTTGGATAGGGTGGATTCCATAGAGGTCAAGTTTAGTGACTTCAGAGAGCTGGGTTACTGCCCCCTGGACAGCCAGTGGCATCTAGCTGCCAGTCAAAGTATCCAGGCCTTTCATGACCTTGACAGTGAGTCCAAATATGTTAAAAGTGTCTAGTCTGTTAGGAAAAAGAAGATGGCAATGGGGCATATTCTGTCTCTTGGTGTCATGAGATATGTGCATTTCATATGTAGTCTGTTGAGTTTGACCTCCTGATAGAGCCAGCTTCTAGTGGTCACTTTGGGAACTTTACAGTTTTAACTTGTTATTTTTGATATTGGACCCAGAGGGTTTGTCATTGTTTATGAGTAACTGTAAGAGTAAAAACCAAATCTAACAGTCACAGCCTCACTTTTTATTTTAACTAGCATATGTTAGCACATCAAAATGCTTACCCTCGACCTATGGTTCTATAATGGTGTGGTGGGGAACGGTGGTGTGCCTTCAGGTAGGTGGAGGTGCGCCAACTCTAAGTTGTAATCTCAACTGTATCAGTACTTGAGGTTTAAATTCCACATACAGCTATGAATACATATAAACATAGGCAGACTTGGTTACTGTTGAAAAAAATTAATAGATGTAAGTCCTTGAGATGGGGCCTCATGTTTTCAAGAGGGTCCTCCTTCCTATACAATTGTAGAGGTAGTTATGGTTGCAGACATAATAACCATGGATGGAGAGATTCTTCTAATGTTATCAGAAACAGCTATAATGATCATGAAGTGGAGAGGACTGATGATACTATACATGTTTACAGTGATACATGTTTGATATTTACAGAAATTTACTGTGTTTATTCTCCCTTCAACTGACAGCTTTACAACACTGTAACTCTGGTGTCAAATATCGGAGGGTTTTTTGTTTAACAGACTTGTTGCCCCACTCTAGTTAAACTGATTTTTTTATTTTTGAATTCAGCTTTAAATACTGTTGTGACAATCTAGCAAAGTTTGCCTTTTGTCTTTTTTTTTTTCAATAGAAAACAGTTTAACGTTGGCTGCTTTAAATCAAACTACTGTCATCAGTACTTTAACCATTTAACACAATTATTTTGGATATTTCCTAAAATAGGATTATCATTATTCTAGAAGTTCCTTTGTGAAGCTGATATAACTGAATATAACTGTTTACTCACATACACACGAATACCGTAACTTAAGAGCTGACTGAAGGCTAATAAAATGGGTTCAGCAATACAAGCTTTTGCCACGAGAAAGACAACTGATACAGAATACCCTGCAGTCGAAGATGTTTAAACTATTTAAAAGCTGAAGAGACTCCAGGGACAGAGTAATACTTATGAAACTCTATGTTACTGATGGACACTGGTTTGACTGGGTACTGTGTTGCTATAGCTCTATGGGCTGTTACAGGATATCAGAACAGACAGACAGATGTACAGACACACACTCTCACAACTCCTCCACCTCTGACTTTTTGCTACTCTCATGTTACAAGACATATGTCAGTGGAGTTTGTTTGATGCTGGCTGTGAACAAAATGTAAAAATATGCTGTGATGGTCGTATCACTATGCAAGTCTTGTGTCAAGGCTTGCTAATTCCACACTTTCTTAATTCATAGGATAGTTTACAGAGGAAATATGAGCAACTTGTTGAGGCACCTCCTCTTGTTTTTTCCTGCATCCAGATGAGGAACCAGAGGAAGAGTTGACGGTGGAGCAGATTGAGGAGAGGGCCCAAGCTGGGGATGCTCGAGCTCAGACCCGTGTGAGTATTTAAGCACATACTCACAGACTCGCACTTGGCATTGTTTGCAGTGCTGCTGGTGAACTCAGTCTGGTTATGAGCACGGGGTCTATTTTCGGCCTCTTGGAAGATGATCTGCAGCTTTCAGAACGATGCACCAAGATGATATTGTCACTCATACAAATCCTGATGCAGAACTGAGTGGAACTTGTGCAAAAAATGTTGATTCATATCCTCTTTAACTTGTTTTATTGTGAGTTATTCAGTCAAGAGAGAAACTGCTCAAAAAAAGGGGGGATTGTTGAGGTGGAAGATGAGCCAATGCTTTGCAATCAAGACCCCACAGTTCTGAAAGGGTAAATTCCTGAGAGGCTGGTTACATGTCTTGAACTTGCCAGTGTTATATGTCATGTATCGCACATGTGAAGCACCCTTAATATCTACAGGGGGTGTGTGGGTGTTAGCATGGTAAGACATGTGACCACACCAGAACAGAGATACATACAGGTTAATAACCAGTTATTTGTCAAAATATATGAGCTGTTAATACAGAGAAATCTTGAAAAACTACAGCTCAAACGTGATATACACTGATAATAAGTGATGGTGTGTGTTGTTAGCTCCTGTATTAATGTTTATGTCCTCCAATTTTCAAGTGCATTATAGTAAGGTCAAAGTAAAGTTTATGTTTTGTGACTACGGCAGAGTGAAGGCTATGCTGAATCACATTACATGAAGACACGTCTTGTTTGCTTAAAAATAGACATCTGTTTATAACTGTGGGAGAAGACATGAAATTACAGTTTAATTTAGAATGTGGTCAACTGATATTCCACATGGGTCTTTGTGGCTGATAAATTAGCCAGATGGTTAATACACAGAGAATTGTGGACTGCATTAATAACATTTGTCCTGTAAACAAGTTTACTAACTTCTGATGTATAAAATAGTTCGATAGCAAACAGTCACTTCCAGCCTAATGCTTGAGGGGGCTTTACACTGGAGATATACTGAAGTTTTTTTTATAAACAGTACCAGCATCTTGTTCGCCTTTCTAATTAACTGCATATCATATTTTGAAGTGTGAATTTTGATGAGTGTCAATATTTCATTTGTTATAGTTTTTAAAGTTACTGTTGACTTAAATGTTTAAGTCTCATCTGTATGAATGTGTTTGATTGGCAGCCATTTCCAAGTGTTTCCTTTATCCAGATCAGTTACTGTAATATTCCAAATAAGTACATTTAATACTGAACTGTCCATTTAACTGAAGGGTAACATTTTGTTTTCCCAAACAAATGGTCAGACAAAGGCCTCATGGGCTTCATTAATCCCCTCTCTTCTGTGTTTTAGCTGGGTCAGCATTACTTGCTTCTTGCTGAAGAGAAGGACACAGAACAAAATAGTCAGCTGGCTGTTAGTTGGCTGATTAAAGCAGCTAAACAAGGGAGGAAAGGTGCTGCAAGAACACTGCAGCGCTGCTGGATCCAGAGGAAAGGTTCTTGGTGATCTTCTTTCATACAAGAATGAAAGTGTTGCTGTGAGTGTAAGCAGTCTCAGTAATGACTCTTGTCTTGTCTTCACAAGGAATTACCCCAGAGAATGAGGCTGATGTTCGTAAGTTGGCGACAGAGAGCAAGTTTGAACTGGCTGTACGCAAAGCTGCCATGATGATGTACTGGAAACTCAACCCAGAGAGGAAGAAGAAAGTGGCAGTGGCTGAGATGCTTGAAAATGTTGGCCAGGTCAATGCAGTGCCAGGTAGTATTTGTACACACATTCAAACCACTGACATTTACAACACCACTGACGACTACTGGAATAGTGACAGTAATCCTGCCTGGTTCACACACTGCCCAGAGAGCTGTGGCATTTGTTATTTGTTGGCATATTATCATTTATTCTCCTTTGTGATTCAGGATTTGCAGCTGCCACGGACAAGAATATCACATTACATGCAGAGGCCTTCAAGGCTGTGTTTGTAACTCACTGTTGTTGTAATCATTCTTCACCAACAGGTGGCACTGCAAGCAGGATTCCTGCCCCAACCTCAGGACAGACACAGAAAGTATTGGAGAGCATGGTCAGCAATGAATGTAGGTATCCACACAATTATCCTTATGTTCTCCAAAGGTTTCCTACTTAATCAATCAACAGGATCATTTTACAGATTTCCATCCTGCATGGCACAGAATACAGTGGATTCACCACAACAAAAGGACAGAGAAAAATATCCACTATTTCTTGCAGAATATCTATACATAGTGGCCATAATGGCCATGACTTAAAGACCAAAGAAATACAAAATAAAGAGAAACTTCTAGAATCAAACAGGACATTTATGTTATGTAACTGCAATCAAAATACTGTGTAACTGAAAAAGAAAATGGTTACTGGAATTTTAGGCAGTAACAAGATGGCTCAAACTAACAGAAAGAGTGTTAGAAATGTGTCATCTCCTCAATCAATCGATTAATCAGTCAATTAATCTGTATTTGTAAAGTCTCAATTCGTAACATGTATTATCTCAAGGCACTTTACAATAGAGCAGCATAAAGACACTCTTCATTTTATAGACACATTTTTTGTGTATGTATATATATATATATATATATATATATATATATATATATATGTATATATATACATATACATATATATATGTACACACATATATATATATGGAGAGAGGGAGAGAGAGAGATACTTAGATAGATGCGTGTGGTGTGTGTGTGTGTGTGTGTGTGTGTATGCTGCTTTAAATGCTACGAGTACCACATTGAGTGTAGTCAATCTGTGGCGTAATGTCGTTCTACATTGTCATTTGTAACGTCTGTTTAGTGTTAGTGCAGTATGATTCCACTGTCAGTCCTGTCTGTTTAGAGCTGAAACGATTCCTCGAATAATCGGACGGACGGTCATTTCTATGGCACACCGGGGTTCTATAGATATCTATGGTCACTGCTGCAGCACGTCAACAGTAAACATCCGGTCTGTGCGTCAAGTCCTCTGAGCGACACAACAGGATGACACTCATGATAAATCAACAGAAGCAGCTAATGTGATCAATGACTGACATATGGGCTTGTAAATAACCTACTTTGATTATGGCTCCGTGTAAAGGCTGGTTCAGAACGTAAATCAAATACTGAAAAAAAGCAAGATATGGCCCAGAGTAAAAATAAAAGTATAGATTTTGATTTTGAGATCCCATTTATGCTCAGAATGTTCAAAATAAGTTGTTTGTTTAAGTGACCTGGCTTTTCTGTTTTGTGTGTTGCTAATAATAATGTGTAGTGATTCAATGTAAAAAAAACAAAACAGTTATCCGATTACTCGATTAATCAACAAAAATTTGATAAAGATAATCGATTACAAAAAGAATAGATAGTTGCAGCCCTCATCCTGTTTCCTTGTTCCCCCTCCCCTTATTCACACTTCTCTTTGTCTTTGTGAATGTTGTCCCCAAGCTTGAAGGAAAGTAGGTCAAAAAGACTAAGACTGTGTTCCTGGGCTTCTCAGACATACCCAGAGAAAAGAAGGAATGTGTTCTTTTGTACTACTGCGCTCTTTCTTTGTTCTTAGCCACACAGTTGGTGGACCTGGATGACTTTGTTGAGATGACTAAGAAGTATGCACAAGGAATCGTTCCCTCTGCACCTCAAATTGGCAATAAGGTCCCAAAGACAGAAGTTCCCACACCTGATGTCAGCAGTGAAGTGGTGAGGATTCATTTGATAGAACAAAGATTCTGTTTAAATGCAACACAGTACTGTTACTCTAATAAAACTGTTGATTTATTGCTTTGTTTGAATTCAACACGTTTCTGTTTTAAAGCAGAAGGCTGATTTAGTACCATCAGGATACAAGAATCGCCATAGAAGTTCTTGGGGTTTCGGCCGCAGTGGGATAATGCTGCACTCAGAGCAGAATGGGGCCATCAAAAAGGCCATGGACATGAAGTCACGCTTGATGGTATCTAACAAACAAGTCTTTCTTTTAGGTTCATTAAGTTTTAATTAATTTATTATAGTAGATATTTTTACCCACGTAAACAGTTTCCTTCTAAGGATATTGCATGTTAATTTTGCAGTCTCTCTTCACACCTGTCTTCCTCTATCCCCACTTCAGATGCTGCAGTATCCACTACATGCAATAGTTGAGATGAAAGAGCACCTAGTGGACTGGGCGTCACGGGCTGGTGTCCAGTGGCTTAGCACAGCCATCCCCACGCAGCACGTCAATGCACTCATCTTCTTCTTCATTATCAGCAACTTGACTGTTGACTTGTTTGCTTTTGTTATCCCTCTACTCGTCTTCTACCTCTCCTTCATATCCATGATTATCTGCACACTGAGAGTTTTCCAGAGTAGTAAGGTATGTGAAGTTGCTGCAGTTTCTCTTCTCTTAAGAAATGTATAAGCATGGGAAAGTTTACTGCAAAGATGCATATAGGCCAAGCTGGAAGAATCGTGCAGGTCCTAATGACTAAAAGTCTTTGTTTTCCATAGATTTTTGCTTGCTGATAAAGAATTTGTGGTAAAACATTAAAATACAAGCATTTTGGTCATTAAGATAGTCTTCACAAATGAATCACAATATTTTGGCCACAAATATATTTTGCACTGGTAAAAAAACTGTAATACATCACATCTCATTCAGCTGACTTGAACATCATCTCTACTGCGTTTCCAAACATTATTTTACACTCTTAGCTTTGCTAAAGGTCATTTCACTCTAGCTGTGTTTTACAGCGGTGCATGTTTCGGCCAAGCTGCACATCTCAGATGTCTCCTGCTCAGAGATGCCCCCAACACCTATTTCTTCCATGAGCAAACAGACAGAAAATGACACATAGAGAGCCATATTAAGGTATTATTTACTTAATCCAGCTGATATATACAGGGGTAGTATATGTCACATACACACGCCTGGTAGAAAGCTGTGGTAACACTTGCTGTAACAACATGCAGTGCAAATGCATTCAAACAAAATACTTTAAGCATCAGTGTGACATGATCATGTCAGTGGTCATGCAGTGTTACCTCCAGCAGATCTATCTCTAAATGTAAACACAGTTAGTCTAACAGCTGAATAAAACAAACCCCGCTTTTACTTTTTTACCCAAAAGTTAAACCTGGTCAGGGCTAAATGACAGGCAGAGCTTGCTCAATCTGCTTATAGAAATAAAAACTATTTTTTCTGTATTTTTGTCTCATCAACTAGTCAATTACAGCCACATTTTATTCATGACTCTAAAATGAAATAACTTACCAAAATATAAGTGGGGTCATACAGGGCATTCATGCTTATTTTAGAGAAGGGAATGAGGGCAACACAATATGCAGCACTGCCATTATTTGACTCAGAATATCTTGTTCTCATTAAGCCACATGACTTGCAATCATATTTCCTGCTGTGGTAGTTAAGGTGGAGGTTCAGTGTTGTACTGGTGGCCACCTGGACCATGGGGGCTGTGGAATGTAGTTGCATCAATTTTAATTCAAACATTGTTTTTCTGATTGATGAGTTAATAGTTCAGTATGATGAGGAAACTTGTCCCCAAAACTGGTCTCCTAGTTAGTCACTTATCAGCAACTACCATTAAAAACACGTGAGAAAGCCTCAAAATGTGCAAGTTAGTTACTGATTTGTTTGATGTTGTTGACTTAAAATGTAAAATGATGTGCTTACCGCTGACTTTATTTTGGGCATTATACTTGAATCTCATCTTAAAAAAACAAAAGAATCATAAAACTATTTCACTTTTTGGATTATGGGTGTGTTACTAAAACATTGTTGTCACAAGGGTTTATTTTATTACCCTTTTCTTCACTTCACATCTGTCTGTCCTCTTTTTGCAGGCTTGGGAGAACTTCAGAGCTCTAACCTCTCTGCTGACACGTTTTGAGCCCGGCCTGGATGTAGAGCAAGCTGAAACCAACTTTGGCTGGAACAACCTTGAGCCATACCTCTATTTTATCCTTTCAGTGTTCTTCATTATTTTCTCCTTCCCTGTTGCGGACAAGGGCTGGATCCCCTGTTCTGAACTCTCTACTGTTGCCATCTTCTTCACTGCTGTCAGCTACAAGTGCCTCAGTCCCACTGCTGCGACGTATGCACGCAGAGCGATGGTCATAGAGGTCAGGTAGAGCTCAAAGCTGATAGGTTGTAAATCATCAATTACAGCATTAGTAGTGAATTACACTTTAATAGTCATCACACTCTCAGGAAACTTTGGAATTCATATAAAGTTTTGATTTTCAGTCAGATATAAATCAATTAAAGCCTGTGTCTTTCTTGATTTCAGGTAGCTTCTTCCCTGTGTAGCTTGACCCAATTCTTGCCTGAGAACATGAAAATGCTCCGACTCCTTGGCCACACCTTTGCCACACTTCCACTAGGAGAGTCAGTGGTGCTGAAGCTGAGTCTCCCATGCCTGCTGTATGTTTACCTCTTCTACCTGTTCTTCAGGTGAGTTGATATGATCAAAACATAGCCCTACAACAAGAGGTATCTGCTGGACTTGGTAGGGAATGGACAAGAAATTTTACAGTGCAATCAGTCATTGTTCATCTGCAGACAACCAAAAGCTGTTAAATGTCATAAGACCATATTTATTGGCCTGCAAAAGAGCTCAATCTGTCTCTGGAGAGAATAAGTGGTGTAATACATAATCTACAGTTTAATAAAACAGCCATCTTTCAAATTGCTTATGAAAATACAGTTGTGGTTCAGAGAGCATAAAAGCGAATATCTAGAACAAGGTCTGCAAGGTTTATCCTACAACAACAGGCTATCGTGGTAACAAATTAAAGGCCTGTCAGGTCAAGGGACTGCAACTGGGGCAAGGCAAGTTTATTTGTAGAGCACGTTCCATACACAGGGTAATTCAAAGTGCTTAGGTAAGCCATGTACTGTTTTAATAGAAACAACTGCGGTTCATTTTCCACTTCAGCTTTTTGTCCATGTCTTGTGACTGCCTGTGACTTGTAGGATACATCATGAATAAGGACAGTAACAATGAGATAAGTTCTGCTTTGGTCAAAAAAGCAAAAGCACGAAGGCACCCACATGTTTCTTTTTTAAAGCTTCATACAAACCTTAGTGGGTATTGCATGTCTCATCCATGTGATAAAGCAGTTCTATGTTCAAGATAAAAGGTATCAAAACTTCTTCTCTCCCCCTTTCCACATAGCCAGTGGTTACCTAAAATCGCTTCATCCTCTATGCTCAGATATAGATCTACCAATGTGATGTCTTGCTGATTGTTTCATTCGCAGCTAACCCTAATGAACTGCTTATTTTCTGCGCTTTTTATTCTTTATTTTCTCAGATAATTTTGGCTTTGTTTATGCATATGGTATGAATTTTAGCAAGGCTCTTGCTATATTGAGCTAAACTCCTAAAGTAAGTCTAAAGTACACTATGTACAAACAAGTGTTACATTCATACCATTAAGCCCAAAATGAAACCCAGTCAACCTGCATTGTTTGAATGGACTTACTTCATGCATAATACATGCTTTTCATCACATGTGGGTACCAATCCAGGCTTTCCTTTGGACTTTATCATTTTAACTTCTCTCCACCAGATCGCTTCATTTAAGTCATATAAAAATGACTGTGAGTATTTTTACATTGCACAAAAAAATTACAAAAAATCAGTATTACTGTTAATCATTGATATATCCTGGGATGTCATAATAAAAACAAAAAATGGACTTTTCATTTGGAATATTTAAGATAATTACATTTCTCTGTTTTATTTATTTTAGCATAAAAACATGGTCATATTACAAAACCTTGCATTTAAAGGGTTAAAGTATTTCAAAATGTATTGATACTTGGTGTGTATGATTTGTACTGATCTTAGTTTAAAATATTAAGCCTTAAGTTTGAATAATGTCAATAACAGGCATAAGAAAGAAACTTTGTACTCTCTTGATGCTTCCCCTGTATTGTAAGACTCAAACCAGCAGATTAGAGGTTTAATGTCAATATGTCCAATAGCTGGTTGTTTTCATTACCACTTGATGACCAGTTCAGATGCTGGATTTTCAGCCATTATCTGGATATAAACTCTATTTCTTTGAATATTAAAGATTTTGTTTAGATTTAAATATATCTTCACTCCTTTCTGTCTGTTTCTTTTACAGTATGGCCAGGATGCGGGGATTCAGGGGGACATACTGCTTCCTGATTCCTTATCTTGTGTGCTTCATGTGGTGTGAGTTCTCAGTGGTTCTCCTCCAGAATTCCTCAGTTGTGGGTCTGATACGCACCTGTGTGGCCTATTTCCTCTTCTTGTTTGCGCTGCCTGTTCTGGCCTTTGGCCTTGCAGCCATGCTTTTTATCCAAATAGTCAAATGGCTCCTTGAGCTGGAGCTAACAAAGATGATTGTGACCCTGGTGGTTTGTGCAATTCCTGTAACTCTACGACTGTGGACACGGTTCAGTATGTCTATCATGGATGTTTTTAGCTCACTGACCCATCGCGGCCCGGTCAAACTCATCCTTCTCTGCATCTCCATGGTGATCATGCTGTTTGCAGTCTATGTGTACTATGCAGAGGGTCAGAAGGTGTACAACTCAACACTTACTTGGAATCAGTACAGCCAGGCTTGTGGGCCGCCTGCCTGGAAAAGTAAAGGCATTGCTCGGACACAGCTCTTCTGCAGCCACCTGCAAGGACACAGAGTGACCTGGACTGGTCGTTTCAGGCATGTCCATGTGGCTGAGACGGACAATGGGGCGCAGTCGGTCATCAACATGTTACCAGTGTACATGGGGGACTGGCTGCGCTGCCTGTATGGAGAAAAGTATCCTAAATGTGATCAGAAGAATGCCACAGTTGCTAACCTCACCTCAGCCACTTCTGCCTCGGCTACAGTTTCACTGCCCTTACTGCTCCGAATGCAAGAAGAAGAGGAACTGTGCCAGCTCAAGGCTCTGGCAAAACATGCTTGCCACATTAAGCGCTTCGACAGCTATCGCTTTGCTGTGACCGTTGGTATGATTCAAGATGAACACATGGATGACCCAAACAGGGATATCGTTTTAATGGCCAGCCACGAGTTCAGACAGGTTCTGCTAAACCTAAGTCCGGGTAGTATGGTGGAATTCAGCACCAAGCTGGAAGGCGAACTGGGAGCCAAAGCTCCGGCCTTTGAGCTGAAGGCCATACACTGCCTGGACTGTGCATCTTCACTGCTGACAGGAGGAAGGCAGGTGAAGATTGAGAGAGACTGGAGACGCACCACAATGAGAGCTCTCAAGTTTGCTTTTGACTTTTTCTTTTCTCCCTTCTTGTCAGCAAAAATCCCTGCCTGAGAAGAACAAAGTCATCATGACACAAATGTCTTCAGAGGCTCTGCTGCCTTATTGTTGTGTTGTGTTTGGACATGTTATAATTTCATTGACTGTATGTTTACATTTTAATGTCAAACTGTTGTTTTAGGTGCATGAGTTTACAATTATATTTTTCTTTGACTTTTTTAGATCATGTACCTCTGAAACAGCTCATGAATGATCAGACACCCTCTGAGTCTTAAAAATAGATTTTTTTTTATTTTATGGGATGGATATAAATCCTATACATTTCCCAAATATATCTTTATTTCCATTTTGAGTTTGTTTAAAAGCATGGGGGAGAAACACTTAAGCTGTGGTGCCATGTAATAATCAGGCTAGCTGTATCTGCCATGGCTGCGAAGAGTTACTTTGCTCTATAAGTTTTCTTTTGAGAGTTCTTTTAAAAGAGCAAAATTGATACTATTGTACAAAATAATCTATGTGGAGGGAAAGCATTTGCATGTACAGTCTGTAGCTTTGTGTGTTCACCTTTTTACTTTGTTTGTTCAGACTTTATCAATTGACTGACTGAGGATGATGTTTGCTATTCTGTGCTCCAATGTTGTCTTAAAACATTTCAATTACATGTTACCTCCCATTCCACTGAAGTTGGGACGTTGTGTATAATGTCAATAAAACAGAATACAATGATTTGCAAATCCTTTTGACCAACAATACACTACAAAGACTACATGTCTTCAAACTGACAAACTTCATTGTTTTTTGCAAATATTCATTTATTTTGAATTTGATGCCTCCTTTCCAAACAAGCTGGGACTGGGTTAACAAAAGACAGAGACAGTTGTTGAATGCTCTAAAAGCACTCATTGAACAGGTTAATTGGAATCAGTTGAGTGTCATGATTGGGTATAAAAAGAGCATCCCTGAAAGGCTCAGTCATTCACGAGCAGGGATGGGGTTCAGAGGTTCAGTGCTCTGTGAATGGCTTCACAATCAAATAGTCCAACAGTTTAAGAACAATGTTTCTCGTGGAGTTTTTCAACAGTTGCAAGAAATGCAGGAATTCCATGAGAGAAAGTCCATGTTATCATCAGAAGATTCAATGAGTCTGGAGAAATCTCTGCATGAAAATCAACATTGAAAGCCTGTGACCCCTTAGGCAGAGCTGCATTAAAAACCATCATCATTCTGTAAAACATATATCATCACATATGTGAGTGAGGGAACTAGACTCGCCCACCTGCAGTGCAGACCTGTCTCCCATTGAAAAGTGCAAAATACAACAAAGAAGATCCAGGACTGGTAATCAACTAAAGTTCTATATCAAGGAAGATTTATTTAAAAAAGGAAAGAATTTCACCAACATATCTTCAGTAGTTGGAGTCTGTTATCAAGCGCTGGAGTGTTGTTTAAGGAAAAGGTGACGCAAATACTGGGGTCAAACACTGTCCCAGACTTTTTGTTACGTGTTGCAGGCACCTTATTCTAAATGAATAAAAAATTGCATAATAAATACACAAAGATACATCAGTTTCAGCATTAAATATCTTACCTTGTGGTGAATTAAATTTAACATGATCAAAAAGAATTTGCAAACTTGTACACCCTGTTAAATATTTCATTTAAAAGAACATAAAAAGTGGCAAGCCTGCAGTGTGGCATGTATGTTAATCTGTTTTTGCCATAAATGCTTTCTCACTTTTCACTAAGTGCATGAATACATTTCAGACTGTCATGATCAATCCAACTGTACATCAAATCAGATTAAAAATTGACTATTTCATATTAAACTGTGTTTCATATGAAAGTGGTTCATGCAAATTCCCTTTCTGGACAACACTGGCAACTACACTGACAGAACTAGCCTATTAGTTGAAGGTCAGCAAAAAGGGGTAAGGTCTCTGAAGTCCACTGCAAAAGCATGTTTTTTTATGTGCTTGAGGCTTGGTCTGGACCCACATTTTACAGAGGAAAGTTTTACAGGCACATCGATATCTTGTAGATTCCCATTCTAAATTTTCTTCCAGTGGACTCACCTTTGCTTTAGGCAAGACAAACAGATGCAAAGACACACCAGACACATTTTGTGACAGATTTCACGTAACTTTATTAATGCACATTCCTTTCATTCACCTCATTATAGTCATGTTTTTTGTATTGTTAGATTTGTCTTTTTTTAAGTATGATAGATATACACGCTAGTAGCTTTGAGTAATGGCGACATGCTGCTGCTGCTGCTGTGCTCCTGAAAACAAATCCTGCTCCAACTTGGCTGCATGTGTTGGTGGTTATGATGCAATTATAACTGACCTGCTCTGATCTACGGCTCACTCTTTGGAGGACTGAACCCTGTAAATACATCAAATTTAGATGAACTGTCACCATGTAAACCAATTATTGTAGTAATGGTCTGAACAAATAATTGTTTAGGATTATCCCACGTTCGATAAGACTGGTGGACAAAGATGACTGAAACATAGCAGCAGTTCTTATGACAGTACCAACAAAGCCTGACGGCTGTGACAAAATGTTTCTAAAAGTGAATTTTGCAACCAAAGCACACAACGGTGGAGAGAGCCGACAAGTGGAACATGTATGTCAGATTTGCTTCTTTTCATCTTGGGTTATGATTAAATAATGAAGCCTCTATGGAGAAATTAAGCATACTTGTCAAATTCTGCAAAGGGATCTGATCATTTCTTCCTCTTTGCACATAATTTGCCAATCCACTTGCTTCACTTCATATCCAGACCCCTTTAATAATTTAATCAGGGTCAAGGTCACTTAAACAACAAAGCACTTCACTGTAAACAATCAAATCTTGACCAGATCACAGTCCAACACTGACATAACTGCACGGCTGTACATCCTTAGCTTTCAGTTTTCTCACTCCAAACTAGCATGTGGCGCTGTGAGGTATACTGTATGATGGCCTTTAGAGCATGTGATTAATAAACTCGAATGACTCTCATGAAATGTTAAAAGACATTTTAGCTATGTACATAGTGAGATATTGCACTGACAAGAACCTTTGATCCCCAAACACAGGACACAAGCTGATGTAGCAAAACTGTGTATCTAAACTGGGGGCTTTGCAAACAAACCATGTGCTTAAAATCCATCTTTTCTTGATCGTAATACCACATTTCCACCAAGCAGTCTGAATCAGTTTGGCTGAGTAAGGTATGAAATTACAGGTGTTTCCACTAAATTGAAAAAGGAAAGGTACCCAAATAACTGGCACATGCCATCCAGCCTATTGCCCCCCTCCTCCCACCTGGAGGGGTCGCCAAGCGCACCAACCGACTCTAAAGGGTGAAGCTAAAAGCACAGCAGTCTGTTGATCGGTCACAAAATTCATGGAAACAAACATGAGATCAGGGATTATCACAAACCGAACCAAACCAAACCACTCGGTGGAAATGCAGCTTAACACACCTCAAAGAATGTGCTTTAGCATTTTTAAAATGACCACAGCTCATTTTAAATTAGCATTACACTTAAAGTGAATCAAGTTCTCTTTCATTTAAGAATTAATCCCCAACAGCAGGGATGTAACAATACAATAATTTGCAATATAGCCCATGTTCTTAGGGGGTTCTGATCCAACACCAGAGATCTGGGGGAGTGGAGGAAGAGCCTGTTTCAGCAATAACAAATCTTTTTGATAGGAACAATAAAACAAATCTTAATGTAGTTACAACTATATAGGGCTAGTGATAAGAGGTTTGGAAACTGTTTTACTTTCACCATTTTAACTTTTAATGCTTTTTTTTAAGCTGTCAAATTTGCCTACTAGCATATGTTGCCATGATTTGGTGACTTGACCTCTGCAGTAGAAAAGGAACCATAAACGGATTCTTCACTGTTGAGTGTTTGCCTTAAACTAGGCTTATGTTACCAATATTTCTCAAGATCAGGAAGCAGCAGGTAGAAATTGAGAGCTAATGTGAGTCAATAGATATCAACTTCCTGCCCAACACTGGACATTCTGGGACATTTGTTGACTCAATCTGGAAGTGTCCTCCATTAATAATTGGAAGGTTGCAGGTTCCAGCCCTTCTATGGCTGCCACATGTTGATATGTCCTTGGGCAGAACACTAAACCACAAAATGTTCCCATCTCTGTGTCAGTGCCGCGTTCATTGGTATGTGGATATGTTAGCTAATACTGATGGACAACTTACTGTACAAAAAACCATCAGGGAGTGAATGGTGTGAATGGGTAGATGTGAGCTTCATTGTAAAAGTGCTCTGAGAAGCCAGAAACTCTAGAAAAGCTCAAAATAAGCTCAGTCCATTTACCATGTACTACATACTGCAGTCATACTACATTCTGCTTTCAAATATTAGTAAGTAGTTGGCAGTTGTGCCTACATCAACATGATGTTGTAAACATGGCCAAATCAAACTGAATCACCCGCAGGCAATACAAGGCATTACAATATTTGTCTAATGGATTCAAATTTTTCATATTAGTCCAACCATATTGAGATGTATTGTTACATCCCTACCAATCAGCCACAATCTTAGCATTTCAAAAAATAGATGAACAACCACACTCTGTCATTCTCTGTTTCAGTAATTCACAATACAGGTCTGCAGACTGTGAAAAAAAAAGAACTGATACAAATGTTCACAACGCAATGACACACACATCAATTTAGTACATGTTGGTTTTCACACAACTCAATTCTCCCCTTCCATGACCAGTATAACCTTACAATGCACTGCTCCCAGAAATAAACCCCCAGCTGAACCTGTACTAGAATAATGTGATATAACCACTAGATCACCTGCAGCGTACAAACTGAAACTCCATCTTTACCCACTGTTAGCTCTCTGGAACCAAAATTGGTACCTTACATTAAAAAAACACTGAATATTTACAGCAGTAAAAAGAGTGTATGTATACCTGTAGTAGAAGAAGAGCTCATGTTTCAAAGCAGGAAAACTGCTGCACTGTGTTTTCTTAGTGCTGTTATTGCAACGTGAATAGGGCCAAAGATCAGGGGTCATTTGATGCGTGCAATCTCCAGGAGCACTGCTCCAAAAGAGAGGACCAGCTACTGTCTGCAGCTGATTTAAGAAACAAAAAGAAAGTTGAGAATGTTGTTGTGAAAAGCAGTACAATAACATCATCAGAATGTTCCACAATAGTGAAAAATGCTTCTATTTAAATGAACTGTTGAAATGTCATTGGAGCATGTCAATGACTGTCTTGGTTGCTACCTAAGAATTGTCAAAACATCGTGGATTACACCAGTGACAAGTGCAACATTGTGTGGATGTCAAAGCAGATGGAGAGGTGTCCCCGCACCTCTTTTTACTGTCCCTATAGTGGGGCAGTTACACAAACATCTTCAAAAAGAGGGAGAAGAAGGAGGATAAAATGTCCTAATGGCTGCTGGAGACACGAGTTCACCAAAAAGTCTTGTGACACCTTCCTCTGGGGTCAAAAAAAGAACATTCTTGTTGATTTGCAAAGGCTTTCAAACTCCTATGTCACCCTCAAAACATCCAAATTCTTTGTCCCTGCTGCTGTTCATATATTCTTTTCCAGTCACTGTCCCTGTGCATCAGGGTTGACGCGATCCTGAAAGATATACAGGTTGTTAGTGGCTGCTATGGCGATGATATTCTCAGCTGGGTGCCAAGCCATGTGCAGGATCTTCTTTGTGAAGTCCAGGCTATCTACGCCAACATCCCCGCGGCGGCGCTTACCACCAGTGTAAACACGCCGGGTCCGCAGCACAGCTCGAGGTTTACTGCTTTCTCGCCATGCTTCCAGTGTCACACCTCGGCCCGTCTCCCGATCAAACATGCGGAAGAAGCTGTTGTAGGCTCCGGTCATGATCACACTGAGAAGAGGAAAGGAGAGGGTGGTTAAATAATAAGGTTTTATTATGAAAGGACAGGGAGGGACTCAAGTACATAAGGAGTGGGAATAGCAGAGAGCAAAGTTAAGGGTACAGAGATTGATTGGATCTCTGCTAAGGTTGTCTCTGCCATTGATTGAAACGTCAGCTGACTGCGGAGGCTGAGCAGTGACAGGATAGTTGTTAACACACAGATACACTCCTCCTTTACTTTCAATTGACAAACCACTCTCTACCTAAGTTATTTCTGTCACTTACCTGTCTGAGCTGTTCCAAACACACTCAAACTTGTCGAAGATGCAGTCGTTCTCATAGAGGGAGCAAAGCTTGCTCCTTAGGTATTCGTGGACCTGAGAATCACAAACAGTTCATCTTAGATCAGAGTTTAACAGCAGGCCCTGCAACTTGCAGCATGTGTTGAACCCAGCTCAAACATCCATCACTGTTTGAGCCAAAGTGGACTTAATGGAAGGACACCACTGTTGAAAACAAATCATCCAAAAGTTCGACTGGAATTTGCCTTAATGCATATTGACAAGCCACAAAACTTCTGGGAGAATGTCTTTTGGGCAGATGAGACAAAACCAGAGCTTTTCGGCAAGTGACATTAGCTCTATGGTCATAGATTAAAAAATGAGACATACAAAGAAAAGAACACTGTGTCTACAATAAAACATGGAGGAGGCTCAGTTATGTTCTGGGGCTGCTTTGCTGCATCTGGCACAGGGTGTCTTGAATCTCTGCAGGGTACAATGAAATCTCAAGACTATCAAGACATTCTGGAGTGAAATCTGCTGTCCACTGTCAGAAAGCTTGGTCTCAGCAACAGGTCATGGGTCACACAACAGGATAATGACCCAAAACACACAGCTAAAACACCCAAGAATGGCTCAGAACAAAATATTGGACTATTTTGAAGTGGCCGTCCATGATACCTGATCTAAATCCTATTAAACATTTGTGGAAGGAGCTGAAACATGCAGTCTGGATAAGGCACCCTTCAAACCTGAGATGGCTGGAGCAGTTTGCTCATAAGGAGTGGGCCAAAATACCTGTGGACAGATGCAGAAGTCTCATTGAGAGTTACGGAAATCACCTGATTGAAGTGACTGCCTCAAAAGGTTGTGCATCGAAATATGAAGCTAAGGGTACCATCATGTTTGTTCAGGCCAGTTTCATTGTTTTTGTTTTTTATAATGATTCTGTTGAACCACAATTCAAAGGTAATGTCTGATTTTCATGAGTTGATTTTCAGTATTTTTTCATTTATAATTACTTACGTCACTTTTAAGTTATATAAGTTATATAAGTCAAATGATTTGTCCCAAAGGGATATTTAAAGGGCACTTACAAACAACAGAGATACAACACATTAGCAAAGACAGCGCAAAAAAAAAAGTACATAAAACAAAATACACATCAGATACTACAAAGTAAATATTTGAAATAGAGATGTAAGCACATTATTGTTTTCACTTGATAACACCATTACTGATGTTTCATACTTATATGTATAACTGATACACTTGGCAGCAATATATAAAACTCATACATTAGCTGTAATATTGGCAGAATTTACAAATATATCACAATGACCACTGAACGGCCACTTTCATCAATCTTAAAGTATAACTAATTAAAGAATAAAATCCTTATTTTCTTGTTTAACATCTTTTCCTCACTTAGACTTTGATTGTCGCCTGTAAAATAAAGGGCCAACTTTAAAAGTGAAGACTTTGTGCTCTCGACAAAAAAAAATGGTATTGTATAATTGGTATAATTGGTATTGCTATAAAGTGTTGGAAAATATCTGCATATGAAATAATGGCATCAGGGACTAATAATGTGAACAGGGCTATATGACTATGGACTTTAATTTTAAGAGAAAGTAATCATGGTCCAGTAAAAAAAACAAAAACAAAAACAAAAGAAACTGAGAATAAATATGTACCACAGTTATATTAAAGTGGATTCATACTGAGTGCTTGAATCCACAATTTTGTTACCTCAATGTGGCTAAAAAGTGTGCTTTGAGTGTCTAAAGGAGGCAAAGAAGATGAAAACATTGACATGCAAGATTGTGAACCTCACTCGCAAATTATTCCTTTAATTCTGGCGTACATGAAGAATATGAGAGAATATGTTAAAACCACCTACAGATGATGCTCTGGTAATTTAAAGTATCCATAATGTTACATAAAAGCAAACTAGCATTACACCATCCTATTACATTAGCTTGCTAATATTAGCATTATCTTCCATCCTAAGATGTTTGTATATCCATATTTTCTATGTCTCAAAATCTTGGATGTGCAGAGAGGGCACAGTAAACGTTACCAGTACCAGAAAATGTTAATGTTTTCAACAACAAAGTTTTTAGAGATGAAGTGTTGTCTCAATATATCGTCCAGATTTCAGTACACTTCTTAAAAAGAGGCCACATTTTAACAAAAACAAATCCCTAGAAAAATGTATGCAAGCCAGTTTTCTAAGTGGCCAAGGGTAATACATGTAAAACTATCATTGTTTTATTTGTTGTCGGAATAAACTCCTTTTAATGTAAAACATTTGTATTTGTTTTTTAAATGTAAGAATTTAAGCAACTAAAAACATGTGCAACACACAGAGACTTTGTCCAAAAATCCTTCATTCATTCATTCGTTATCTACCCTGAACCTGTTGCCAGCTGATTGCAGGGCCACATAGAGAGACAGACAAGCATTCAAGCTCACACTCACACCTAAGGGCAATTTAGAGTCACCAATTAACCATGAACATGTTTTTGGTCTGTGTGAGAAAGCCAGAGTGCCCAGAAAGAATTCACGCATGCACCGCAAGAACATGCAAACTTTGCACAGAAAAGCCCTGAACCAACCTTGGGATCGAACTGGCAACCATGCCCTCTACAACTCTTCTTATCATTCATGTTGTGTGCTATAGGTGAGGGACCTAAGATGATTCTTTGAGGTTATGGTTCCAAATGAACTTTCATTATTGATGACTACTTTGTCATGATCAGAATCGCTAATGCTCAACAATCCTTCCAGTTTTAACATACTGAGTATGCTTGATACAGCTGTACTCTCCATCAGTCCAAAACCCTCTGTTGAAGCTCTTTGATCCCGCCCCTCATTGGTCCGGTCAACTTTCATTGGTTGACAGGTCAACTGTCAGTTAGTGGTCAGTTTAGAGCTGTAAAACATTTTGCATTCATTCTATGGTCTCTGCTCAGCACTGGGCTTGCTACCATGAGCCGATGTTGAGAAAACTGCCAATGGAGTAATGGTAGGACATCACACTGGTAGGTCTATTCACGGGGAGCAGGGGAATGAAGGAATTCTTGCACTGAACTAAATACACTGAAGCATTTTCATTTCAAGCCAGACACATAAACATCTACGTATGTACATCTATGATTAGTATTCATGTACATACACGTTGATCTGGTGATACTGGTTGTAGCTACAACTGGAGAGACAACTAACAAAAACAGCAGTGCAACATCACCTGGTATGTCTCCACTGGGCCCTTGTCCATGTTCAGATCCCACACCTTGGCGGTGAGGTAGTCTCTGGTCAGCAGGTAGCGTCCACTGTGGCTGAACTTGACGTCAGACACAGAGGAAATGATCTCTGAGAAGAAGGAACGGCTCCCAGGATCCTCAGGCTCCTCAAACACTGACCAATAGCAGAGAGAGTAGATTTTAAAGGGTCATCTACAAATATAACAATAAGCTAACCTTTAAGGTTACGCACAAAATGCTCACGTTTGGTGTGTCTGTCACAGAGTGCAGATGCTCTCATGTCACAGAGGCGCAGGGTGCCTTTGCTGCTGCTGTAGACAAACAAGTGACAGTGGTGCGGGTGGAACTCTGCTGCTGTTATCACCTCCGTCAGATCCTCCATGTTGGCCGGTTTGATGTCAACAATATCTGAGGGAGAGGTCTGTCAGGGTTTAAACACCAAAGAAATGGCATTGTATTTCCTTCAGGGGGAAACAGGGCAGCAACAGTGGAGGGGTGAATTCACATTTTCACTTCATTACCACCAGAATGTTCACCGTGCTCAGTTCAAAAATCAAAGTCCCCCAGAATTACCCCCAAACAACCCCCCTCGAGCCTGCACACTCTGCTCTTCTCTGTTCTATTTGTGGCAGTCCTGTGTGGTTCAGTTAGAAAGTGTACTGCTGACTGAATTATTTAAACTCTTCTTCCATAGATGCCTCTCCGATTTTCTAGGTCAGCCTCCATTTCAATGGGAAATCACCAAGTGCACTCCCTGCAACAAGCTACATTCAACACTGACTACACACTCCACGGCGCTCTGATCAAAACATACAACCAACCAGTCATGCACTGTTTACATTAAATATAAATGTGGGGTGAAAAAAATATGAAGAAGATGAAACTGTGAAGCTCTGTTTGGATGTATGATTTTGCTTTCCATGTTGTTAATAGTAAATGAATACTAAAACTGAAAAAAGCATGTCACATGTAGGGATATATAGCTACATTTTCGTGTAGTATTACTGTGATCTGTTGGACATTTTGGCACAGTTGTACACTAGCACACTAACACTTTTATTCATGTTATTTGTAGATCGGGGTCATCAATTTAAAATTATATTGAGTCTGATGATTTATACATTTCTTCACGAGAATGCCAAAGACACAACATTTTCTAACTTATGATTAAATCCAGAGCAAATAAGCATGAAGATACTGTGATAATAACATAATAATGGAGAAATATGGGCCTCATAAAATGTTATTACTTCACAAATGTAAAAATGGCTGCACTGTCTTTTCCTTCCAATAGTGATCAGCTCTAGTACAACTACTATCAGACATAACAACTAGGACAGACATAGGAAGGATACTGAAGCTGCGGTCGGTGATGCCCAGGTGCCACATATTGATGCGGAGGTCATCAGCAGACAGGTACGTCTCACCATCACTGTTGACCGAGATAGAGTTGATATGGTAGGTATGTCCATTGGCGAATACTCGTCTAGGTCGAACCTCTACCATCAAATCTGTTGGTTTAAGCACAGGCACCTACAAAACAGGCAAAAAAAGAAAAGTTAAAGTTAATGAAAGAGTTAGGGAGCGGAATAAAGCAGGGCTAAGATATTGTGACATCGTTTAGGTGTCACAATATAAATATGGTTAAAATTATCATATGCATTCCAAATAATATGCACCCATCTAGGCAGAAATACTCATATATGTTGTGTTTAGAATAAGTACCAAAATACAAGATTGCAATAAAATAACAAATTTAGGAAAGTCAGGGCTCTATGGCTACTCCCATTTATTTTGCAAAAAGTTATAGCACTGAAAATGTCGAAAAAAGGTCAAAATGGCCACCTCAGTAGTTTAAAGCTGCATTCACACCGAACGCAACTTTGGGACCATAACTGCATCAACCACATGGCATCTCCATAATTACATCATTTTGTCACCGTCGCCATCGCATCGCTCAGTGATGTCATGTCTGCTTGAGTTTCACACCCTGTCATATCATATCATACAATAAGATGTATAAGCCAACATTATTCCCACTGTATCCTTTTCACTCACCTACCAACCAAGAAACACTGCAGCGGATGGCCCTGCAGCAGCATTGTCTGTCAGTTCTACGTGGTCCGTCTAGGCAGAACTAATTTACTCACTAACTAATGTTTCCCACACGGACACGGATTGTTACTCTGTTAACCGGAATAAAAACTGTCAGTCACGAGTTCTGTCAAACACCCACACAATGCTGATTGGCTGTTGTCATCGCAGCTGTACATTGACATTGACAGTTTCATGTATTTGCTTAAAGAGACTGTGAGGAGTTTCTAAGTAATTACAAAAAAGCCTCACTTTTAGATATATGCCTGATCGAAATACACACTTTAAGATGAGTTTTATAGCATCTAAATAGGTTATCTATAAATGCTATTCCTTGGCCTTCTGGTCAGGTTGGACAGAGCTGGACTGGCCTCGATACTCAACTTTGGGAACAAGACAATTAAAACTAGAGCAAATTTATATTATTTTATTATTTATATTACACGTCTTAGAGCACTGGGCTGTAAGTAGCGATATATAGCCGGCTACAAAACTACGATACTAAGTTTTCCAAAAATTGCTTGTTGTCACATCAAAAACTACCGCTACTAAACTAGAAAGAGATACATTACCTCGTTGCTTTGCATCCTGTAAGTTGTTGAAAAAGAAGTTGTAAAGCAATGCAGAGTTCTGAGGAAGGTCCGAGCTGCACTTACCACACCAATCACACATTTGGCTTCAGTCACGTCTTTGGTGCGTTCAAGTTCTAGTCAGAAGTAGGAATTTCTGGGTTCCGAGTAGGAAACTGCAACTGGAACATTCCCCGAAGTCTGAATTTCCTACTGGGAACTCTGTGAAACCTCGCCACCCCCGAGTTGATAATCGAAGATGGATGCCCCCAGTGTGAACAGTTATTTAGCTCCTGTAATAATCAATTTATTTGCACTTCTGACTGGGGTGCGTCGCTCTAGATCAGCTGTAGACATAGTATTGTTAGACTTATATTTACAAAAATGCTGCCATAGTGATAATCACATTCTTCATACAATAACGCAGGGCGTGCTAACAATAGCTAAAAATAGCCTGGTAGATCAGCATGTCTTTTTTCTGACTTCAACTGAAACGCCGATAAGTGAGAGACAATGTCACTTCCATTTCTGAGGTTACTGGAACGCAGCATTACGACAGTCGGCACGCGTGCTCATGGGTAGTAGAGTCTTTATTTCGCCGGTAATAGATTCTCCTCATAGCACCTTTAATTTACACGTCTCATTACTAAGCAAGAAGAAAAAAGAGCTAACAGCCTGCTGCCACTTGCTTTGTAAATTTTCAGCATACTGTCTCATCTGTACCATTATCACAGCCTTTCTTATCCCGGATATAAATCTGCAACCCACAAAAAGAAGCTTGTTGACCTGCTTTTGGGCCCAAACCCAGGGGGGTATAACCATGGGTGTAGGGCAAAGGCATAAAAACCAAACACCTGATACATGAGATACCCAACCCACCCCAAAGTAAAGATGTTCATGTGCAGACCTGACTTTATGCCTCTGTGTGTGTGTACCTGCAGAGAGGTGATGGTAGAGATGTCCTTGAGCCGTCCCTCCTCATCCTTCAGGTTGTATCCCTCTGGCCTCTTGTCTCTCTCACTCACCTTCCACAGTTTAATGGTCTTATCTGTGACAGGCAGAGATTTTCACGTCATGCAGGGCTGATAAAGTTTAGAGAAAGCTGACGATAAATGCTACAGATAACCTGTCATCACCAAGTCTGTGATAAACCTGGAAATAATCTCCTTTGAACAAGAAGGGTCATACAGATGCAGGCTTGATCCACAAGTTTAAAATAGAAAAATCAACTGTTTAAGTAAATAATATATTAAAACAGAATCCTTGTAACACATAATCTAAGTATTTTTGTCCAGTTATTGACGTAAAATCAAGCTCACATTGGAGATTGTGGTTTTCATACTGGCAGGTTGATGCTTCTGCTAATACCACAAAACTCACTCCAATGACTGGCTTGATGTTACATTATCCTTCTTAGTAATAATAGATGAAGCCATGTTGGTGTGATGCTGGGAACTGGGGGTTGGCCATACCACAGCTTGTAATTTGTGCTGTTAAAGACTGCAGTTCCTCACGTGGACACTTGAGGTTGCAAAGGCACTGGAAGTTACATGCACACCTCACACAAAAATGTCATTTTTACACAAGCAGCTGTCTTCATTGATGAATCAAAGGCAGGGGTGCCAGAAACTGTGGCTCCTCGAGAGTTTGCTTAAGGCTGGCTGCAAAAACAGCAGAAGCCGTATCAGTCTTGGCTGACTTTCACAGCCACAATACGCTTACAGCCTGTACATACAGCTTTAGTCTGAATAGTAGTGTTTTTAGACTTTCACTGTTTAGGGTTGACTTGTTTTATATTTCAAACCTATTTTGATTTTGATTGTGGATTTTTGTAATGCATTGTTTGAAATGTGTGTCATTGCCACTGACCAGACAGCGTCAATCCCCACAAAAGGACTGTGTCACACCAGAAATGTTTTACTTGATTGACTAAGGCAGTGCATGCCTGTTTTCATTTTGGCGTTCATGTTATCAAGTCAGAGCTTTCAGACTGCAAGCGTTAGCTGTGCTTCTCAGGCACGTGCCTCACAGTAAGAAGGTTCCCGGTTCCATTCTTGGGTTGGACAGGGGCCTTTCTGTGTGACGTTTGCATGTTCTTCCCGTGCATGCATGGGTTCTCTCTGGGCACTCCAGCATCAACCCACAAACCAAAAACATCCTCATTCGGTTAATCGGTGCCTATAATTTGCCCTTAGGTATGAGTGTGAGCATGAATGGTTGTCTGTCTCTCTATGTGGCCCTGCGATCGACTAGACCCGGTTTAGGCTGTACCCCGCCTCTCACCCAATAACAGCTGGGATAGGCTCCACCCCCAGTATTGAGGAGTATGTGGTTGCACGCATTCAGAGAGACCTATTTAGTCTTCTACCATAGTTAAGAACAAGCCAAAAACAACCTCTTGGTCAGAAAAGGACATTTCTGGAGGACTGTTTGTCCAAAAAAACCAACACACTGCTAACAAAGAAAGGGTTCACACTTAATACAAGAAAAGGGTTAGTCACATCACACTGAATATTCATTCAAAGAGCATTTAAATTCAGCGATGATCCAAGTCTACTGGTTGATTATTCTGATCGGGATCATGAGTCCTGTTAAAAGTTTCTTACCATTGGTGGAGAGAAGGAAGTGTGCTGCATTCTGCTGTGACAGCCATCTGATCTTGTTGATTTTCTCTTCGATTTCCAGACTCTTCAAGTAGTCAAAGTCTGGTTCATGGCTCTGGAACGTGCTGTAGACATTGTACTCTCCTGAGTCACTTGTCTCCCCTGCCTCCTCTGAATCCCCTTTAGACTGTCCGGGGTAAACAGCAAGAACAAGAAGACGAGAACTGATTTAACAATATATGAAATGGATTGATGCAACATGTAGAGGTGGGTACATTTTCACAATTAATAGATGTTGACTTTGAATTTATAAACAAAAATATTGACTCCAAAACAGTATCTTATTTTATTCAAGTCATAAATGCTCTGTTAATGTTACAATTCAAACCTACTTAAAGCTAGACAGTACATGCTGTCATTATCATGATAGACAGCTGTGTCTCAGTGTTACTCATTCCAGATATTGCTAGAAAGCCACAATATGTGTGATTATAGACATTTAATCTATTTCAGGTTTTAACCAAACACGCCACAAGCTAAACGTCTGTAACATCTGTCAGGAAACCAAAAAAAATAAATAAATCATAGAACCATTTTCCATGTGAGGTTCTCTTCTGAGCATATTATTCCAGCAAACATGATCCCTCACTGGCAAGAAGCCTTAATCTTGCACTACATCTTGCCAACTCAAATCTTCAACAATTGTGCTTGGCCTGAAGTGGCACGGCCCAATCAGAGACCTTTATAGCAGGTAGAGGTAGTGCTACAAGACAACATATGGTCCGGGCAGCACAAAATGAAAAACAAATAAACTGAAGGAATTTTTCAATAGAAAGAAAATATTCTGACACGTTTTGGCGGGTGTTCATTCTACACAGTGGCTAACTTTTTGTACTTTGCACTGCGGCCCCCTTTCAACTACATTATTTGAGTGGTGATTAATATGATTGATGGAATGATCATCCAATCACCAGCCAGATATTCTTATGAAAGATTCTACTCATTCCAAAACACTCTCAATGAACTGTTGCCCAGATGGACTAGTAAAATACATTGGAGAGTCTGGTGTGTCAGGTTAAAGAAGCCCATGACCCATATCAAGTAAAATATTTAGTTCAGATACTTAACATCCACAACAATCCAGAAATTGCTTTAGACCTACAAATTGTAGTCAACTTTGACATATTACCTCTGTCTTTACCCGAGTGGCAGAAGTACACTACATTGCCAAAAGTATTAGCTCAAAGTATTAGCTTAGCTGCCTTGAATCACATCTGAACTTAAGTGACATCCCATTCCTAATGCATAGGGTTCAATATGACGTTGGTCCACCCTTTGCAGCTATAACAGCTTCAGCTCTTTTGGAAAGGCTGTCCACAAGGTTTAAGAGTGTGAGTGTGTGTTTATGGGAATTTTTGACCATTCTTCCAGAAGTGCATTTGTGAGGTCACACTGATGTTGGATGAGAAGGCCTGGCTCTCAGTCTCTAATTCATCCCAAAGGTGTTCTATCGGGTTGAGGTCAGGACTCTGTGCAGGCCAGTCAAGTTCATCCACACCAGACTCTGTCATCCATGTCTTTATGGACCTGCTTTGTGCACTGGTGCACAGTCATGTTGGAAGAGGAAGGGGCCAGCTCCAAACTGTTCCCATAAAGTTGAGAGCATGGAATTGTCCAAAATGTCCTGGTATGCTGATGCATTCAGAGTTCCTTTGACTTGAACTACGGAGGTCAAGCCCAGCTCCTGAAAAACACCCCCACACCATAATCCCCCTCCACCAAACTTTACACTTGGCACAATGCAGTCGACAAGTATCGTTCTCCTGGCAACCGCCTAACCCAGACTCGTCCATCAGATTGCCAAATGGAGAAGCGTGATTCGTCACTCCAGTGAACACGTCTCCACTGCTCTCGAGTCCAGTGGCGGCGTGCTTTACACCACTGCATCCGACGCTTTGCATTGCACTTGGTGGTGTGAGGCTTGGATGCAGCCGCTCGGCCATGGAAACCCATTCATGAAGCTCTCTGCACTGTTCTTGAGCTCATCTGAAGGCCACATGAAGTTTGGAGGTCTGTAGTGATTGACTCTGCAGAAAGTTGGTGACCTCTTCGCACTATGCGTCTCAGCATCCACTGACTCTGCTCCATCAGTTTACGTGGCCTACCACTTCGTGGCTGAGTTGCTGTTGTTCTCAAACACTTCCACATTCTTATAACACAGCTGATAGTTGACTCTATCTATCTATCTATCTATCTATCTATCTATCTATCTATCTATCTATCTATCTATCTATCTATCTAGCTATCTTATCCAAGAAACTGAAAGAAAACATTGTCAAGTAACCCAATGTCATCATCATTTGCCCTGACTGAACAGCCTTACATGCAGAATAAGAACGTTTACTTGTTACTTGTTTTGGTCTCTCACAGTTCTGAAAACTGTGAAGACTGTAAAAATCTGGCCAGATAAGCCTCTGCCAGCCATTATGTGATTAAACAAAACATTACCCATACAGATGGAAACAAAACAAATGGCTTCTAATTTTACAAAGAAACAAAACCAAATAATATTGTCGTATACAAGCATGTACTACTCTGTGAATGCTGTACTGAACAGCTTACTAGTATACTGAAACTTGTGTACGTTTTTGACATAAATAATGATGAACAGATTGATGAGCATGTACCTTATGATAAAAAAGAAGGTCTTCAATAGAAAGTGCTGACCATGTTGCTGAACGTGTTGATTAATGTTGTAATTAATGTGTTGAATTTGTACCCTGGGAGTAGAATTGGGTGATTAATTAAAATGGGCAAACTGACCTCAGTCTCTCTCTGAAAGATGACCACTCGGCCACCTTTATCCCCCGTGGCCAGCAGGTCCCCTGTCTGGTTAAACTCCACCGTAGAGATGACATCAGCTGGGAATATGACAAGAAAATATGAGGAACACTGAGAGAGCAACGGATAGAGTAAAAGCTGGGAGGACAGCAAAGATGAAGAGATGATCGATGAGGAGCAGGGGGAACATGAGAGAGGAAGAACTTGGAAAATAAAGAAAATACAATAATGGATGCTGGATCAATACAAAGTACCTCGTCCAATAAAACCAGCATAACTCCTCGCCTATGCCACAAAGGACAAGATACTGTGTGAAAGATCCTGCACATGCAAAAAATAAATCTAAAATGTAAAGAGCATTACAAGCGAACAGATGGGGACTGATGCCAAAATTCATTTAAAAATCCATCTTTAAAGTAGTAATGCAATCACAAAGATTAAGTGACTCCATCTCATTGTATCAGCATGATATCTGACACCACAGAGACCGGGATGACAAACTGCCTGATCTACCTTCAGTGACGTAGTCTCGCAGAAAGGTGTGGTTGATCTTGGGGCTCTCAGCGTCCTCGCCCATCTGAAGCTGAGGGAGGATGACCCGTCAGCGTGCCCGTCCTGAGGGGAAGGGTCCAATCCGTGCTCTCTCTCCCCACCCAGGCTCCGCCCATGCTGCTAGGGCCTAGCGAAGCGGCCTGGAACAAGGCATCCTGGGAAAATAACAGCCAGCCGGAAGGAAGGCAGGTAGGTAGGTAGGTAGGAAGGAGAGATGGAAGGGAGGCAGAGAGGTTGTGAAGAGGAGATGGAAAAGGAAGGGGTAAAAGGAGTTAGAGGAAGAGTACGAGGGGGGAAGGTGAGGAGGTGGAAGATGCGAGGCAGGGAGGAGAGGATGGAGTGGCTGATGATGAAGTGAGTTACGGAGGAAAAAAGAGAGCAAGGCTGTCATTGGGCAAGCTGACCATACCTTCACACAGCATGCCAAACCCTGTGACCTTTGTTAGACATTCAACGCACTCATTAGCAAAGAGACACGTGTGCAGAAACACAAGGCCTGAAGCAGATCCAAGAAAATCAACAAACAGCTCCAAGCAGAGGCCAAAGACATTACATATGTATCCTTCAGTGTGCATGCAGAGGAGGTGGAAATATCCCTACAACATTCATCCTGTGTAGCTCTGACAGTGCTAGTAAATGATCCGTAGTCGTGGTAGTCTATTCAGCCTACTTTCAACATCACTGCTCTCATCACACACAGGCACACAGGCACACAGGCACACAGGCACGCACACACGCACACGCACACACATCTAAAATACATAGTCCTTGATGGAGATCAGAGGAGAACGCGCTGTCTTGCCTGTGCTGCAGGAGGGAGACAGGCCTCAGCACACCTACCAGTCCGCCTGCTGCTCGTGCCGCTGCTGCCTCTGCTATTTCTCCCTGTCTGCTGTTGGAGAGGAGAGGAAGGAGGAAGAGGAGGAGGAGGAAGAGAGAGAGAGAATGGAGAGCGAAGGTGGTGGTGGTGGCAGTGGAGGCGGTGAGAAGGAGGAGAAAAAAGAGAAGGAGAGAGGGAGAACGAGGAGGATGGAGGTCCGCTGGCTGCTGATGCTGTGGAACTGATTCTGTGCAGCATCCACTGTGTCATGGCAGCCTCCTACTGGAGCAGCCAATCACGCCACAGCTGTCAACAGAGGGCCCGCCCACTGCAGATGATGAGGGAAGGAGAGGACGGCAGAGGGTGCTGTTAGGCTCTCAGGGATGTGCAGGTCAGACCTGGAAAAATACAGGATGATATTGTATTTAGGTGGAACATTCTTGTTTATTTGAGACTCTTGTTCCTCAAGATATTTCTCTTGGAATGTTACTTATAGCACATAAAACACATTTTAAATAGATTTTATGATAGATAAATGACTTTAGTAAACAAAGATATAAAAGAATGCAGGAAGATCAATATTTTTGATCTTTAATTTTCCATATACACTTGCCAGTTTGTTTTCACAGGTTTTTAGGATTTCACCTGCAAAAAAAATTATTGTGACATTTTTTTCAAAAATTACGAAGGACAATGTGAGAGGAAAAACTTTTTTTTTGTAAATCTTTTTTGACAATGCTTTGACATTTCCACATGTGAAGTTAAATTTTTACAGAAATAAATCACTTTAAAAAACACATAATTTTAATGTACATATAAAAGTCATGTTCTATGAGCACAGCTAGCTTCCATAAGTCTGTTGTCCAACCTAGCAATAGCATATTTTAGTTTTAAAAAACTCCCCACTTTTCGGTTCCACCTTATAAGGTATTTATTTGTATGTTTGGCTGTTGTCTGTCATAACTTCAAAAGTGCTGCTGCCTATCTTGAACAGACACTTGACAAAAGAAATTTTTAATCCCAACAAGTTCCTCTTCCTGGTTAAATAAGGGTTAAATTAAATAAAAAGAAGCATTTTAACTAGAAAGGATAGAAAGTAATCCATATAATTAGTAACTTGGGAACCCTATGATAACAGGTGCCTTGATCAATCGTAAATGGATCAATATCAGTCTATATTTGTAGGAAATACACAATCAGCTGATCAATACAGCATCTGCTTATACAAACACAAGTGTTTTTAATGGTTCCCTGTGTTGCTGGAAGGGGCTTGTGGAGCAGAAGATTATGACACTGTCGACTCAACTCTCAGTTCAATGTGAAATGCTCTCTGTAAAGAAAATGCCCTTTAAAAGTCTGAATATTTTACTTCCTAGGCTTTATTTTGTCATAGCTATTTTCTGCTCCTCACAGGCAAACAGGCAAAAACAATGACAAAATTATTTGTCATAAAATTTTAACTTTTTTGAATCCTCTTATTCTGTTTTATTTCTACATTTCAGTTCAATTTTTTTTTTGTTTGGAATTTTATTCTTTGTCAATGCTTTTCTTTCTATTATCCTATTTCAACTGATTTTAGTATGCACCAGGTGTTTGGCTTTCTTATATTACCATATTATTTATTCACATTTTATTTTATATCATTATAACATTGTTTATTTACTTATTTACTTTACTTACTCATTTATTTACTTATTTTATCCTATAGTATTTCTATCTAATGTCTTAGTGTGATTTTTAAACACTTTTTTATTTTTAGCTCCTGTGTTTCCTCATTCTTAATTAAAGATAGCAGTTCCTCAGTCCTCAAATTCTATTTTCTGTTAGAATTTCCATTTTATGTCCATGACTGCATTGAAAGTTGGCTTCATGACCTGTGACCCCTTCAAATCCCTCCAATCAAACATTGTTTCGACAGCCTGCCCTGTGGACCCAGACGTTTCCAAAGGGGAGGGGAAAAGAGCTGCTTCTGATCCTCTATAGGGACACAACTTTTCATTTTTGATTGAAATCAAACACTTGCTTAATAGTTACCCAAGACATGATGCAAACAGTCAAGCACACCAGGACATGAGAGATTTAACTCTGTGCTTACCAGGGCCGGGACGATATGCTTTTCTCCCAATTCATTTTTTTTACGATCTTTTAGGTGCTGATTCGATTTAAATTGCGATTCTACGATATTGCCGATTTTTGCAATCTTTAGTTAGCTTTTTTAACACCAGCAAAAAAGATGAACGATGATGAAGCCTACAGACTAAATCAGGAAAAATACACATCACGTTAGTCCGTGTTTTAGGATTTAATCAGCAATATATTTTAACCAGCTGTTTATACTCTCTCTTAAAAAGCCTGGATTGCATTTAAAAGTGGCTTATTAACACAGACTAAAACGAAGCATTTAAAATTAGAAAAAAAAAAAACTTAAAAAACCCGATATTTATGTGAATCTATTTTTTCTCCCACCCCTGGTGCTTACCTTTGGGATGTCACCAAATCACCAGCCCATTCGCTTACTTATCTGCTTTCCCTTCTGCTCTATTATCCTCTTTAAGAAACTATGTTAGAAAAAAGAAAAAAAAAAAGGTTTTTAAATGTAATTTCAATAACTGCAAATTTAGATGTTGGTTTACTTTGAATAAACAATGTATATTGTGTGAGTGAGTGAAATTAACCTGTTTTCTTATGTGTATTAGATAATCAAATCAATGAAATGATGTACCTGGGTTAATGTACCAAAACGTATATCTGTGCTCAAATTTAGACTTTACACTGTCAAGCCTGATGGATAAAATCATCCTTTTTATGAATTCTACATTAACTTAAAGGAATAACAGTAACAAATGAATCATTATGTTTGTTTATACGTCAGGATAATTATTTTGTTTCTCCTTAAAAGCTTTTAGTTCCCCTGTATTGAAGCAACACAAAACATATATTTTAACAGACCGATTTATTCATACATGCTTATTGGTGAAGTTTTTAGGCAGGCCAGTCTAACGCCCACACTCTCTTACTATGAAGCCACGCTGATGTATGGCATGGCTTAGCTTTGTCTTGCTCAACTAAGCAGGATCCTCTCTGAAAAAGAAGTCACCTGGATGGCAGCATAAGTTTCTCAAAAACCTGTATGTACCTTTCAGCACGAATGCTGCCTTCACAGATGTGCAAGTTACCCATGCCACGGGCACTAACCCCCTGCCCCCATACCATTACAGATGCTGGCTTTTAAACTTTGCACTGATAAAAACCTTGGTCTATTCCTCTTTACCTTCTTTACCCCGAGGCCCCATGTCCGTGATTTCCAAAAAAAAAAAAACAATTTTAAATGTAGACTAATCAGATCTCAGATGAACTCAGTCCCAGAGAAGTAGCTGCTGTTTCTGGGTGTTGTTCATATAGCACATTTGCTTTACATGGTAGAGTTTTAACTTGCACTTGAGGATGTAGTGACAAAATGTCTCAGCTGACAATGGTTTTGAAGTTCTCCTGCGCCCACATGGAAATATCCTTTACAGAATTATGTCAGTTTCTAATGCAGTACCACCTGAAGGATCGAAGGTCACAGCATTCAATGTTGTTTTTCAGCCTTGGCGCTTCAGTGCAGAGATTTCTCTGGATTCTCTGAATCTTTTGACGACACTTTTGACTGTTGATAAGAAAATCCCTATATTTCATACAATTGTACATTGAGAAATGTTAAACTCAGTTGTTCACGGAGTGGTGAGCCTCTGCACTGTCTTGTTTGTGGGTGACTAAGTCTTTTGGGTGTGGCAGTCATGACGCTCACCTGTTTCTAGTTAACCTGTTCACCTGTGGAATGTTCCAGTCAAGTGTTTTATAAGCATTTATCAGCTTTCCCAGTCTTTTTTGCCCCATCCCAGCATTTTGGAATGTGTTGCAGGCATCAAACTGAATTTGATGATTTGTTCCAACTCCAAATATCTTGCATAATGTGTTCAACTGAATATAGGTCAAATAGATTTTTCAAATCGTTTGTCCTGTTCTTATTTACATTATACACAATGTCATAATTTCATTGGAATTTGGGGTTTCTGGTTTTGACTTAAAATCTATTTAAGTCTAAACAGGGTTGGTAGGGCCCACATTGATGTTCTGTCACAGGATCCCTTGGTTCTTTCCTATTAAATACATAACTAGCCTAAAGGAGATAGAAAACTCAACAGTGCTGTAATATATCCAGTTCACCAAAATATATTAGCCTACAGATAAGAAGTCAAATGAACACTCCACCTTTCCTCAGGTAGCCTCCTGGGCTCTGTCCTGATACGTATACAGAGGGGAGTCCCGGTGAACCCTTTTAGGTAGAAGCAGAGTCACGGGTTGGACCAGGTCCAGTCATTGTGTAACAGTGTTTAAATCGGCCCAATATAACAGATACACCTGATGAGCCTGGCGACTTAAGAAAAGGTCGGGGATTACCTTGACCCAAGCTTTTTTTCCACGGGCTGCTCCAAAAAGTTGGCTCTCCTCTTTTATAGTCACTGCAGTCTGTCTGGGCTCCTCCACATGGCATGGTGACTCTGCAACCCTCAAACTGAGTCTGCTGGATCTTTTCTCGCTGTACCTGAGCGAGGGGATGCCCTGTCTGCAAGCCACGGTGCTGGAGTCAATGGAGTCAGGCAGTGAGACTCCTGCTGGAGCATCAGCAGCTGCAGCGGGGACAGAGGAGTGTCTGAGCCGGGAGACAGAGACCAAGCCGGCCATGGTGAAGAGCATGAGCTGGTTCTTCTCTCCGCTGTGGAGCCCCAGGTCCAAGAGCCGACAGAGGAGGTTTGACGACGGCATAAGGAGCAGCCAGGTGGAGGCATGGCTGGACGACCACTCCGACTTTACCAGAGCTTTCTTTGTACGGAGAGCCTCGGCGTAAGTTTGAACTTTTCAGTCTCCTAATGCTTTTATTTCGTAGTCCCTCTGCTGTGTAGTAAAAGGAAGAGACCTGCTTTGTGCTGCTACCTTTATTGAGAACATATCTGACACACTTTTGGCGGGAATTAGCCTGGGCTTGTTTTATGGCATTACTAATTTTCACACGTTTCAATGTAAGAGTAGGGCTGGGAAATTTTCCTAAAAGAGTGACACATCTTTGAACAAGGTGCAAGTTAAGTTAAAATGTATGTAAATTCCCATTCCCTGTTTCATAGTTTTCCAAATATTGTTGAAAATTCCAACATGTGTGACCTTTTTTTTCTTCTTTTTTCCCCCCCAACATAACAAAGATCAGGACAAAATCTTACAGCACACCATTTTCATTGTATTCTTAAACTTTATTTTTTTAACATTGTTGAACAAATTGAGTATTTTTTAAAGGGAAGAAGTGAAAACGGAAAATTAAAAATACATTGAAATACATTGACTCAATGTCAGAAGACTAAAGAAGAGGTTTACATACAATAAATTTGAAAATGACAAACACTGGTAAAATAAGTACTAGTTCATGATATTAAAGTGACTGCATAAGTTCATTTTTTAAGGGCATTTTTGTGCCTTTATTGATAGGAGAGAGAATGACAGTGGCTTATGAAAGGGGGTGAGAGAGTAGGGGAAGACACTAGGGCTGGACGATTATGGTAAAAATAAGAATCCCGATTATTTTAAGTGATATTGAAATCACAATTAATATACACAATTATTCATTTATTTAAAAATTTTAGTTTTCATTTAAACACAACTTTAAAGAATCAGCAAGTGGCACATACAGTATTATTGCATACACGGCACTTCACACTGTGTGGCATATTAATCGTTTTTCTTCGATTAGCCTATAATGTTTTTATAATTGTCAGATGGCAAAATTGAAATCACGATCAAAATCCGATTAATTGTCCAGCCCTAGAAGACACTCCGCAAACTGGCCACAGGCTGGATTCGAACCCGGGCCAGCAGAAGATTGTCCATGGGACGTGCCTGGTCGCAAACCAATCTGCCAAACCAGCACCGCAATAAGTTCACAGTAAACATATTTTTGTTTGGGGACTTTAGATTTGGAGGGGAAGTTTATACAGACTATTTTGTTTAAATTATTAAAAGGCATTTTTTGAGAATTCCTGTTCCATAAATGTACAATCTTGTTATACATTGCATTACAGTCAGTATTATGTTCATGTTGGAAGGCACAACAAATTTGCACACTTGCAAAGCTGTGCCTTTAACAAATGCAGCAGAGAATCTGATTTTTGTTCATTTCTGTCCATAAATCTCATCAACCAACATTGGATGGTTCATGTCATATATTGAATTTGTAGGCCCTATATATGAAGATTCTCACCAGTAACAGATGTTTCTATCTTTTCAAAGAAAAACACAATTTATTTAATTTAATAACCATTTTTCTGAGCTGACCGTGAACTTGACATATTGTAATCGTAACTTTTCCGGTGCAAATTTTAACTCTGATTTTAACATCAGACTTTTGGCGAACAGGATAGAGTTAAGCGCTTGTTGTTTTCTTTTGTTTGATTTTCAAGTTGAAAGTTAAAAGGTTTGGGATTTTGGTTTAGTTCAGTGTTCACTGCTTGCAGCCCAATAATTATTGAGCCCTTGATAACCTAAACCATTTTTCTTTTGTGTTTTTTTTTTATAATATTTGATTTATTTTGGATCCACCATTGTTTACAGCAAATATACAGTATCTATTCTTCCTGGGGTCCACCCACAGGTCATTTTCAAAACTGTCCTGTGGGTTCTGTTTTAATCTCTATTTCTTTCTGCTTATTGAGTTAAGTGTAAGGCATGTTAAAGGGATGATGAAGTTATTAAATGTGATTTTTTTGTGTTGACCTTACCAAATATAAAGCACTGAGCAAATTAGATTTAACTCTATACTGATAATAAGTAATACATGTAGGATTGTGGATTTGTCTCAAATGTTCTGCCTAGCCACAGCATTTGAGAACCACTGTTTTAGACCATGTTGTCTCTCTTTTGGGAAAACAAATATGGCTGATCATATCCTATAGGATACCAACTGTCATTAAAACAGTTAGATGTCACTGTTTCTTTTTGAGTAAGAAAACAACGTTGTGACAACACAAAATTTAAGATGGAACCAAGTGAAAGTTGAGAAAAAGTCAATTTTGTCTTTGTTTAATCCATTTATTTTAATATTATTCTCTGTGCTCTATGTCCTCAGGGTCAGCGGACAGACAGAAATGTCTCCTTTGCTGTCCAGGTTTCATAAAAGCAGCTCCGACCACTCTGGCCGGCTCAGGCAGGCCCACCAACAGCGCAGAGGTTCCTCTCCACTCAGTGGATTACATCTGAACATCTCCTCCTCATCAGACAGGCTGAAACCCCTCACTCCCAACCGTTCTGAGTGGATCGATAGCTACAGTCCAGATAATATAGGTTGTCACTCCCCTCTCTCTCCACGCTCCTCTCGCTGCTCTTTCTCCTTCTCTCCATGTCCCCCTCTTTCTCCTGTGTGTCCAGGGTCCCCTGAGCTTTCCCACTCCCCTCCTCAGTCTCAGCACACCACTGCTGCATCAGCTGTGGCCTGTGGTAATGGCGAGTTCTGCCCATGGATGATGGAACTCCTAAGAGGAGGTCTCACTTGGATGGGTTCTGTGGCAGAGCTCTGCCAGGGAGCTGTCCTACATGCTGGAGAGCTGCTGGCAGCTGAGGCCTGCTGCTTGTCTCTGGTGAAGAAAGACTGTGGTGGGAGAAACGTGTTGGAGGAGGCTGTTGCCCTGATGGAGCTGGGGAGCTTGAGCGAGGGGAATCTCTGCGCCCAGGCACATAGGGAGCTGGTGAGGGGCATCATGGGATGTATTCTCAATATGAGGTCACCCATGAACCTAAGAGATGTCTCCGAGGTAAACCCTTGGACTTACACACATGCTGTTGTTTTAATTTTAGGTTACACAAGTATTTTAAAACTCTAACTTGGCTGAGTCATCTATTTGATTTGCTCTATTTACATCTCAACATGGTGTTCTCATAGTGGGCGGGGCTTTAATAGGGAATCCCAGATGACGCACCTGGTTCTAATCCTTTAAGATACATCCTCTAACCGTTACCCATGTGATTAAAGAGATCATGAAGTGATCTACTGCACTACAGCCTGTCTTTCTCCTCACATGAACCCACACGCACGCACACTAATACTGAGAGACAGGACTTTTGAATGGTCCCCACACTATCCCTGCTTGACCTTAGCACCAATGAGATTAGGAATCTGTGCCAGAACCTGGCATAACTGTACTTCAGGTAATCCCCTTCAGCGAGGGAGTGGGTGGGAAGCCCTAGTTCCCATTAATCTTCGGAACTGCAGTGGTACACAGAAATAAAGGTATTCCTGTCAGGGCATGTCTAAAAACTGATAAAGGGGGTTGGTGCTACAGACGTCTGCTGCCATATTACATAGCGATCTTGATGCACACAATGGTATATTATTTGTGATGTATATATATACGTATGCTATTGTGTGACAAAATGTGCTATTCTGTAGAATTAACCAATCATTATTATTATGATTTTTGATGTTGTCATTGTTATTACATTTGTAGGACCCCAGATTTGAAATATATGAAGATCAGTCATCAAAGATCAGAACGGTTCTGAGCGTTCCTATCAAGAACCACAGAGAGGAGGTACCACATTTTTCCAAGATTTTTACTTTATTTTTTTGTGATTTTATCTTAATTCAGTAAATAGATTGACACATACCTTTGCATATTTATAGGCTATTTGTGTTGCCAAGGCCATGTCACTGATTGTATGTAAATGAAATATGTCTGCTTTTTGTGCACAGGTGGTCGGTGTAGTAGCCATGATCAACAAAAGAAGTTGCACTGATAAATCAGTTTCTGTTTTTAGCAACATGGATGAAAAGGTGAGCAACTGAATATCTGGACAAGGGGCAAATGTAATGGCTTTTCTCTACTGACAACAAAACATCACAACAGTTAATTTCTACCAAGTAATTTGATTAGAAAAGTGGTGTAGCACAGCAAGGGATACAAAGTGAAAAAGCACTGAAACTAAGCGTTGCTCCATTTCATATTCTAACTCTAAACTGATGTCCCATCTTGTTTTCAGTGCTTTTATCTACTTTCATCATTACATGTGCATTATCCAGCATACAACAGAACATTAAAACAAGGCAAATGTCCTTCTTGAAAATAAAGCCAAGGCAGAAGCCTGAGTAAAAAAACTTGATTTAGCCTGAATGATTACCATATATTATGTCCTCTCATTGCAGTATGCAAAAGTTTTTGGAACTTGACCTTTTGATACATTAAGGGGATGAGGCTAAAGATTATAAGGACTTGGTTTTTACGACTTCAAGTCTGTGACCTGTCAAAACTCGTCCTGCCTCTTCTCAGCCTCTTTTTTTGTTTGGTCTAAAGTTGGTCTGAGGCAGGTTTTGCAGTATGGTGGCTTCACAGATTGGCCGTAAAACCCTCTTCATATGGCTGATAACACTTTTGGCTTTGTCCTGTATTTTTTGCAGTTTGCAGTGTTTCCCCACCACTTCCTCCTCCAGTTGTTTTTAAAAAAGATGACCCAGGATATAATGCAAACAAATTAGCATCAATTTTATTTGTTTAAACTGAAAAATCCAGATAAAATGTGTCCTTACACACATTCTTATCAAAAGACCTTTACAGAAAAAATGGAGGGAATGTGTTATTGTTGTTTGTGTTTATATGGCATGTAAACATTATTTTGAAAACCCAGAGTAACTGCAGTCTCTCCCTGTGTTTGGGGGCCCAGCCTCCATGTTAGAAAATGTGTGTCTATTACAAACAACAGTAGAGTAAACACCTTGATACTTACATTCCCATATACATATCCCCCTGAAACAACTTTGACAAAAAATGTACCTCAATAAATAAAGTAAAATGAATAGATATCAATAAAACAATCAAACAAAGTTAAAAAAGTGCATACATTTTAGTTAGAGAACATCTGATGTTACCGTATTGAACAAACTAGACCTTACAGTTACACAAATGTCAAAAGCCATTGTCAGTGGCTGCACAATAATGCCTGTAAATATAAAACAGGAGATTTATTCTCCAGAAACACAAAGACATGTTAATGTTTTTCTTAGATCTGTTTCAATAGTATTGAAGCTGCAGCAATAATTGTGCTTTTAATGCACGATTACAAAAAGAACCAACTTCAAACTTGTTAAAAGTGGCTAAGAATGTGCCTCTGGTAGACACGTTGTATATTGGTAATATTACAATTGAGGTTTTCCTTTTTTGTTATTGTCAGCATTGCTTTGATTAGCTTCAAAAGTCTTATAGTCATAAATATGCTAGTTTTCTGCATATTTGTATTTCCTGTCATCAATAATCCATCATATTTAATCCAAAGGAGTGTTTTTTCCTTTAGGGCTAAAATGTTCAAATTTGTACCTTTTTTCAAGATGACAAATAGCTGTTTACAGAGGTAAAATTGAGTGAGGTTTGTGTGATTTCACTGGTCAGGTGCTGTCCAGTCACATGGATGTTTTGGGGATGGTTCTGGATAATGTGCAGCTGTATGAGAGCTCAAGGCAAGAGGCCAAACGGAGTCAGGTAAGAGCAAAAAGACACAGTATAAAGCCAGATTATCTCCCCAAGACTTTGTAATATAAATGTGACTAGTTAATGCTAATATGTATATTTTTGTTGTCATGGCAGGCCCTGATAGAGATGGCACAGGTTTTGTCAAAGGAGCACCATTCCTTTGAAGTTCTGCTAAGTAAGATGGCCGCCACCATTATGCCTTTCACACGTGCTCATTACTGCACCATCTTCATTCCCAGTGGTGAAGATCAGGTGTGTTATCTTTATAGATCCTCTATTTCATGCATTCTTCATATGGTTACTAATGTAGGTTATTTTCTTTGTCTATATGACGGTCAATACGGATTCAGAAAAAATCATTCCACAACATTAGCGATAATGGAAGCTGTAGAAATAATTACTGATACGATCGAACAAAAAAAATTTAGTATTGGAATATTTATTGATCTAAAGAAAGCATTCGATACAATCGATCACAACATACTTTGTCATAAACTTGAAAAGTTGGGCGTAAGGGGAAAAGCGCTGAATTGGATCAGGAGCTACCTGAATGGCAGATACCAATACGTCCAAGTAGCAGGAAAAAAATCAAGGCGCCTCAACACTATTTGCGGGGTCCCACAGGGGTCCGTATTGGGTCCAAAGCTATTTACTCTTTATATAAATGATATATGTAAAGTATCAGAAAAAATTAAATTCATACTATTTGCAGATGACACAAGCCTTTTCTCCTCGGGGGACAACCTGAAGGAACTGATCACAGTGACAAATGAAGAGCTAAACAAGCTACAAACATGGTTCAATATAAACAGATTATCTCTGAACCTAGACAAGACGAAATTTATGTTATTCGGCAACAAAAATAGAGACTGTGAGGCTAATGTAAATATAAGCGGAACCAAGATACAAAGGGTTAATGAATTCAAATTTCTAGGAGTAATCATCGACGAGAAGCTAAACTGGAAACCTCATATATCCTATACAGAAAAAAAAATAGCCAGGAGTGTATCAATACTGTGGAAAGCAGAAAAAGTACTAAATCAGAAATCACTTCTCACAGTTTACTGGGCTCTGGTGGCACCACACATACAATACTGCTGCGAAATATGGGGAAACAGCTACAAAACAAATATTAAAGGTATATTAACACTCCAGAAAAAAGCAGTGAGAATTATTCACCACGCAAGCTATAGAGCACACACAAATCAGCTGTTCATCACAGCAAAGATCCTAAAACTATATGACCTAATAAATTACAAGACTGTACAGATATTATATAAGGCTGCACATGATCAGCTGCCGAGGAACCTACAAACAAGGTTCATAAAACGAGAGGCAACGCACAACCTCAGAGGGTCTATGATTCTCAAAAAGAAAACAGTAAGAACAACATTGAAAGGGATGACAATCACAGTTAATGGAGTAAATCAATGGAACAGCCTCCAGGAAGAAACCAGGTGCAGCGGTACCATAAAAGAATTTAAAAAAAGAATACTGAGAAGATACTTTGACGCATATAAATATGTAAACATCTAGGAGTGGTTATACAAAACATGTACAGAGCTCAAGGATGTTGGTGGTTGATAAAACAAAACATGTGGGTTGTTTGGTCTGTAAGACAGCAGGAAAGACGAAATGTACCAAAACAATGATAGTGAATGACCTGATGATGTAAGTGAAGTGAGGCCGTATATCATATCAAACTACTGCAGAGAAACAGACAGTCTCAAAATGGATCCACTAAGCTGGGCTCTCAACGCAATCGATAAGGTCTTCTCAACCCGCCAAGCTGGCCCGGGAGAACCAAAATGTCCCGATGGAACATTCCTAGCTGGGTATGCAATGGACAGCTGGAACAAATGGAGAGTGGTGTGTCTGTCAATCCTGGAGGTGGAGGACGTGGAAGACGTGTTCTTGTTTGCATAATCGGAGACTGCGATTACAATCATGGGTCTGGGCCTCGGAGGGATTATGTGGAGGCTGAGACGCATGAAGGCTGAGTTTTTGGCAACGAAAGAGGTGATGCTGCTAGCATGCGATGAAATCAAGAGAGCGGTGGTCAGAGAAAGATGGCTCGCGCACCCGTCAACAAAATGGGACTGGGAGGCGGAAAGCGGCGCATGGCTGAAAACTACAGCAGAGCCGGGACGACAGTGCAGGAGCACGCCTGGGGAAGAGGAGAGTGGAGTCACGCGTCTAACACGTCTGAAAAGTGAAGAAAGAAAAGCAACGAGGGCACACCATTCCAACATTACCATCTACAACATCACAACCCCAACATCACAAACCGGGACTAACAACAACAACAACAACAAAGGATTATGTGGAACGAAGGATTATGGAATATGTCAAATACACTAAAAGGGAGTCTAGAATTAAGTAAGACCTCCATAAATAAATACAAATGCATAACAACTTGTTAATTTGTGGAAAAAAGGAGACTAAGTTCTAAATATTGAGAAAATGGGGACGGGACTAGATAAGCTCTGCTTCTCCCGTCTACCCTTTCGGACATGAATATTTGATCAACTATTGACAATGTGTGATGCTGTATAACTGTGTTGACGTGACCGAAATAAATAAATAAAATGAATGAAATGAAATGAAATATGGTTACTAATGTAGGTTATTTTCTTTGCCTCATGGTTTTATTTCAGGATTCCTTCCACAGAGTGATCCACCTGGAGTGTGAAGAGCTCGGATCAACTTGCCAGATTTATCGAAGGTACTGCAGCGTTGACCGGTGACTTATTACTGTTTTGTTTTTAACTGTATTGATTGGTTCTTTAAAATACCATCTGATTTTCATAAACCAGTACAAATTGTCTTTATCTAACATCCTTCATAAGCTAATTGCCTCCATGTCATTTTGCAGGGAACGAGACATCACTGATATTGACCAGTCATATGCCCTTCGAACTCTGTTTGCCATGGAAACCCTCAATGTGGTGGAGAATTCTGAGGGGTCAATGAAGAGTTTGATCTGCTGCCCTGTGAGAAATGAGAGGTCTGAAGATGTTATTGGTAAGAGCTCTGTTAATGCCAATAGGCTTCATATGTTATTTATTAACCCTTCACACTCAACAAAGGCCAGTAAAGACCCTATCCCTTTATCAGCTAAGTACACAACTATCATGCTCCATGAAAAGGGAAGTGGTCTTTTGTAAATAGTATGATCAAAACCATTAGGTAAATGTTTGCTTTTACCCTGTTAAAACTACTAAATCATGTGCTGGACACACAGATGAGACATACTGGTGCGCTATCTTCAATGTTCACACACATTTTGTCCTGAATCTAAAGAGCAGCTCTTTTCCTTGTTGGTAAAACAAAGAGATAATCACTAGGAAAGGATGTAAATTAAGGTAGGAAACAGCAACTAAAGTGAGGTTACCTCTTCTCAGCCATAGAATCTGCTACTTTTATGCATCTGTTGGTATGCAATATATAATTCAGGGGTTAGCTTCCGCTCATAATGAATGTAAGTTTATGAAGTTGTTTTTTCCATGAGTCCAAGTAGGGGTGGGCGATATGGCAAAAATATCTTATCACGATTTTTTAAAAATAAAGTTACAATCCCGATTTTATCACAAGTCTTTTTTATGTTGATTTTTTCTAGACTAATTTGCATGTTTGACAATTTTTTCCCTATGTTCAACATATAAAATGTAAAACCCTAAAAGAAAAAACATGAAAATTTAAGCCAAAGAAACTTTCTGAACCGGTTTTAAATTAAATAGTGCAGTTTTTATAAAAAAAAATGTGCAATAAATGTAAACATAAAAGGTAATGAACAAGAATAAAGTGCACTTTTGTAACATAAGAACTAAACACACCAAATAGCTTACTGAAAAGGGTCAAATATAAATGCAAACTTAAGTAACTGGTTATCTCTTAAAGTGCAACAATTTAGAGCAAATGTTATCTAACTGCAATGTCTATAATCAGTGAATAATACAGCTGCTTTCAATCTTCAAGCTTTTATCTCCTTTTCTCTTTCCGCCATGGCTTCATGCTACATAACCAAACAGGAGATCCCACCATGCACTGCGCGTAATGTGCTACGATTGGTTAGTCGGGTGCACGTCAAAGTCTCTGCGCCCACACAGACGATCTTTCTGCTTTATGAGATCATCCCCATGTTATAATCCTTAACGATTTAATATCATCATATCGCCCACCACTAAGTCCAAGGTTGAAAAACCATTCATTTTTTTAACTTTAATGTGCATTGGTTTGTAAGCTATTTCTTATGTCACAACGTTTGTTTTTAGTTATGTTAGACATGTCATTGTTTGTTTTTTAGAACTTTAATTATTCCCTTTAATCCTGAGATTATAATATAGTGGTCATTTAAAAAACAGATTTGTGTTTTCCATTGTGAATTGAATATTATCATATTAATTTAAAATAGCGTATTGAAATCATTCTACACTGTCCTGAGTCATACAAATGTAACTATGTGATTTATTGACAATCACAGTGATCTTTTAGAAGAAGGCATTACAGTGCAAGTATTACCACTTAACTCAAAGGTAACAGCCTGTTAACACTCTGAAAGGGTCATAGTTAGCAGACTGAAATTACCTTAAGCTTAAAATCTACACTTTATCTGTTGTCTTTTTTTTTTTGTTTTGTTTTGTTTTTTTACAAAATCAACTGCAAAGGTATTTCAGAAGTGGTTTAATGCTGATGTGAGCTTTCGTTGAACACTTGCTGCATAGTTTTTTTGTTTGTTTGCCTGTTTTGGTGGTAAAATACATTCATTTTTAAAGTGCCTTCCTTCAATGAAAAGCTTTCTATATTTCCTTTTACAAATTCACTGAGCAACGCATTAGAATAACATGGGGTTGGGCTGTATGAGCCAAATATAGGGTCAGATATTTCTGTTTTTAGCAAATTGTTCAGAAATTACATCTTTTATTTGAGCAAAGAAAATGTCAAATTATATTTATTAATGTAAATGTTAAAAATCAATTATTGATACTTATTATATATAGCAAGAAAAACTGAAGTCATAAGCGCCTAATATTTAGTAATTTAACCATTAAATCAGAAAAACCTGCAGACAAACTGCTATACATTGAATCTGTAGGTGTTCTGTCCCCTTGAATACAGCATCGTTAGAGATGATGAAACCTTCCTTTCTGTAAAGATCTTGTCATAAAAAGGTTAATTATTATAGTTTAGCTCAAAGGGATACAGAAAATTTTCCTTACTGCATAAATATTGTAGTGAGATTCAGTGAAGGTGATGGAACTGCTGGAAATGCTGAGGAAGATGGGCCCTTCATCTGCAACTTTTGAAAATGACAAACAACAAATAATCTTACAGCAATTGTTTGGACTTCCATTTTTGGAGCCAGGTGCTTTTGGAGCCTTTATTAATGACCTTTTATTTTTAATTATGATATAAATTTTCCTTGATAAAATAATTTGCATTATAATTTCCTGTTAAGCTTCAGACTTTATTGTTGCCTGGTGGTTAGTAAGCCTATTACTGTGAAGCATTTTCTCCATAAACAATCTTTTTACAGAGCATTTGGCCGGGCTTGATTTTTTTGAACTGTAATAATGTATAGATGATGTCTTACCTTATATGTCATTTTAAGAAATTAGCTTATTTCTTGGATATGTTTCTCAGCCCTAGGACAAGTTAAGGAATCCAGGTGAAGGCATGTTTATTATTTTGTTTTACTTTCGTCAACATGTTATTTTTTAATTACTTACAAATGCATTTTTATTTTGATATGCAGTAAATGCCTAATTTTACTTCTTTTTGTTACCTTTGAGTTGGTGTTACAACAATCAAACTTACGCCCATGTGGAATTTTTAAAAACTTGTTATGTTATCTTACCTTATATTCTAAAAATATTTTCTGTTATTAATTTGGTCAATTGAACTACATTTTCTTTTTTTGTATACAGCGGTGTGCCAACTAATGAGCAAAAGGTGCCGAGACTCAGGCGAGTTGGAGGCCTTTAATAAATATGATGAGCGCCTGCTAGAGGACCTGGCAGTGTACTGCGGCCTGGCTCTACTGTACGTCCAAGCAGTGCAGATCACTGAGGAGAGGAGGGCCAGTATTGAGGTCACACAAGAGGTGGGTGACCCTCTTATTCTTATTCTAAGTGAGAGTAAACAGTTGAAGAAGATCAGAACTCAAAATATTACTATTTTTTTTACAGGTTCTTGCTTATCATATGACAGCAGCCGAGCAAGAGGTCCAAGTGCTGCAGGTAATCATTGCCTTTGTTAAGAAACTTTTCTGTCATGTCCAGCCTCAGCAGAAATCCTTAAAAGTGTAGCATCACACAGAAACAGCTTTCTGCTCTCATTCTAAGCATCTGCTCCTCTAAGCTGCCTTCATCACCCTCAGCCAGCCTCTATTGTGCTGTCAGTCTGTCAGCAGTCCCAGAATAACCCTCGTGTTTATTTGTGCTCATCAGATTAATTGGCTTTTATACAAACCTACAACTAATGCTCCATTAACTTCAATCTCTTGATTGGCAACAGTCGCTCCATGTGAGTGACTGTTACTGCCTCTGAGTGACACAGGATTAAGAAAAAAGAACCACAGGGAAAGAAAATGCTAGATGTTTTTCTTTACAAGTTTGTTTTTGTTTTTGTTTTCAGGAGGCCACGATTCCTTCTGCAGAAGAAATGAATATTTTAGATTTCCATTTTTCTGATTTTGGTCAGCCAGAAGATCTAACCTCTCAGGCCACTGTCCGTATGTTTCTGGACCTTAAACTGGTGCAGGATTTCAACATTGATTACAAGGTAAATGGCACTTAAATACAACAGACCTGCTGAATGGGATTGATAACACTGTTGCTGAAGGAGTGACTGAGGCAAAACTGAGTTTGACTCCTGGAGCCGATCAGTGTGAGATAACACCACTTTCAAAATTATTTAAGAAACTCTTTCACCTCTCTCTCTGTCCCAGAATCTCTGTCAGTGGGTCCTGACTGTGAGACGTGGCTACAGGAACAACGTGCCTTATCACAACTGGAGCCATGCGCTCAGCACTGCTCAAAGCATGTTTGCAATGCTCATGGCCACAGATCAACTCCAGGTTCGTGTTTCTCAAAGACATGCATTACAGTTATTTCAAATAAGTTCTCTAAAATATTGCTCCATAAGTTAACCAAAGAAGCATAGTAATGAACATTCATGACTCCTTCTGCTTATGTTAAATCCAAAAGCATTACACACCACTTTAATTTTCTGTTTCACTCCAGAGTGAGAGACAAATTGTTATGTGATGTAGTAAACGTTTTAATTTATCAATCAATCAATCAATCTTTAATTCAAATTTGTAACAAGTGTTATCTCAAGGCACATTATAATAGAGCAGGCTGAAGCCATACTGTTTTATAGATACATATATTTGTATATGAAGTTCTTTTCCAAAATGCTATGAAAGCTAAAATCAAAAAAATGTAAATTACTCAGTGCTATTCTTTTTTATACCTATTGTACGATCAGACCTATCAGTATATAATTCCAGAAAGCTATGAATCCATGTTTAAACTGTATTTCAAAGTTCAGTTCCCCAGCCAACCCAATGGTGGGTCTGGCTAAATAATGTTAATACCTTCTAAATGAAAATGGATTTGTAGCGTTTTGGAAAAGAGCTCTTCATATATACACACACGTGTATACAGATGTGTATATACTGTGTGTATGTGTATATACATACATGTACTCAACAAGGCAGAGACAAATGGACTAAAAATAAGAATTTATGATGGTGACAGATCATTGAAGTTATGAATAAGTTTGAAAAAATGACAATAATATGATGCCTGCAATTCAGTGGCCATGCTCCCTCAGCATGTAATGATCATGGCTTTACCAGGCACGTGTTTGACGAAAGGACTTTAGTTAAGTCATTTCATGTTGACATTTTGAAATGGTTTCAGAGTTATAACTAGAGCTGTACAATAATATGAGCATAATATAAGTATGTGAAGATAATTGCTTCAGAGGTTGAATTTTCATTACCAGTATATGCAGAAATGAACATTTCTGTTGATATATCAAAATTTGAGTTTTTTCATTACTTCTTGTACCTTGACAAGTACTGTCTCATAATCACCTTACATACATTTTGTCAAATGAGGAGACCTTATAAGATACGGAGTTCATGTTTTTACTTTGTGCTCTTTCTCTTTGTTTTTGTTGCTGAATGTCTGTTTTTGAAGATGAATACATCTGTCATTGATGGTAGTGTCATTTTATATCTATAAACAAAACACACAGACCGTAACATGAGAAATAAAAGCTAAATTCTGATATATTCTGCTATTTTTATAATATATAAAGTTTGCATACACGTTGGTGCTGTAGGAACAATTAACAAAGTACTGGCATGGTATCAAATATCATGCATCCTCAAACAGACTTTCATGGTGCCTCTCGTGCATTTCTCTGTGTACAATGATCTGTTTAAAATTAAATGTGGACTTTACCATAAAACAATACAAACAGTATTAATGTTTTACTTCAGATGCTGTTTCTTGCCAGTATATGCCACTGTATCCAGCTCTGAACTATGTCAGACTGTCACACATTTTGCTTATTTTTTTGCTCATAAAATGATCAGCGAAGTCTCATAGACTGCCCTTATGTTGATGAGAGAGCCATTTGAGGACTGTAGGGATTTTTAGACTCACTGCCGTCTCACTTATTTGGAGTGAGATTAATTTTAGACCTCTATAAAAGCTCTTAACTTCTCAATAATGGGATCAGTCTGGAGTAAGACCTTAGTGACCTCTGCTGTTCTTTTATTTTTGTCCCTCTTCCTCCCTCCCTCTCTCTCTCTCTCTCTCTCTCTATTTCTCTCTCTATTACTCTCCCTTTTAGAGTGTGTCTCTATCTCTGTCTCTCTTTCTAAACGCAACTATATAAAGCAGGTTCAACAAAGAGTGTTTGTGAATTAACTTTGAATTCTTTCCCTGTTTTATCTACACACCATCCCCCTCCCTCTTTTCTTTCTCTTTGTTTGTGCTTCAGACAATTTTTTCCCGTTTAGAGATTTTAGCACTGATGATAGCCACTCTGAGTCACGATCTTGACCACAGAGGGGTCAGCAACTCTTACATTGAAAGGTAAAATTTCCTTTTCCAAGTTAAATTCTTTTGTATTTAGTTTTATTTCTGTCCTGGTAATTCGATCCTCAGCCCCAGTTCTCTGACTCTAAACCAGATTTTGTTTCTGTCTCTCTTTGTGTCTCCCTCCAGGAGTCAACAGCCCTTAGCTCAGCTCTATGGACACTCCTCTCTTGAAAACCACCACTACAACCTGTGCCTGTTCATTCTGAGTAACACCGTAAGACCTTACCGACACATATCTACACTTATTTTATCTCCTTTGTCACGCTTTTGTCCCTTGTGTATACATGCCACAGGTATCCCTTGTCACACTTCATTGAACTTTGACTATAATAATTTCCATCACACACATGCTCATACACTGACAAATGAAGGATTCAGTCTGTAGATCAATAAAATGTATTTAGCTCAATGAAAACTGAAAGCATGACTCAGAAATATATATACACGTGTGGCAAAAAAAATGTTGGTACCCTTCCATTAAAGAAAGAAAAACACACATGGTCACTGAAATAAATCAAAACTGGCAAACGTAATAATAAATAAAAAATTACTGAAAATCAACTACTGAAAATAAGACATTGCTTTTGAACTGTGGTTGAAGAGATAAAAAAAACCCAAAACAAAATAATGGAGCAGAGCTAAGAAATAAACAGAGTTTTAAATATATAACTTTTTTTTTTTTTTTTACCAGATACAGGATAAGACAGTGTTGTTTTTATCTGTTTTATGGTATTGATGTGAAAACAAAAACAAATTGTATCCCAGATACTAAACAGTCTGTTTTCAGAAATATAGGGCTTATACACAAATGGGCTTACTGTTCCCAAGATGTTTGAATGTTTTAGTCTAAATGGTTATTTATAAAATATCTATTTTATGTAGTATACAAAGCATTTTTTCTGTTAGTAAAATCAAAAGGTTTCGATAGCTATTTGTTTCCATGGCAACAAAAACAGAAGTGCTTGACACCAAGGGCCCTATTCTACAAAGCAAGTTCAGCCTAGCGAGACAGCCTTGGAGCTACCTCGCTGAGCTGAGGGCAGTAGCCGTCGGTCTCGCTAAACAGTCTGACGACGCTGGTTATCAACCTCATAAGTGGATCCAGTTATGCAATGAGCGCATGCACACATATAAGGCGGAGCCCGCCGCATCTGACCAATCGCGAACATGGACCAGTCTGGAGCGTCAGAGCAGGCAGGAGAGAGAAGGACAACCTACTTCACACAGGAGGAGCAGGAGGCGATCATGACAAAGTATGAAGAATTAAAACATATAATAAAGTCAAAAGCAACACCGTCGCCGCTGCAAAAGCATGGAAGGAGTGCTGGCAGAAAATTGCTGACAGTCTCAATGCATAAGCATAGCGTGCAAAAAAACTTTTGTGCCATTATCATCCTGAAATAGCACTGTTCAGTATGCACTTTTATTGTAACAGGCACCAGACATGTCTAATTCATTTCTAAGATGAATTCATTCATTTGTTCATTCCTATCGTGTTTACATTTTTTGTGTGATATGTAGGCCACATGAGCCCTACATGAATTCCTGTCACAATTTTAAGACGGGCAATAAAATATTGTCATGGAGCAGAAGTGTTGGCATTGAAGATCTCGTTACAGCAATGAGAGTTCTTCTTTCCCTTTAACTACCTGTAGCAAGTGTCATGTACTGTGTAGTGACTCTAAATCTGAGTCTCGTTTCAGCACCGATCAAAGTGGCACAAAAAGATCTGGGGGGATTCCTCCCTCAGACTTTACTCCTGCAGAGGAGCTGGCCCTCTGCAGCCATTGGGTCAGCTCATTGGTCAGTGGGCGGGGTTTTTGTAGTCCGCAAGTTCAATCTGGAACCTGACCTGCCCCGGAGCAGGTTAGCCGTTCAGCATACGTTGCCATGGAGACTCGCCTCGCTAAGGAGTGATCCCGTCTCGTAGAACAGGGAAACCGGAACCTACCCTCAAAGCTACCTCGCTAGGCAGCAATCCTGTTTCGTAGAACAGGGCCCTAATGTTGGATTGTTGAAACATTTGGCCCTAGAAAAGACACCCTCGCTCCTCACCAGGCTCATCAACTTAACCAAATGTTTTCACCAAAATGTAATATAGTACAAGCCAGACTGTGATCTTCTGTGCATTTTTCAATAAACATGTGATTGATTATAAAGTTTCTATACTATCTGTCCACATAACAGTAGAACTGCAAAGATTATATCAAGTCTTTTTTCTCGGCCCATTTATTGACCATCAACAAGACCTTATAAGCAAACCTGGCTTACTGGCTGCTTAGTACACACTATTTTTGTTTATGAGTACAATAATGTACATATTCATATTTTAGCTTGTTGTCAGCTTAGGAGTTGTACCTAAATTATTAAGCTTACTTTATCTGAAAAGGTAGAAATACCAAAATAAGTAGTTTCACTTCCTGAACAATTTTTGAGAACAAAAACAAATTACTTAATTCTGCAAGCTGTAATGACCTAACAACCTGTGTTAGTCTTTGACACTAAGAATATCTTCCCCACTCTCAAGTGAGGTTATGTTTATAACTAATTCACCAGCAGTTTCAATCTTACGGTGCAAAAAACAAATGTACAAAAATGTGCAGCCTTGACTTAGTAACTCCATCAATTGCATTAGGTTTGTCATGTAGCTAAAGAATAGGCACATTCAAAATAAAGAACAAATCTTACATAACAAGTGCTAGACTGTTGTTTACTAAAATTATATTAAGGTCAAACCTTAGATTTTGGAATGTGTTGTAATTTTAAAATGAGCAGACCATTTTTTATGTAAAGTAGAGATGGAAGATCAGCTGTCCACATGGTACTACCACTACCTTACAAGGAGACTAAGCAGAGCAAATTAGCAGAAAATGGGAGTCTCTCGAGGTCAAACTCTTTGTTAAAGACCAACTAGCTAGACAGTATAGTTATGTAAAATTAGGAACCAAGAAGCTCTTGACACTTATTATTAAGCAGTGTATTTCTCTGTTAATCAGCATACTTGAAAGCAGCCAGTTAGTGGATAGTTATAGTCTATAGACCCTAAACTAAAGTTATTTTGTCTCATCTTAATGAGAAAAATATTTGGATATACCTCATGTATGGCTACTCAGCTAAAACCTAGATATGATTTCTGGTTAATATTACCCAACAATATTCTGAATTATAATATTATCCTGTTCTCATAGAATTTTTGATGTTTTCTGCTAGCTAGTGTGAATTAAAGATGTTAAACTGCTCCTTTTAAAGTCAAATTAAGAAAAGAAAAGTTAAGTCTTAACCTGCTCCTTTCTTTTTCCAGGGTAGTCAGATTCTTAGTAATCTCTCCAAAGAGGACCACAGATCTGTGCTACAGATGATCAAGAGAGCAATCCTTGCCACTGACCTGACCGTCTACATGGAGTATGTTTAAGCAAAAATATCGCAAAGTTGTTGACTAAGCATTGTGCTTGTCTTGTTTGAGCTCTAATGATCTCTTTTTTTATGGCTGTTAGGAGAAGAAAGGAGTTCTTTTGTCTCACAAAGAAAAGTAAAGTGAGCTGGAAGGGTGAAAGACAAAAAGATTTATTGAGGTAAAAGTTATATAGATTTAGAAGTGAAGTGAAAGCACAAACCTCCGCCAAGGCATTTCCTGAATTGTCGGACAAGTTATCAGCAAAGATGTGGAAAACTGTTCTATCTTGCACTGTTAACAAATCCTTGAAAAATCTCCTGGATCCACATCTGGGTTAAGTTGCCACCAAATTTTAATTAATTGCCATGACCAGCATGCCCCCGAAAATCTCATCAAAATGTGTTCATGACATTTTCCAGGTTATCTTGCAAATGGGCAAACAGACAAAAACAATATCTCCTTGGCGAAGGTAATTTATAGAATAAAAAATGCATTGGTTAAAGTACCGTTCCTTTAAGATTCATATTACCACCTTACAGGTCCATGCTGATGACAGCCAGCGACCTTTCTGCCATCACAAAGCCTTGGTGTGAACAAAGAAGGGTAGGTCCCCCTTTTTTTTTCATCAGAACACTTCACACTTAATCATTCAATCATTTTAAGTTCACAGCAACCTCTCTCTCAAAATAGATTGCCAACCTGGTTGCCATGGAGTTCTTTGCACAGGGGGACAAAGAGAAAGAGGAGTTCAAAATAAAGCCTATGGTGAGTCTTGCTGACTGTAGTTTGCCTTTTTATTTTATGTTTTTATGACTTGAAGTTTGTCAGATTATAGGCATTGGCTAATTCCATCTGTTGTCTCTGAATGAATGTTCTATGAAGAGGAAAAGTGGAAAAAGCCAAACAAATTTATCAAATTTGCATTCAAAGGAAGACCAAAACAGGGTAGGTTGGAGGAATGGTTAGCAACCAGACGTGACCCATATACATGTGACTGTCGGTCTGGGTTTGAATCCATCTCAGCCCCCTCACAAGCCTGCTCACTGTCCCTCTCTCTCCTTTCAATGAAGGCACAAAAGGCCCAACACATAATGTTTAAAAAAGTAGTCCAAAACTAACAAAACATAACATAACCGACATGAAGCATAACTGATATATTCTCTAAGTCTATTGCACATTCTTGTGTCGTTAGTTTTCAGCCAGTTATTCCAATGGACTTTAAAAGAGTTGTAGGTGGGACACTTTCTGACCACCCTTGACAGGTAAAACACCAACCTAATGTGGTACACCTACAGGGAATGTCACAGTCTCGGCAAACTCAAGAGAGCTCTGGTAGTTCTGGCAGAGGTACGGTTATTTGAGTCGAAGCTGAATATCAGTTTATGAATTTCCTTAGGGGCGGGGGGGCTTTCCTCAATTGCACAATGCTTGAGAGGCTTATGTGACTCCATATAAAAACAAAGCAAAAATGTCTTGCTCTGATTTTTTTCTTTGCATTTCTTTCCTCCACAGGGCATAATGAACAGAGAAAACAGTACTCGTCTGCCTCTTCTGCAGGTAGAATACATCGATGACGTCTGCTACCCACTCTACAAGGTGTGTAACTACTGCAGTTCACTCTGTTTATGCAGATCTACACTTTATGGTGCACACTTGCATATGGGTGCATGATTCTGTGCTGTTATCTTTACACTTGCTCTAATTTTCCATGTCTTATCACCCTAGTAATCACACCTTACCTTGATGGTTCTCTTAGGCTGTATCAGCGCTGTTTGACCCCTGTTTGCCACTGTTGACTGGATGTAAAAAGAACAGAGAAAGCTGGCTGCAGCTTGCCAAAGAAGGAGAGGAAGACAGCGAAAGTAGCTTTTGCAGCATTACCCTGGCCCCTGAAGACGATAAGTAACAGTCACATCAGAAGAATGGAGGACTTGGCAGATGATAAAGAAAATGATATGGTTTATCTGCTTTTATCAGTTTTTTTTAATGCTACTACACTAACCCACAGCACTCATTCCTGAGCTTTGTGTACAAAAACCTAAAGGGATTTACAGTAAACATGTAGACAATATCTCAGGAAGAACTGTTATGTCTGTTCTCTGTAATGAATGCATACTCAAATGTCAAAAAGTATAAGTGTGTTTGTGTATATGCAAAACTTGAAAATAGATATTGAATTTTGGCTGGCTGCTACTGTTAACACTGTTATGTTACTAAAGTGGATAAATAAATTGTTTTTCCAGAAAACTAAAATTTCTTATGGACTGATTCTTGTCTCATGTCTTTCTGCATGTTGATTACCTCGCAGTCAAAGTTAGAGACCAGAATTAAAGACAGTAAGACTTGTTGAGGAATTTGCTATATTTTGTGTACCTTTATAGAAGAATATAGATGTACTTATTGGTAGTGTTATTACTCTGTGAGGTGTGCATTGCACATTGCATTTCAGATAGATCAGCCTGATTCAATGTCTGTAATCAGGCTGATCCATCTTGCCAAACTCCAATCTACAACCATTGTAAGTGGCAAGAAGGAGGAATTCCGAAACAACGTCCTTTAAAGCAGGAAGAGCGGGAACTACACATGTAGACAGCAGGATGTGACTGCTTGTATCAAGATGAGTATATTTTCTCATATCTGGACCCCATTTCATTTTTAAATAAGAAAAAATAACACTGAAAAACTCTTGAAAGAAAAGACATTTTCACTCCACTTCTGACATAGGCTACATATTTTGCCAAGAGTTTGTTTAATGCAGTGGCTTAAAGTCTGTCCTTTACACAGTGGCTGCAGTGCTTTCCCAGTAGCCTACATTTATGTGACTGGTCAATAATGAATAAAGAAGACAAATCTGCAAAATCCAAGAAATTCCTAAACTGAAATAGTGAATTTACAAGCAAAAGATGACCTGAAATCTCCATTATGATGACGCTGGACCTATGACCTGATCATGTAAATTCAAACTTGTCCATCAAAAAGTGGATAAAAAACGAAAAAAAAAAAGAATTCTGAAAGATTATGGTAAGAATTATTTACCTTTTTCTCATTTCTTTTTCGTCTTCATAACCAACGAGGTTATGTTTTTGCTGGCGTATGTTTGTTTGTTTGTTAGAAAGATTAACAAATGCAAAAAACTACTGGTAAGGTTTTGCTGAAAATTTCAGAACATGATGGTAATGGTCCACCTAAGAAACGACAAGATTTTGTTGGTGATCCAGATAACCTCCACTAGCAAATTTTGCTCAAACTGGCAAACAAAAAATGATATCAACATGATCCTGAGTGCAAGGAGTAGGTTTACAGGGCCAAGGAGTCATTTTATGCTGCTAACTTTATCATGGAAATATTCCTTATAGATGTAACAGTTATATGCCAGCTACCTTGGTGGAGGTCTGCGCTCTCTGGGTGCTTTCAGGTGAAAAGCAGCAGCTCTGTACATTTCTAGCTCAGGTGTGTTGTCCTGCAGTTCGGCCTCTAGGGGGCAGTGACGCGCTTTAAAGTCGTGCAGCTGTTGGCTTATTCACTCCGCAGAGGAAGTCGCTGCTGGGGAGACAAGAGGAAGAAAATGACAGGGCGCGCAAAAAGAAAAACCAAATCCAGTCAGGTAATCCTATACGGTTTCCATCCCCTCGTTTTGGCAGCCGAAACACTCGCTTAAATCAATATTACTAGGCACAACGTTCCTCTTCCTGTAACGTAGTGATAACAGCATGTGTGAATGAGGCTGTGCTGAGCACGCCGCCTGAGCTGCAGTGGTCACAACATGGCAGCAGCACCGCGAACAGAAACACAATGCACCGTGTCCAGACATGCCTCAGACCTGCTCCAGACGCACATACAGCTGCCAGAACACGATGTTGACCTCACGTTTGCATGTTAATTAGTTAAGTAGAGCTCTAGTACTGTTGTAATGACTGTGGAGAACAGTGTAAATCAGTAGAGCACGTCTGTAAAATAACGTGATGTGATGTGTATTTACCAAACTCTTTAGCGAAGAGAATAATCTGTCAGAAGTGTAAACGACTGTCAGCAAACGCCTCCAGCTGTAAATATCATAAGAAATATATCCTTTGTGCTAGTGTCGCACTAAACAAACTGAATTTGTTTGAGCTGCCTCCTCCGCTCAGTGCACAACACTCAATGAACAGGGACTGTGGTCCGAAAACACCCGGACTGACTCCGTGTTCAGTCCAGATTCAACTGCAACAGTTATTGTATTACTCTAAAGCTGCTTATGGGTCAGCTTCTAAATACTTTGTCTCTCCACTGTTTTAACCCAACCCAGCTCTCAGTTATGTCTGTACTGTACCACAGAGATAAACAGTACCATGCTCTACAGATCTATTGGACCACCTCCTAATGAAGGGTTTATGCCACAGCTGACCTTCATCAGTTAGTCAATCAGTCAAACTTTTTTTTCTATAAAGCACTTTTCATACACAAAATGTAGCACAAAGTGCTGAACATTCAAGTAGACAAGCAGATAAGAGTCAGGGGAAAATAACAATTAAAGTACTACAAAAAAATAAAATAATATAAAGCACGCCCCCCCAGCCCACATTTAATACAGGCAGACACTCACGCACACTCGTGCAAATAAACATTAATATGAATAAAATCATCTTTTATGAACCAGACCCTAAAAAATGATTTTTCTTATACACGAATTTTCATATGTGCCAAAAAACGTAAAACTCAGTGTTATTTCTTGATTTAGATATCAAGTACTAGTCATTTACTTGCATTCCCAATTTTTTTCAGTGGAGGAACATACTTTAAGTATCACTTTTTCATTTATTTATAAAGCACCTTTAAAAACAGTGCTTTAATAGACAGTGCTTTAAAAAGGCAGTACAATAACCCTGAATTCCCTCTGTCTTCTGTGTTTATTCATCATGTTGTAAAGTAGGGATGTGCCACCATATTGGAGGTTTGCCAATATCTGATAAGCTGGAATTTCCAGTTATCATTGCTGATATTTTCTGCAAGACTACAATGCATCACCTTTACTAACACTGACCTGTTTATCTAATTGGGAGAGCATATTTGTGTTAGATATTTATGTAGACCACGGAAAACATGATTGTATTCTGTAATAGAAGATGAATGTGTTTAAAATGTAAAGATTTGGCCAACAGCCGATATATGTGATTCATATGGCTAATATATATCCAAGTATCAGCTGTGTTGTGCATCCTTGGAGCCTAATAGGGTGTAACAATACATCAATACACCAGTGTATTGCAATATATGGTGCTATACTGTACTGTATTGTCTGATATTTTTAGTACAATATTGTTATTCTTTATTATTCAGTAATTTATGGACATTTAGAATATTTGTCACTTTTGTGTTGCCTCCATTTGATACTCAGTTTTACTCTTTGTGTGTGCACTCATGCTCATCCTGGTGTCTAAGTGCCCTATGTTGACCAGTTTGATTGTACTTTGTGAAATCTTTGAAATCTTACAGCTTTGTGTTTACTAGTTTTCTGCTTTGCCATAAATGTCTACAGGAGTCAGGCACAGGCAATCGGGAGGTGAAGAAAACCCGAACAGATGAATCCAAAGAAGTGCCGCTTTCTGAGGTGGACGCAGAGCAGCGTGATGAGATCATGCAGCTGTACAAGCTTCAAATGCCAGAGGATCTGTATCACTTCTGGGACTTCTGCAAGGAGCTTTGTCCAGACAGCCCTCGAGGTAAGCAGTCTGCACTGATTGCAGGTAGGGATGTAACGGTTACCGGTAAAATGGTAAACCGCGATAAAATTTCCCATGATAATCATTACCGTGTCCAATTAAAATTACCGTTATATCGTGCTTGATCACCACACTGCCTCAGTAACGCACGGTGATGCTGCTCTTTGCCTGGAAAAGCCGGAACTATGTTTTTGTCCTCGATTAAGGAGCCTCACACGAGGTGCACATGCACAGTTTGCATTGTTTGGCCTCTGAGTCTGACACATTTATTGACAAAAAAGACAAAAGAACTGTTATGAATATAACAATAAAGGGGTTAAATGATTTCAATTCTGTGTAAAAGCACTTTTAGAACATTTTGAGCACACTGAAACAATATCGTGATAATAATGATAACCGTGATAATTTTGGTTACAATAACCCTGATACAAAATTTTCATATCGTTACATCCCTAATTGCAGCACAGGCATAGACAGGACGGAGGTTCATCTGACGTTTCATCAATTGAATGTCTGTAGAACAGGAAGCAGGATAAGCTACACATAAGAATTTTCTAAATCTGAAGAAAAATTTCATCTGTTAGAAATACCACACATGAAGATAAAAAATCAGGCATTGATCAGTTTTGATCACACGGTGTGTGGTTTGCTCCAGTAATCTCAACACATCACACCACACACATAACCATTCTGTCCCGATATAGTGTATAGTTCTCAAAGACAGAATTCTCGCGTGATCAAATGTGGTCTAACACAAACGAAGAGGAGGAAGCATAGCGACAACCATAAAGGTTGTCAATGGTCACAACCGGAAAACACGTCAAGCTGCATGGGAGAGGACATATGAGAAGAGGGAATGATGGTGGACAATTTTTGATGGGAAATCAGGAACTAAACAAAAGAAAACACTGTTGAAAAATCCTGGAGACTGCGAGAACTTTGTATTTATGTTCTAAGTCGTCGGTGCTTGTTTTTATTTACCTCTTATTCCTTGTTTCTCAATCATCTAGATCAATCTTCTACATTTTTGGATTTTTCAGCCAAGTAAAAAGTATCTTTATTGATTTGATATACAATGAATCATTTATAAAGCTTGAAAGAATTGCTGCATCATTCACTTTTTAAGAAAAGCAGTGTAAAGACAGTTACATTAAACAGTCATAGTTTTGCTGTTTGGATCTTTTACTCATTTTTTGGTTTGTTTTAAAACAAATCCCACTGCTCACAAACTGCAGCCCTCTGGCAGCAACTTCAGCACACAGACTCGTGAGTGGAATTTTCTACCCAACTGTGTCTTTACAAACTAGAAAAAAATATGAATAACACATTATGACAACATGACAATGTTGAAGTGAGGGGAGATACCAAAGACAGTAAATAAATATGATGTATTTACAATACTAAACTGCTGTTTGTCTTTCCAAAGTTTATGATGACTGATATATTAGCTTAATCAAAATGCTAGCACAAGTTATTCATTGAGGTGGAAAGGTGCCTCTGCTATTTCTCTCCAGTATTTCACTTTTTCAGTCTTCAGTGCCTTTGTGTTGTGTCTACAGTACATTTGTCTCATATTTTTGTCTCCAGGGTATAACTTTGGTTTGTTTATGTCTGTAATTGTTGTAGATTCAGAGTGTCCTATGCTCTCTTTGGTCCACATACATGCCATAGCAGAGAAAAAAAATTTAGAGACATGAAACAACTATGTTAACATTGTAGACTGTCGCTCCAGAAAGCAAAATTTGCAATCAACTGCTCCTGAAAACTTAACACTCTCAGGCAAGGCAAAAGTTGTACTTAAACCATACACCTGACCCTGACGAAAGTGTCTGCCCCGAGTGTGATGCCTTTCATGAATGATTGTCCTTGTTTGTCACAGTTAGACAGTTTGAAATGCGGAAAGTGTCCTCTTTGTTTCGATTTTTACAGTAGATTTATCCAGTGATTACTTTTGACCTTACAGTACAAAACAAAATGAAGAAGATTTTTGCTTAAAGTCCCCAGTTGTGTCGATCAGGCTCTGAGCCACACACTGGTGTAAATTGGATGTTACAGCATTTTAACACATACAGGACACACAGACTCTGAATGCACAGAAATTCGTTCTCTGACTAATATAGAAACCACAGCCTGACGTCCGATGTAGTTGAAATATGTAAACAAGAAAACTGGTTGTTCAGTTCCCATCTCACCAAAGCTGTATCATGGCATGCTGAGGGTCTCAAGACTGACTTTCCCTGGCCTGGAGGGTCAGTGGTGCATGCCAGTATAGCAACAACATAGTGCTCCACTCTAGTCCTGTTAAGTTTCTGTTTGAGAGAGGCATATGTGCTGGGAGTTCTCCCCCTCTAACTTAATGTCTGATTTTCCGCTTTATATTTAATGTTTTTAATATGTGTTAACACTAGGGCTGAACAATTAATTGCAAATTAGATTAAATCGCAATACAGCTTGTTGCAATTTTCAAATCGCAGACAGTGCAATATTTTTAACCCAAAGTGTGTTGAACATTTTGGCATTGTGATGTAATTTCTCGCAATTTCATGCCTGTTTTAACCTTTTTAACCCAGTTTTTACAACTTCATACCTATCTTGCTCCCATTCATCTTTATTTTTTGGCCACTGTCAGATCATGTTTGGAATTTTTACATGTTTTTTGAAATTTAATCCCAATTTTGCTGCTATAATCAATTTTCCTTAGTCACTTTTGATTTTTTTTGCCTTTTTTTTTTTTTGCAATTTCATACCTATTTTGCACCTATTAACTGTTTTCCGTTTTCGTACCATTTTTTTACCCAGTTTTTACAATTTCATACCTATTTTGCTTCTGTTCTTCACTTCTCCACTTTTTCTCAAATCTTTTATCCTTAGATTGATTTAATGTCATATTGGTTATACTCTAAAACGATCTACTGCTTATGGTGGTTTAAGAATACATAAGATGAGGAACATTAAAACAATCACAGAGTATATCGCAATTAGATTATTTTCTCAAATTGTTCAGCACTAGTTAACAATAATGCTTGTTAAAAGGGAACTATTTAATAATACTGATAATATTGTTATTTGTTTTTATACCCGTCGTTTGAGTTTCCTTCTTTGGTTTTGCATTGTTGGATGCTTTTGTTTAGTTTCATCCACAAAGAAACTTTCCTTTAGTTTAACTGAAGCAGCCTGTCAGTCATGTGGTTCATAATATTAGTATTTTTCTGGTAACCCACTCCAGGTGCCCTGAAAGACATATTGGATCTGCAGCTCGTTGGTCCTTTTGACATTCTTGCTGGAGCTCACAAAAATTCCAAGAAACCCGAACCCAACTTTCACCTCCACTGGAGGTATTTTTATGATCCACCTGAGTTTCAGACCATCCTCCGGGGCAGTGAGGACAGTCAGCACCACATTGGCTATTACAGGTAAAAAGCACAGATCTTTTTTTTAAGACTATATCTGTGGTCCAGTGATACTGCCTTTATTTAAGTGATTTAGCTTCCTTTAGTGGAGCAGGATATGTGGCCACTAGGCAGATACTTAATCAGCAGTAGTAGTTTTCATTGACTTCAATTTGGTGTACCTCAATTTCACAGAGATACTCCTGACTCTTTGCCGTGTTTTGTCGGGGAAAATGAAGCAAAGAAAGGCTACACTATTGCAAAGATGGGGGACAATGTTTTTGCTGCTGTTCTGTGAGTATAATTACCACATTTTTCAAATATGTACAAGAAAAAAATTGTATGATGAGTAATGATAAATTCAAATATTTTAGTTTAGAAGAATACCATATTGTGGTCAAGTGTACTGTCCCCAGTGGTGATGGAAAAAAAAGATTCATTGAAGTTTACCTTCTCCTTTAGTTTGTATTTGTTGAAGAGGAGGAAAGACAAAGACTGCAAAAAAGCAGACAAAGACGCCTTGGAGAGTTTAGAGGTCAAGCTTAAAGAGCGAGCAGAGAAACTGGGCTTCTCTTTAGAGCAGAAGACTGAAAGAATGAAGAAGAGAGACAAGTTGGTAAGTCCTTATCTACCGTCAAATGTTTTTGAAACTCGCTTTGAACTTTTCATATTTCAGCTACTATTTGTTTTTCCTTATATTACTAGTTAAACTATAGCACTGTGTCTTTCTGGCTACTTTGCACTGCAGCCCTTAATGCTCAATTCCGATTTATTGCTCAAATCAGATTTTTTTTTTTTGGCTGTTCAGATTACATCTTTAAATGTGGCCTGTCTGCAGACTGTGATGTGAACAGCTCACACGTCAGAAGTGACACGCATGCTCACTTGAACTTTGAACATTAATGACATCACGCACAGAATGGTGTGATGAGGGGCAACAAACACAGACAAAAACTGTGCTGCACAGTTCTGGAGAAGAACCTGAGGTTACAGCAGCTCACCTTGAGTAAGCTCTTATTAAAGTAATTATAGGTATATTTTATTTCTTATAAACCTTAAGGCAGATGCTCTTTCCCGTTGACCCTGCTGATTACAGATCGCTGCTGGAAAGCAAAACATCTCAGAGCCATAGCTCGCTGAACAGGTGAACAAAGAGGTGAAAAGTTAATTTTAGCATCTGTTCTGATGTTTCAGTTCGTCTGAGAGCAGATCAGACCAGAGCAGACTGTTCACTGACTGACGCTGTCTTGTAAGCATATGGTAGCACGCAGATGCACACAGATGAGATGGTCAGCAGTGGATCATCAGTGTCTCCATGTCCTGTAAACTGTTATTTATTTATTTTTAATTTTTTTTCAGAGTATTGCGTCCATGCAGACATTCAAATATTCACAACACTCCCAAATCACAGAACAGCATTTGAAGTCTATATTATTAACTTTGTTTCATCTTATGAAGACTTCAAATTGCTGGTCATATCCTCGTTTTTCGGGCTTCTTCCGTATTGCATTCTTGTTCTTTAAACTACTCCTTGTTTCAGTCTTCTCTCATTGTCCATCTCCAGTGTTCGTTGTTCTTCTTTGATGCAGCACCCTTTTTCTTTTCTTTTTTTTTTTCCTTTTTAAATAAATCCCCCTCCCTCCCCCCAAACATGATCAAAAAATAGAACAATTCGGTTACATTTACATTATACCCATATTTAGGGAGAGCCTGAGTAAACATTAATAACTAGATAACAAGATATATATAGTCAAGAACATAAAAAAAGTTAATAGTATTAAAACATCTTCGTAAAACATGTACAACAGGATGTATATAACAAAAAAAAACATGAGAGAGATTTTGCACCTCAGCAGGAGGGTGAACCTAGGAGCTCTAAAATAAGTTTTGACAATGTTATTATAGTACAGTGGAAAACCTGTAATTTCATTTGTATTTTGGAGTCAGGGGGAGACAATCTACTATTTTTCATCCCTCAGATAGGTTGAGTCTTTTGAGGAAGGACAGCCATTTAAACCATATCTTATTAAATGTATCCATTTGTTGATTGATTGAACAGGTGGTTTTTTCCACTGACTGTATTTGTGACGGTTGTAGTTATGACCCAGAAGCAAGCAGATGAATATGAGCAATGAACAGTCTTTATTTGACAGCAATTCAGACACAGTTCAGAGTGGGGTTTGAACCCGCGACCATTAGATCTGCAGAGGAGTGCTCAAACAACTGAGCTAATCAGAGGATGCTCAGACAATGGTTCACTCAGTCTTTTCAGGGGAGAAGCTGCGGCTTGAGCGGGGGTTGAACCCGCGACAGCAAGATCTGTAATCGGATACTTTACTGATTGCGCCACACAGGGGATGCTCAGACAGGGGCTCACACAGTCTTTACAGGGGTGTAGCTGCGACTTGAGCGGGGGTTGAACCCGCGACAGCAGACTTTGAAGGTGAACACTTCTTTGATTGCAACACACAGGAGGAGTCCAAAACTGAGACCCACACAGTTTAAACAGGAAAAAGGCTGTGGCTTGAGCGGGGGTCGAACCCGCGACAGCTAGATCTGTAGTCGAACGCTTTACCGACTGAGCCACACAGGAGATGCACTGACAGAAGGTCACACAGTCTTTACAGGAGGAGGTGATGCAGGCTTGACTCACACACAGACGAGCAGAGGCGTTCAGGAACACTCGGAGATGTGATTCAGGCGAACTCACGTTGTCGAAGACAGGCAGGGAGTCAGATACCAGGCGGATGGCACAACGTAGGGCAGACAGGAATCGGCAACAGAAGACTGAAGCAGGATCAGATACCAGGCGTGGAACACAACGTAGGGCAGACAGGGCTCGGCAACAGAAGACTGAAGCAGGATCAGATACCAGGCGTGGAACACAACGTAGGGCAGACAGGGCTCAGCAACAGAAGACTGAAGTAGGATCGAAAGCCGGGGATTCAGACAGGCGGGTGAATGCGGGACAGAAGCTAGTAGATACCTTGAAGTCAAGCCGAGGGTCAGGCGTGTGAGGCAAAGTCTGGGCCGAAACTTGTCGGCAACGGGTGATCAATCCGGGAAACAAGTCTGGAGTTCTCAGCATGAGTGCGAAGACAGTCTGACAACGACTGAGTGTGGAGCTGGGGCTTTTGTAGCTGGCTTGATTGCAGGAGACGAGGTGCAGGTGTGAGCAGCAACACAGGTGAGGTGAGTCTGGACTGATTAGAGTGCAGCAGGGAGTGACAGGCTGCGGATGAGGCTGAGGCTGAAGCTGAGATTGTGACAGTATTTATCCATTCTTCTACTGTGGGAGGGTCGGGGTTCAACCATCGATGAGTGATGTTTTTCTTTGCTGCTGTCATCATTATTCTAAATAGTTGGCTATTAGCATTCCCCTTAAGGGAGCAGGCTCTACCTAGTGCAGATGTTTTAAAATTATTCGGCAGTTTTGTTTGGAGTATTTCCTCCATTAACTCAAACACCTTTGACCAAAAAGGTCTTAATCCTGAGCAGCCCCAAAATATATGGTAGTGGTTTGCCTCCCGACCCCCGCACCCCCTCCAACATCCACTCCAATATATTGTTTTTTTTTTGTTTTGGGGTAACAAAGAATCTAATCAAATATTTCCAGGAGAATTCCTTCCATGTGTAAGAGTGAGTGCATTTCCATTGTAGTTCACAGCAACTATGCCACTCCTCTTTTGTTATGTCACACTCACCCTCCTTTTCCCATTTGCTTTTAATGTAGTCTGTGGAATGACCCTTCCTGCTTAGAAAACCTTTTTACAGTCGTGAGATTATACCTTTATTAGATTCACCTGAGTAAGCCCTTATTATTTCTTGCAGTACTGGGTCCTCCAGTAAACTGTTATTTCAGCCTGATAAATTCATTTAAAAATGTCGGTGCAGTGTTAACAAACTAAGCTTATCAGATAATATAATACAAAACAGTGTAAAGACAGATTCATTCATGTTGTTTGTTTACTGTGTGTGTAGTGGATACACCAGTTAATCGCTCCAGTGATCTCTCACTTTCTTTTGTCACTACCCCCTTTATGCATTGTTTAATGCTTGTTGAAAGCAACGAAACCTTTTTACTTTAAGGAAAAAATGGTCAAAAATTGTAATAATCATATCTATATATTTACCTCTGATTATGTCCTGTCCATGAAGTGATTTTGAAAAAATTTGGCCCGAGGTAAAATGTCGACCCCTGCTCTAGAATGGCGTGCTTTTCACCACTGCATTGGTGATGTGAGGCTTGGATGCAGCTGCTTGGCCATGGAAACCCATCCATGAAGCTCTCTGCACTGTTCTTGAGCTAATCTGAAGGCCACATGAAGTTTGGAGCTCTGTAGAGATTGACTCTGCAGAAAGTTGGTGACCTCTTCGCACTATGCGCCTCAGCATCCGCTGACCCCGCTCCGTCAGTTTACGTGGCCTACCACTTTTTGCTGAGTTGTTGTCGTTCTCAAACACTTCCACATTCTTATAATTAGGGCTGTAACGTCCAAGTCCACTGGTCGACTTGTTGGTCGATGCGTGCTCAGTCGACCAATATTCTGATTGGTCGACCAAATGTGTCAATTAATTTTTTTCCCCTGCAGTTCATTTCATCAGGAGAAACGTATCAAGTGAAATGGGGGTATTTTCTGAGCACCCCCATTTCTCAGGTAACATCAGTCGATTTTTGGTCGACAATTGCTGTGTTTTAGTCGACCAACAATTTCTTTGGTTGATTACAGCCCTACTTATAATACAGCTGACAGTTGACTGTGGAATATTTAGGAGCGAGGAAATTTCACGACTGGATTTGTTGCATAGGTGGCATCCTATCACAGCTCCACACTGGAATTCACTGAGCTCCTGAGAGCGACCCATTCTTTCACAAATGTTTATAAAAGCAGTCTGCATGCCTCGGTGCTTGATTTTATACACCTGTGGCCTTAGGAGTGACTGGAACACCTGATTCTGATTATTTGGATGGGTGAGCGAATACTTTTGGCAATTTAGTGTATAAATGTTGGTTAAAGGGAGAGTTCCGTTTTTTTAAGTGGGGTTGTATGAGCTCCGTATGGCCACTAAGTACATTAGATGCAGTAGAAAGTTCTCTCCTCTCCTTCAGTAAGCCAGTCTGTCAGTCTGTTACACAGAACCAGCTGCAAACAGGGAAGTATTGTACCAAATACAAAGGGTATTTTTTTCCACCTACAAGAATTCCCATCAAAAAAATAATACCACAGTTTAAGACAACGCTACCTACACATGTTTTAAAGTGCATTGACTTTTCAGACGCATGCTAGTGTCATTTCATATTCAAAACAGAACAGATGCTTTAGCTCTAATATTATTCTGTGAGGTAAAATCCAAACTGTTTACACTCCACAGGTGGTCACCAAGACGTTTCACTCTGCTGGTATTGTTGTACCTGTAAACAAGTATGATGTAGGATACAGAGAACTACCAGAAACAGATGGTAAGAAACTTCTGAACACTAAGTAATGTCAAGTCAATAAAGCATGACAGAAATGAAAGTCGCCTCGTCTTTTGTCTTGTAAGTTTCTGAATTTCTATTCCCTTTTCATCCAGCTGGTCTCAAAAAAATATGTAAAGCGATCGCTGAAGCCAAAAATGATGGAGAGCGCCTCGAAGCCTTTGGACCTATCCAGGAGATGATCACGTTTGTTCAGTTTGCCAACGATGAATGTGACTACGGCATGGGCTATGAGCTAGGAATTGATCTCTTCTGTTATGGATCCCATGTAAGTCTCATCAAGTGGAGCATGAAAGCTCTTCACCCTTCAGACTGAACCTTTGGGTCACCCTCTTCATTTAGTCCTCATGGCCATTCCCTAAAGTATGCTGTGTAAAACCAAATACTGGTATTATGAGTATGTTAAGATGTGGTTATTTTCCCTCCTCCTATTTTATGCTGCATTTAATATTAACACTTTAATGCAGAGATTTATCAAGCGTATATTGTAAGTTTTTATTAAATTAGAGCAGCTATTTGTCCAAGGTTATTTCAGAATTATTGAAACAAAGTTTTAGTTATTAACAATTCACTTTTAAGTATGTTACGACACAGGATTTTAGTCTGCTTTAGAGGAAAGTCTGGCACTGAAACTTGGCTATGCAATATCCAGAATGAATGGTTTGCCACCACCCGTGGCTGTAAGGTTTAGTGCCTGCTGTTTGCCACCGTTTGAGAACAATATCCCAGCTAGTTTTCCCTAAACAAAAGCCAGTTCTTTTAACCAATCCTGAATAAAAGATTAAAGCGTGAAAAACGATTTAGATTATAGCGACAAGAAATACATTGAATGAAAGTTGATTTTCTGTCTCCACAGTATTTCCACAAGGTCGTCAAGCAGCTTCTGCCTATGGCCTATAATTTACTCAAAAGGAACTTGTTTGGAGAAATTATTGAGGCCCACCTCTCCCACCGTAGCCACGATGACCTGGACCAGCTCTCTGCACAGTAAAAAAAGAAATCCTAACTTCGTTCAGTTTCAGCTTTTATAAGCTTTTCTCCACCATCTGGTTTGTTTTCTGTTGTTTGTCATTGTTAATGTTATTTGGTGGTTTTGTGCTGCTGTTTTATTAGGACCAGTTCAACGATGTCTCATTTGTAAAAGGTAGATGTCTAATAAAGTATTTTTTATATATTTCCCAGTCAGGTTGTCATTTTCTCATGAAACAGGTTACCTCCCTAACGTCCAGTTTCATGCATATTGAAGCAGTCTTTAATGTGATTGCTTCAGCGTTTTGTTTTAATGACCTATAAATATAGTACATGGCATTGGGGCATTGGGGGGTGTTATACCGAAAGTTGAAAACAGAGGGCAGTATTGTATATAACTATGAGAATCTCCACTTACTGTATTTATCTGAAAGACTGGCTGAGTCATCATGTCCTGTAGCTGACTCAGCAGCCAGTGCGCAATCATTCACACTGATTGGGTAGATGCTTGTCAAAGAATATGCTTTATTGAAAAGAAAAAACACTGACAAAATGCAAGAGGCTGCTGCATGCTGTAAGAAAGAAGGAGGGAACCAGAAGAATCTAGATTAACCAGTGTGTGTGGACATGAGGGCAAAGAAAAACTGTTGAGCTACTGTGACTTATAGTTAAAATTGAAATGCACAGCTCACCATAGATGAATTGAAAAAACTGATGATAAATTAGTGTGATTTAACAGAGTTTGGTAAGTAATTAACACTTAGAATTAAGATCAGCTTTGTTGTTCTAGTATCCCAGGCATACTTTTATGTTTGCATAAACTGAAAATGTTGTGTGTTTTTACCTCTTTGCTAACCCTTGAAATCTTTGACACACCCATTAAAGGATAAGTTCGGTTTCTACAGCTTTCACATTGTTTATAGAATGAAGTAGAACAATATACTCACCCAGAAGGCTTTCCTGATCCAAACAGTGCTTCGGGAGATATTTAGATCCAAAAACGAGCGTCGCACATCTGTATAATGTTAGCACGCGGGGCATGTATAGCGCCGCTCCTAAAACTGCATTAATCGTCCAGAAACTCATTAGTTTCATCAATATTTCATCACGGTCCGCTTGCGCTACTCCTCCAAGACAGTCCGGGGTCGCTCCACCCATGTTTTCGTGACTGTGCTGACCTCTGAACTGAAGACTGCTCTCTGGCCAGCTGTTCTTCTCTTTGCCTCCGCGTCCTCCTTTCTATGAGCTTGTCATCTGTAAACTCTGGCTCAAAATTATAAGGACACCCATCATATTCAAAGTTCTCGTCCACAACATCTTCATCCGATAGATAAACAGAAAGTTGTTGAGTAGCTGGCGGTCTTCCCCTGAAACAATGAGCCGTACTGCGCATCTGCGGCAGCCGTAAAGAAAGTTTTCAGTTCAGAGGTCAGCACAGTCACAAAAACGTGGTTGGAGCGACACCGGACTGTCTTGGAGTAGTAGCCCTAGCGGACCATGATGAAATATTGGTGAAACTAATGAGTTTTTGAACGATTAATGCAGTTTTAGGAGCGGCGTTAAACATGCCCCCTGTGCTACCATTATACGGATGTCCGCCACTCGATTTCGGATCTAAATATCTCCCGAACTTATCCTTTAAGAGATCACATGCTAATCTCTGGCCAAACTTACATGGTACAACTGCTTCAAACCCTCAACTGCATCAGTCTTGCCCACAAATAATATACTTGGCTGGGCCATTCACTAAAAGTTAAATTTCACATCCTTATCAATAATCGTCCTTATTGATGATAAACTGATATGATGGCAGGATATTGAAAACATTTCAGATGTAACAATGTTATTGGAGTGCCTAATGAAACAAATCACTGATTAATATTGTCAGCAGACTGCTACAATCTACATTATATTAAGAGCAAAAGATTTAGATGACTGTGGGTGAGCAGAGAAGAGGATTTATGAGAGGAAAGCCCAAATTCAGACAGAAATGTTCTATTTATGTAACCTAAAGTAAGCAGGGTTTACCTACCATGTCCCTCACCAAGGTGTAGTGGCTTTTGGGGGCATTTCAGGTCTCGTTGACAGAGAGAGAAACACAGTGGATTGGCCTGTGAAGGAGGACATGGAAGAGCAGGGGGAAGATACCCCACAGACAGACCACTGGCTGGTCGTGCCTGGTTGTTTTCACTTAGCCAAACCAGCACCCTGATATTTAGAAATGTACTGGAATTTTGAATATTTATTTGTGGGCTCCAAAGAACTGATTTACAGCATTTTTAAGATTAGAACCAAAACTGTTATGACAGTACCTCTCAGTCCTACTCTCTTTGGCACAGATTATAATATTCATGTTAAATCCAAGTTATGCAAGCTGATATTGAAAAATCCTTATTTGTTTTTAGTTTGTTATGGTCAGTTTAATGCTTGCAAAGTACACTTTCAAATGTTGCCACCCTTTTGACAGTGGGCCTGTTCTGACTGCTGCACAGATTTTCCTGAGGCCTGTCCTCCTTTGTGTTTAAGTCAGAATATCAGTTTGGCCAAATGCTTGTAGGCTCAGGCAGACAATAATTACACTAGTGTCTGACATCCAGTAGAGGGATCATATAGCTAACTTCATGAATTGAATAGTTCTCAAGGTTTGAAATGATCCCTTATTAAGGGTGCATTACTGGAAAATAATTGCTTATGCAGATATTAAAACCACTGTTAATTACTGCTAAATGGCAGATGTCTTATAATTGAATTTGTGTAGCTCAAGCAGAAACAGCTGACCCGCATTTTTCTCACTTTATCAGTCGTAGTCGTTAAACTGTAAAGGTCCCATACGAGGCACTGGCCTGTCTGCACCTTTAGATCCACCCACTACCAACATACAGTATGAAGTATCCCACCTCTCCCTCTGTTGCATGATCCACCTTTTAGAAAATGTCCATTTTCAATTTTCCCCAAACTTTGTGAAATATATCAGAATGGATTTTTTAGCAGGAAGCTTCAGAAAACATTTTCTGTTGACATCTTAGACCAGAATAAACTTGTTGAAAAGTACTTACATGTTGAAACTTAAAGGTGTGCTCAAAAGACTTAAGCTTTAGGTTTTAAAAATAAAATAAAGAATAAAAATATGAAAGTTAGGCTCAATCAGAGATAACTCCGGACAGATGACGTGAGTAACACAAATCATCTCTTCATTATGGCGACTGGGTGAAAATTTTGTCCTCAAAGTTGATCACAAGAGAAATGGGCAAACTCAAGCCAAACTGTGATGGATGGATGACAAGGTCATAGCACCTCCAAAACTGTAGCTCTTGTGGGGTGTTCCTGATGTACAGTGGTTAACATCTATCTAAAGTAAGGAACTGTGGTGAAGCAGCAGCAGGGTCATGGGCAGCCAACAATCAATGATGCATGTGGGGAACAAAGACTGACCTGTGTGGTCCTATCCAACAGACGACCGAGTATTACTCAACTCCTGATGCAGGTTCTGATAGAAAGGTGTCATATTACACAGTGCATAGCCATGTGTTGGGTTTTGGGCTGTATAACCACACAACAGTCAGGGTGGCAGGTTGTCATCATCTTATGACTGACCAGTATGTGCTCTCCAGAGTTTATCATTCTCCTGTTTCTCCTCTTTCAGCTGTCCATCTGGATTATGAGGCTTGCCTTTATTACCTCCTTCAATGTTTCACCAGCATCTGTCTGTTTGTCCACATGTCTGATAGCAAGATAACTTGAAAAATATGAAGAAATTTTGATCAAATTTTCAAGAAACACTAGTCATGGCATAAAGAGGAAGTGACTGAATTTAATCTGATCTAATTTCAGGGATGGATCCAGGATTTTTTCAGAGGGTTTGTTAACATTATGGCATTTCTCCTAATTTCCCCAATAACTCGGTGAGTTCTCAACGGATTCTGATGATGTCTTCAGGGAGTGATGTTTGTGACACAAGGGAAGTCTTATTAGATTTTGAATGTGATCTGAATCCAGGTGATGATCCAGGGATTTGATGAAGGATTTGTTAACAGTGTGAGACAGGGCACCAAACGATGTTGGAAATTCCTTAGTGGAGGTTTGTGCTCTCTGTGAACTTCAAGTTTGGACTGCTAAAACCACATTTTTCTCCTACCACACGTTTAATCTAGAAGAATCTCTTTTTTTCCAGCTGAATGCTCTCTCAAAAAAAATAATAGGCTACAGGGTAAAATGATGTTTTGTAATCCATCTGTGTTGAGAAAAAAGTAGTGTAACGTCTTAGCGTTTTTTTTTTTACAACAATAACAAAAGAAGGATTGTTTTCAGTATATTTGTATCAACTGAGTATATTAAGAAATATTTGCATAGCCTTTCTGATAAGCATGCAAACAAAAAATCTATAACGTGTGCGCTTTAACTTCTTACACCTCCTTTTCCGCTTTACCGCCTCCACTGGAGTCCTTCCTGGTTTTTATATGTCTCCAAGACATCCTTATTGATTTTTTCCTGTCACCATGCATTAAATGTGCTGCTCAGTGAAGACATGCAGGCCTTAGTGGGGGCGTTAGGAAAAAAGGAGATTGGATTATGTAAGCTCTCATCACAATGAACCTGGGTTCCCTACATTTCATATTCGTGTAAACAACAGTACAGTTTTACTGAATCAATGACCAGTGATAACTTTAGCTTCTGAAGCGACTGCTGCTGCAGGAGGAAGGTGGAAGGCAGGGCATAAGAGCACTACTGCTGCTCGTTGCGTTCACTGGCCTCGGTTAAGATTTTGTGTGTGTGTTTAACATTATTTTCTTTCGTTTTTTGTTCAATACTTAGAACTGACAGCGGCTCTGTTTCTCCAAGGGCTTATAAACATGATTAAACCTGTTCAAAAATTAAAACTATGTTACTTTGACGACGGTATCAAAACACAAGCAAAAGTAAAATATTTAAAGGTCAATAAATGAGTGAGCTGTAAGATAATTAGCCATTTTAGATTTTAATCCACCCATTAGTCTGCTATTGCTCTATTCCCTCATGAATCCCATTAGACGTGAGAAAATGTAAGTTTATTGGCTTGTTTATGCTCATCAATTGGCGTTGGCAAAGATTCCGATTGCACATGAAGGCAGCACAGATCCTGCGGAGTTTCGGGGAAGCGCATCTGACGCGCGTTCATGTTCTCTACTTACACGCGCGCATGTATACAGCAACACACCGAGAGCATCCCCAGCACTGAGGGAGCGCTCGTTTTGGTTTCCCACTGAAGAAAAATCCAGTGTTATTCACTGTCACGTTAAACAACAGAGCATTTCTGCCGCCGCAGAATGAACCCACGCCCTGCCCACCCTCCTGGACTCTGAGGCCCGCAGATATCCACCTTGCATCCGGCAGAAGGACCCTCAAGGACCGCGAAGCTTCCAGCAGCAACCACCCCGAGACAGAATGTCAACTACCCCCGAAGAAAGTCGCTCCAGGAGCGGCGGTTCCAACTGCGACCTGAAACTGGCTTCTTCGAGCAACACATCCCCGGAGGGTGGACCTCCGCCGCCGCTGCACCAGAACCGAATACGGCAGGTGGGTGTCTGTCCGCAGCCCGCTCCCCCTCTCTCCCTCCGCATTGACTAGCCCAGTGAGCCGTGTAAAGAGCAGCCCGCACCGCTGCTGATGCTGAGGGAGAGCAGTGGAAGGCGTTGCCGTGCTCCAGCTCTCGATGTGGCATATTTTATTTCTCTGATGTTGCATTGAATTGACTTAGAATTAGCTGCTCACAGGAACAAGCCTCTCTTCAGGCAAAATGCACCATCTGTTTTGATAAGAGACTTAGACTGATGCGCTTCAGGGAGGTAATGTGATAATACCAAAATAGGCCAATTGTGCCAGTTGTTATGGCCGTCAAAATAAACAGCAGCAGACTTACACTGACTCCTTTACTTAGTATTAATGTACAGGCTGCAGTCGGAGGGATTTACATCCTCATGTGTGGCTGAAGACGTGTCCTGTTACAAGTCATGTTTTCAGACATAAAAGAAGGTGACTGGAGTTGTCTTAGTTGATTTTTGACTCTTGTGAGATCCCAGCTTTTTGCAATGCAGGTTGAATTTCTCACCTGTATTTGGGACATACAAAGTGTAATGGATTTAGTGTAATGTAATGGATTTGTGAGGGAGTACTTCCCAAAAACAATGGCATCTAAATATGAGGGCAATGGACAATTTTACTGTATGAAAGATTCAGACCACCCTTGTCTGAGAAAGTGTGATATTTTCTGCCTTCACAGTAGGACTATAGGAGGCAGCTTTCACACAGAATATCGTTTTCTTTTTCTTGTAGGCCTAGTATGTGGAAATTATATTTTGTCAGTTGTTAAATCAGACCTCCAGTCAGTAAGTTTAGTGTATTATTTTCTCGTTACTCCGATGATTAGAGCAAATGAAATCTTCAGGGCTGAGCACCAAAATATGAAAATGGGAGATTGGGATACATAAATTTTTTTTCTTCTCAAATTGAAATGAGCTATGTCAAAAATAAATTCACAAAAATACCAAAAGAAATCTAGTAAAATTCCTTTTAATGCAATCAGCCATCTATGCAAAAGCCCAGACCCCACATGTGCATACAGATATACACCTCCCTGCAAATTTCCAGAAAAATTAGGAGTTACCATAATATCTTCAACGAAAGATGCTCCAAAAGGACAAACCTCTGCCAAGGAAATTTCAGCACTGTTGTCTAAAACTGCCCTATCTTGCACTATTGACAAATTGTAGAAAAAAAGATTCACATTCCAGTTTGGGTCCCCACCAAATCTAATCACTTTAATCACTTTTACCTTGTGCCATGACTAATATACCCTGAAGTGTCATTCAGTTATAGTGAGAACTTAAAAGATATTGAATGAAATAATATTGATAATGAAGAAAACTGCCCACCTCACAATGTTTAGAAATCCTTTAAAAAAAACTCCCTGGATCCGCATCTGCAGTGAGATCATTACTAAAACCTGATTGCTTTTTCCCTGTGCCTTCCCTTCACCAACATTCCCTCAACATGTCATCAAATTAGATTTGTAGCTTTTTTTAGTCAGTCTGGTAACAAACAAACACAACATGTAACAAACAGCAGCAAAGGTATAGCATCCTTGGTGAAGGTAAAAACAAAAACAAAAAAAAAAATCCCTAAAGTTTCTGCAAATGCACACGTGGACAAAATTGTTGGTACCCTTCATTTAATGAAAGAAAACCCCACATGGTCACTGAAATAACTTGAAAATAACATAAGTAATAATAAATAAAAAAAAATACTGAAAATCAGCTAATGAAAATCAGACATTGACTTTAAATTTTGGTTCAGCAGAAATATTTTAAAAAACAAAATAATGAAACTGGCTTGGACAAAAATGATGGTACCCCTACAAAGGATTGAAAATGGTGTGACCATAGGGACATGTTAAAATAAGGTGTGTCCTGTAATTATCATCACAGGTGTCTCCAAGCTTGTAATCAGTCAGTTTGCCTATTTAAAGGCTGAAAAGTGATTACTGTGCTGTTTGGTGTCATGGTGTGCACCACACTGAACATAGACCACAGAAAGCTAAGGAGAAAGCTGTCTCAGGAGATTAGAAAGAAAATTATAGACAAGCATGTTAAAGGTAAAGGCTATAAGACCATCTCCAAGCAGCTTGATGTTCCTGTGACTACAGCTGCACTGATTATTCAGAAGTTTAAGGTCCACAGGACTGTAGCCAACCTCCCTGGACGTGGCTGCAGGAGGAAAACTGATGACAAACTGAAGAGACAGATAATACAAATAGAAAGCAAAGAGCCCAGAACAACTTCAAAGAGATTAGAGGAGAACTCCAAGGTCAAGGTACATCAGAGTCAGATCACACCATCTGTCACTGTTTGAGCCAAAGTGGACTGAATGGAGGACATCACTGTTGAAAGCAAATCATAAAAAAGTGAGACTGGAATTCGCCAAAATGCATATTGACAAGCCACAAAGCTTCTGGGAGAATGTCCTTTGGACAGATGAGACAAAACTGGAGCCTTTTGGTAAGTCACATCAGCTCTATGTTCACAGACACAAAAATGAAGCATACAAAGAAAAGAGCACTGTACCTACTGTGAAACATGGAGGAGGCTAAGTTATGTTCTGGGGCTGCTTTGCTGCATCTGGCACAGGGTGTCTTGAATCTATGAAGGATACTATGAGATCTCAAGACTATCGAGACGTTCTGGAGTGAAATGTGCTGCCCAGTGTCAGAAAGCTTGGTCTCAGTCACAGGTCATGGGTCCTCCAACAGTATAATGAGCCGAAACACAGCTAAAAACACCCAAGAATGGCTCAGAACAAAACACTGGACTATTCTGAAGTGGCCTTCTATGAGCCCTGATCTAAATCTTGTTGAACATTTGCAGAAGGAGCTGAAACATGCAGTCTGGAGAAGACACCCTTCAAACCTGAGACAGCTGGAGCAGTTTGCTCATGAGGGGTGGGCCAGAATACCTGCTGAAAGGTGCAAAAGTCTCATTGACAGTTACAGGAATCATTTGATTGCGGTGATTGCCTCAAAAGGTTGTACAACTAAATATTAAGTCAAGGGTACCATCATTTTTGTCCAGGCCTGTTTCATTATTTTGTTTTTTAAAATATTTCTGCTGTACCAAAATTTAAAATCAATGTCTGATTTTCATTAGCTGATTTTCAGTAAATGTTTATTTATTTGTTATTACTTTTGTTATTTTCAAGTTATTTCAGTGACGATGTGGGTTTTTCTTTCATTAAACGAAGGGTATCAACAATTTTGTCCACGCGTGTATTTGGCTAAATTAGTGTACAAATTATTTGTCTATCAGTAGTTAATGTCTGGTTAATAAGTAACAAGTTTATGCTTTTGACCATTAATATAGTGCAAGTGTCCTCATAGGAGTACTGCGTTTTAACTTCATTTGCTTGCTTGTTGTGATGGAATAATTCAAATTGTGTGTCTTATCAAGCAATAACAAATTTAAAGAAGGTGGCAGCCATCTTGAATTTACACTGATCAGTGTCATTTATGTTTGTGACCACAAGGTGTTGAGCTAGGTATGAATGAAAGAGCCCAACGTTTGTAAGCGAAGCAGAGTTTAATTTTGTCATGAAGGAATGCCAGGATATGATATCATGAGTACACACAGGATCTCCTGAGGTTAAATCCCAAACAGCACTTTCATCATTGGGTTAAGGTAGGTAACAGGATGGGGCCTTGTGCTTGCAGGGGTCTGAGGACAGGAGGAGCTCTGAGATAAGCTAAGACAAAGCTATTATAGTGTAGTAGACAGCCTGTAATCTCATTTTTATCGTGGAGTCAGAGGGGGACAAACTACCATTTTTCATCCCTCAGATAGATTGAGTCTTTTTAAGGAAGGATATCCATTTTAACCATGTCTTATTAAATATTTCCATTTTTTGATTAATGAAACAGGTGAATTTTTTCCATCTTGGAATTAGCACTGACTATACTTATCCAGCTCCTCCTCAGTTCTACCCAAATTTGCAACACTATTTGTGCAGATTCACTGCCAGATTTAAGGTCACATGGTGACTGTTGGACATTTTTTGGATTTTGTCATGCCCATAAACCTCCACCCCACCCTTCACAGCACTGGCTGTTTTGGTGCAAATCCTCCTGAGGTGTTTTCCTCTCAGAAACAGATGTGAAGCTTTCCAGCGCTGTGCTCTGGTGTTTACTTAAACTTCACAGACATGTCTAGACGTGGTCCTTCACCTGGAGCTGCTTGTGGGCTGATCAGACTCCTGGCTCAAGAAGTGACTTCCACCTCGGGGAAGTAACACATCCCCTCGTGATGACAATCAGGGAACATTTTAAAGTGGACTTCTTGAGCAGATATTTTTTAAAAGATATAGCAAGCAGCAGAGGGAGAGGAATGCTATTTCTCATGTCGGAGTGTGTAAGGAAAAGCAACGAGGTTGTCAAAAAACAATCCCTTAGTACTTTCATTTCCAGTGATACGTACAGAACAGTTTTAGTATCAGATTTGTCATCCAAAGGCTGGAAAGAGTTAATTCACATAAGTATAAGTACCCAAAGAACAATTGCAAGTTTGTTTTTTAAATTTTTTGTTTGTTATCATGTTCCTTGTACAAAAATGGTTGTGGCAACTGTCCTGTGTTACTATTTACACACCATGAAAAAAAATGAAGCATTAGACAAGCATCCTGACCAATAATGTATTATCATGAACCTTTAAAGAGTTTTTCACATACAGTATAATCAGTTTGTTACCTAACACACTGTATGTATTGTCATACCTCCCCTTACTTTCCCTGGACCTGCAGTTTGTCAGTGAAAAACAAGAAACCATCTGTTTTTCCAAGGACTATTCATTATTGTATTTCTTTTCTTTTCTGTTTTATTAAAATAGGTTTTTGTATTTCTGTCCTGGCATTTTAGTTTATAATTATGTCATTGTGATAACAATAACATAAACACAAATGTCTGTAAATAAACCATTAAATAGCTTTTGCTGTATTCATTACCTGTGGATAAATTACACAAATAAATTGGCAGTACTTGGACAAGTGGTTTAAAGCTGCAAGCACTGACCCAAAATTCAAACATTGTCATCATATTTGTGTGATTCAGATAGTGTTTTGGCCAGAATATGACTGAAGCACTTTGAGTTACATATGTTGTAGGAAAAGTGCTATATAAATAAACTTGACTTGACTTGACAAATATTTAGTTTCTTCCTTGATAAGCCTATTTGAAAGCCTTAAAAACTTTTTTTCACAAGCTATACGTGATCTTAGCCTGATGGACAGGGGGCTCTGAACAACAAAAATTGCCCTTTTACAAATCTAATGTCACAAAAGGTGAATTTAGATAATAAGGTTGATTCAAAGATTTATTTCATTTGTCTTTCTGATATCCACATGTACACTGAATGTTTTTTTTTTCTTTACATCTTGCAGTTTAGCATAACTCCCTTCATATTAAAGTGGACCCTGAGGGCTTGCCAGTAAGTCTCTCCGTCCTTGTGGAGAGAAAATTCTGACAGAGCTCATCCCTCCTTTATTTCCTCTGAAAAACAACCTCACCCGAACAGTTTATTGCAAAGACAGCGTCATATTTTAGAGTCACTGCTGCACACCAGCATGTCAACTAAATGTATGCATCCACTCAATTTTGCTATACTTTTAAGCCATTTTATGACATTGACACCAGAAACTTAAAAAGAGTTTCTAGTGTTGCCATTCAGACTAGATCATGTAGTGTGTGTGTTTGTGTAGTCAAAGTGGGTCCAGTGATGTTAGATTGCCGTTTCCTGTCTCGGTGCACTCTCTCAGGCTAATGTGATTTCAGTAATGGACTGTAGTGCTACACACACAGACACACACACACATATACACTCCCTAGGGCGGGGCCATTGTGCTTATACACTTGGTATGCAATCACTAGTTTGGAATTTAGATGAGCACTTTGTGTCATGAGAAACTGATTATCTTGTCCTTGGTTGATTGTTTGTAAACACAGAGAAAAGATCGTCTGTTTATGTTTTTTCCTTTGCACCTAATTGTGTCAGCCTATCTAAATATACTTTTAATCAACAGTGAAACAGGTAAACAGGAAGTGTTTCTGTTTATCATGAAGGCTGTATTAGAGGGTTGAAGGTCACAGATTTGACTCTTTGTCAACATGCTTCCAGTAGTTTCAATTGTCCCGAACAAAACAAAAACTTATTTTTGAAGTTCCTTGCCTAGAAACAAATGCTAATATTTGATCTTGGCAAGCCTACAAACCCCTCTGTTTCTGCCCTGCTCAGAACAGGGCGTTTTAGTGTAAGTCCTCATAAGCTGTGTTTTATACATCTCTCAGTAAGTGGATGTGGTGTCAGCTCTCCAGAGTTGTTCTCTAATGTCTACTGTGGCAGCACAGACATGTCTAGACATGTTCCTTCCTGTATGTGGCCAGATGCTAAACAGATGCTTGGTTCAGGAAGTTTTCTTCATACCTGAGGGATGAAAAATTGTAGAAAAATTAAAAAATAAACAGTTTGAACACACATTTAATGACTTATAGACAAGACGTGACTGCATGTGCAGTACTCTTTCACATAAAGGCTGCGTGCTCATACAGGAACATCAACAGCTTTGGCCATCTACAGAGGAACATGTGTGCTGTTTAATGTGCTCTGTTTGCTATCCAGACAAAACTATCCAAAGACATTTGTTGTCCAAACAGACTTGTTGTCCAGACAAGAAACTCCTGCATCTTCGTGCGTCCACTCGCCATTGTTGCTTGTGAAAAGTTTTTCTTCTTCGTACGTGTGTTGTAGCAGCACTGTAAACCTACATCGCCATCCACTGGACTGGCATGTATACTTCAGCATTTTCATTTGTTTCTAGCATCTCTGTCTGAATGCGAATGGAGTTTGAATATGCAAAGGAAAAACCTTTGAGTTTCAGGTGACAGTGTTTCTGTGTAAACAGGGCCTAAGATTCCCCCTGTTGTAAAAGCTGAGCCCCTTTGGGACATTATGTAAAGAAAATTGACACAGTGTTAGGCAAACTGAGCATCCACTGCATGTTTTCATAGGCAAAATAAAAAAAAAATGGGCCAACACACTTGGTTTGTGAGGAACTTTATAGACAGTATGCTCTTGGTGCGTTATAATGTTTCAGATAATATATACCAAACTTTGACAATCTCAAAGAGGAGAAAGACTCTCTGTCATCCCTCTGTTGAGTCCCACACCACAGGTTGGGAACCAAGGCCCCAAAGCATATAAGTGGAACACATCAGCTGAATGAGGATGAATGCATTTCTTAAGTTGGCTTTTGCCCTTAAAAGCTGTGGAGAAGGAAGTGGAATTGTACTTTTCAGTGTGAAGTCAACCCACCAAGCTCTGGAGTTCAAGGCACTCTTGTCTTTTTCTATTTTCATCTTAGTTTTGGCAGTGAAAGCGGTGTGTTTTCCAGAAAATTTGAAACAGTCACGTTCACCCACATCAAGTAAAAATACTAGACTTTCCCAGCACTCCTACATGGGATCAGGAGGTCCTGTCCTGTCATATGACAGATTCTCCAGGCATATGTAAACCAACGTTTCCCTTTGAGAAGTAGTTTTGGATTTTAGAGGGTTCATATTTTTTTTAAGGTGGTGTAGGGCTAGAATCACTTACCTAAGCAGATCCATATGGTGTCCTTTTGGTAGTGTTGTAATGCTTGACCCTACTGATCGATTCCAAGTGGCAGTGGTGATGAATGATCTCGTCCTTGCCACGACATGAGTTAGCCTCCTCTTGCTGCTCGGTCTGCCACCACTTATTCATTCTGATTAGATCTTATGTTCAGATGGTCGGAGATGTGCAGATTTTGCTTGACTGACAGTTTTTTTAGTGTTGCATCTCATTAAGATGGAAACACTAATTTCATTCACTTGAGATAAAAAATATCATTCACTTGAGAGTCACTGTGGGATGTTACTCCCAGGTTTGCCTGCGAAAAGAAGTAGTGATCCTGTGCAGTCCTGGAAGAGGTCTTAATGTCAAATAAACAAAGAGAGTTTTCTGCCTTTTTTGTCCCTGATTTTTTAGTCCACAAGTCTGGGGATATTTTTGAAAATCAATGCTTCTTCCTTTGTTTCCTCCGATAATCCAGATGAATGAGATTTAAAAAAAACAACTCTCATGGTCCAAAATGAAAATGCATGAATGCACTGTTAAACAATGCTTAACCTGTAGTGCTGTCTGATATGCAAATTTTTACAGTTTTATTTTTTATAAATTTTCCAAATAAAGCCTGACTGCAAGTATATGTATATGTGTGTGTGTGTGTGTGTGTGTGTGTGTGTGTGTGTGCGTGTCAAAGCCTTCCTAAAGAGGCATTTTCAATTCCAGTAGTTCTGTATTAGGTTGTCTGAAGTGTATCTTTATAATTATAATTAATGGATGAGAACACTACTAGTTTGTGAGCTGATTATCTTAAGCAGTTTATTTTGCATGCTTTTTCACTTCATCACACAATATCCAGCCTCTTAGGGAAGTACAGACAGAAACATATCCTGAAATAAGCACTTAATACAATAAAAGAAAAACAAAAAAGGAATTAATCATGATTCTTGAATCAAATTGTGACCCACAATTGAATTCAAACTGAAACGGGAACCTGGAAGAATCACACTCCAGTAGTTAATAATTAGATTAAGTCTTGAGTTACTTGAAATGGAACTAAGACTTACTACGTTGAGTTTCCAGTGTTCTCACTTCAGTTTCTACCCATAGCTACAAACTGAACAATTACAGGAGCGTGTTTCTGTCATCTAAGAACCATGTGTTTGGTCAGAGAATTAACAAGTGTCAGGACAATGTAGTGCTTATAGAAGGAAAACATGTACTTAAAACCCTTCTTCCATGACTGAGTGTCTGTCTAGTATATCATTTTGTCTGTCTAGACTTTCATTGACAAGGCGTACAGACAAAAGAAATCTGTTTTGGTTTCTAAAACACAGAAATGTATGATATTTTTCAGGCGATTGGTCATATGTAAGTCCTGTGGTGTTTCTATGGCACATGTGCATGTTACAGTTGCACTGGAAAACATGAACTCATTCAAACCCAGTTTTCACTTCAAATTTTGAGAGAATACTCCACGAATTTCAACTAAATATCACAAAATGTAATGCACTGTGGCAATGGGTAATTTTTTGTACAGTTGCTTCATGCAGTCATAATGTTCACTGTCCCCGCCTCTTCGTGATGTAAAGGATGCTGATTGGGCAGTGCCTCTGCAGACCAGGCAAAATCATCCTGGCTTGGAGCTTTGCAAAATGAATCCGACTGATTACAGACAATGACTCAGACGGCTCCAGCTGCACTGCAAGGTTAGAAATGTTGGTGAAACAGCCAAAATATGAATCGTTTTTTTCAGTGGAAACAGATTACGTAAATACATATGTGCAGAATATCGCTGATAACTCTCTTTATTGTCTTTAGATAAATACCATTACGTTAATACCAAGTGCTGTTACTCAAACTCTGGTTAAATAAAAGTTCCTCATGACATCTCCCTGCTTTCAAAGAAATATTATGTTTTGCTCATCTCCTCACTGGCTTCCAAAACTATAATGAAACATGAGCCCCCTCTGCTGCTGTAGTTTTTGGTTAAATGTATCAAAAATCTGGTTGTTAAACTTTTGATACATTTGTGTGGAAAGCCCATAATGTCTCTTATTCTTTTTATGGCTAATAATAGAGTTTCAAAAGAAAAACTTTTTTTTTAAAGCTCACATCTTCAAACTTTTCGAGCTTCTGTGACAGAGATCTGTGAGTGAATCAAACCTGCCTGAAAGGTAAAGGAAACTTCTAATGAGATCCAACTGAATGCTGTGATCGACAAAAAGAACAGATCTGTGCGCTTGGGACAAAAGAGAAAGCGACAAAGGGACGCAGTGAGATGTGAAGCTCTTAGTTGCAAGTCTAAAAATACTGCCGGTCTCTCGCGTGATTGTCCTGGAGAAAAATAGCTTCCTCCTCGCCAAGTGGCTGTGTGTCCATGTCTCTGTGCTCACTAAACCTGTGTCACTGAGCATTTACTCGCTGCTCTGCCTTTGGTGCTGGAGAACTCCCTGCAGTCTGTCTTGTCTGTTCTCATCTCTCTGGAAACAAAAAGAGACCACCTCATCATCCATCAGCCCTCTTCCTGTGCAACTTCACTTTCAAACAGTGGAGGAGTGGATACTTGAGAGTGCAGAGATCAATTAAGGACAGGATTTATGTTTACTGCAGTCCAGTGCTGTAATTGATATCCTACAACCTCGGGGGTTCAGTTGAAGTTTAATGGCTTCCTTAAGATTTCGTATGAAGAAATTTGAATCCAGGAAAAAATGTAAATGTTTTTTTTTATTGTTTCATCCTTTCTTTTCTTGCAATTTTTATATTCTCACTGCTGTAAAAAGGGATTTGACTCTGTACCCCTGTTGTCTTCATGTCTACTTGGCTGGCATCCATACTTATCTCCCATTTCCCATCCAAATACCCCGAACCATCTCCTGTTTCCTTCTCCCAGTCTGCCCCACCCCAAGTCTCGAGACTCTGATCCTGATGTGCCAGGGGGTCAGATTTCACTGCAGCCTTTTGACATTTTCTTCTGTCCCTGTCTGAGTCTCTCCTGCCTCTCTCTGTCTGTCTGTCTTTTTCCTCTGGGAGTGGTTTGATGGGATTCTGCAGGAAGGAGTGCTAATGGAGCTATGGCCTTCATTGCATTACTACTGAACAGACGGACACTCACACAGCAGCAGTACATTAGGTGCAGAGCTCCCTGTGTTTAAGTTTTACCAATACACCCAAACGGGACCACATACTGTCTCTTAGTTGTGTTCACCATAGCTCATATCTGCAAATGGGGCTTCAAACTGATCTGTAAATGACCTGAAGGGGGGTGGTCAAATCAAAATACTCCAATAAGATTCTTACAGTCAACAATAACTTTTCAAAGATCAGAATATAAGTCTCAAAAACTACATGTGTTTAAGTGCAGTTCTGTGTAAGACCTGTAAGCTAATGAGTAACTTGATTGACAACAGACTGTAACTGCTTTTATGATCCACAGATGGTTTTACAAATAGTAATTTAGAATATGTTAAAAGGGCCTAAATATTAATAAAATGTTTTAGATAAATATTTACAGGCCTCTCCTGACTGAGAACAGTAAACTGTGTTAATGGAATAATAACCCACAATTTTCAGGTAAAGGTGCGTTTGTGTTTTGTTCCACTGACTGGAGCATTTTATCTGACCAGGAAATAAGAAATAGTGAGGAAAATACATTCTCCCAACAAATATTTATGTGTGACTTTTTGGGTTCAACATTTACCCGAAACAATCATCTGACATTTGGCCACTGAACAGAAATCTTACCTGCATCTTTCATCTAGCAGGTGTTTTTTTCAGACACTGTCCGCAAATCTTCTCCTCCGAACTAACTAACCTGACACACTGAGAGGACCATTAAAATATTTCACTAGTCAATCTATGAAAGAAGCTTGGCTTGAGCAGAACTTTTAATATCCACAGGCCACTGGGCCTCAATATTCCAACACAAGCATAGATCAGACCAACCATGATAATGTAGTACTACTGGTTTTAGAACACTGAGCCACTTTGTATCAAAAACATGTCAGAATAGAGCAAAAAAAATATCCTTTTTGCTGAGTTTGTTGTAGCATTTGTTTTTTTTTTCATTGAATACAAAATGAATTGAAAATCTGGTAGAACTGCTAGCTGTTAGCATCTCATCTCTGGGCTAATGCAGTGCAGTGCAGTCACTCTCTGCTTCTTTCTCCACCTCTGCATTGGGAGCATTAGCGACTCCTGATTTGGCTGTCCTGCTTTGTAGATTGGAGTTTGTCAAGCTGGATCTAACTGCTTTTATGATGGGTTCAACATTTACCCAAAACAATCATCTGACATTTGGCCACTGAACAGAAATCTTACCTGCATCTTTCATCTAGCAGGTGTTTTTTTCAGACACTGTCCGCAAATCTTCTCCTCCGAACTAATGTTTTCATAACCTGACACACTAGAGGGACCATTAAAATATTTCACTAGTCAATCTATGAAAGAGCTCATTGAAAGTACTTTTTTGAGAGCAGAACTTTTCAGAAGCATATCCAGCAGGCCACTGGGCGATTGTTCCATCAATCAGCGCTCATTACAGACCAACCAGATAATGTAGTACTACTGGTTTTAGAACATGAGCCACTTTGTATCAAAACATGTCAGAATCAGAGCAAAAATATCCTTTCCATTGATGAGTTTGTAGCATTGTTATTTTTTTCATTTGATACAGAAATGAATTGAAAATCTGGTAGAACTGCCACCAAAGCTGTTAGCATCTTTGCTAATCTCTATAAGTGCAGTCACTCCCTGCTGTCGTCTTTCTCCCACCTCTTCCTGCATTAAAGGACTCTGATTTGGCTGTCCTGCTTTGGACTGAGCATCAACATTGTAGATTGGAGTTTGGCAAGCTGGACCGGCCTGAATACAGACATTAAATCAGGCCAGTCCAGCTGCTGCACAAGGTTATTGTTTTATCTCAGAAGATAGAAGTTTTTATTATATTTTTCCCATTAGAAAGAATGTTCTTAAAAAGTGTTTGGAAAGTCTCAGTTTCCCAGAGTTTGAGGAATTATTTATTTTTGTGACCAAAAGGCCAAAACATTAAAAGACTTATTCAGTTAAAAGAGGCTAAACCCTACAAAACAACAGTGACATTTCTGCACATAAATAGACAATAGGCTTTATTTTGAGTGTGTTATTTTTCTCTTGGTCACTCAATATTCATTGACTTTTAGTTCATGGACCAATAGCTGTCTCTGAACTTGGCCCTGTTGTTCTGATCTGTACCTCTGTGGTGTGTAAAATTATCCTGAATATCAATTTCCCTCTAAGGTACAGTCATCTTATGGAGTAACCTATTTTGGCCTTGGAGGAGCCACTTTGTCGAACAAGCTCTGATGCAACATACAAGCAACAGTATGAGTTTCAACAATGTAACAGTGATAGTCTTGGTGTTCAAAGTATTGGTATTTCTGTCCTGGATCCAAAATCCATATGGTATGTCTATAAATGGTAACAAACGGCATCCTGACACCCAGTATCCTGAACTACACTGCATGGTGGTCGTGGTACCTCATGATTACTAGTTTGGGTGACCTAGTTAAATGTGACACCCTCTGCTGGTGGCCTACTTTTTGACATTTGAAGGTCAGCGGGTAATATCAGTCGAGTCATGCTTCATCACTGTCAACCAAATTTCTCTCAATGGGTGATAAGTAAAAGCTCATCTATTCTTATCAGTGTAATTATACTACAAAAAAAAAAAATTACTGTAAAGGAGTGTCAAGGTCTCAAGCCAGTTTTCATTTATTTAGTTCAGAGGCATATAGTTTAGATTTGAAATCCACTGAAAAACTGTTCATCACTGAAACTTTGGGCACTGACTCAGGCACATTATTTTACACTGTAACCTCAGGTGTGAAAAAAATTAAGTCAAAACAAATGCAAAACTTAAGTTCAATATGTGTCAACCTTAGGCCGACTGAAGAAAGATCTGGAGACACAAACTGTATACAGTGTACGCTCAATATCTATAGCTGAAATGAATATACTCATAGGCTGTGCAAAAGAAAAAAAACTAAATTAAAGGTGCAGTCAGCGATGTGGGAGAAAACGAGAAGAGGGTTTGTTTATATTCGAATTTAGACCCGCCTCCCGAAAGCTGATTGACGTGCATCGTCATGGAAACGGCCGTAGAAACTGCGTAGCTGACGTAGCTAAGGAAATCCCGACTGGTCAGACAACTCGACTGCCATTATTGAAAACTTCACAACAACAGTACATTTTGGCAGATAAGACAATAAAATGAATGCCCGGCGGCTGTTACTGTTATGTGAAGCACCACGAAGCTAATGTTGCTTAGCTTACCTATCCAGCAGACGGACGGCAACATCCGCGTCCGTTTTCAGGTCTTTCAATTCGCGGTGTTCCCTCCACCGTCGGAAAGCAACATCAATACTGACCCGGGTCTTTGCTCTTTCATGTTCATAGTCCTTCTTTCCCGCTTTTCACCCCTCTGACCTTTGTCTTTTGGGCTGTTTTCAGCCATTGCTACCACAACTATTGTATCTCTCTCTTACGCTAACTGCGCACGCTACGCAAACTACGACTCACCCTCCCCCTTCTGTCTGATCTGTGCATGAGTATGATTGCCCCCTGGATGTGGGGGGGTTTACTTTGTTTTGGTAACTCGGCCCGAGCCCCAGTATTTACCGGCTGAAATTCTGAGTCAAGGCTGTATATTGAGACCAGATTTTTTTTCAACATGCTGTCAGTGGGGACATCTTGTGGATGGAGAGGAGACAAACGGTGAATTTGACAAATACTGCATTAGATTAGAGGATTAGAAGATCGCTGAGTACACCTTTAAGGATTTGAGGTAATGTGAAGTTATGGGGTATGTATCATGTATGTTGGGACAAGGGCAGTGCAGTGCAGTGTGTTTAAATGTCTAGAAAAGCCATTAACAGTTTGACTTTATTGACCAATGGAACACAAATCAAGTGCGCATACAGAAATAAATCAAGATTTAATAATAGATAGATAGATAGATAGATAGATAGATAGATAGATAGATAGATAGATAGATAGATAGATAGATAGATAGATAGATAGATAGGTGGATGATGGATGGATGGATGGATGGATAGATAGATAGATAGATAGATAGATAGATAGATAGATAGATAGATAGATAGATAGATAGATAGATAGATAGATAGATAGATAGATAGATAGATAGAAAGATAGATAGATAGATAGATGGAATACTTTATTAATGCCTTTGTTGAAATTCAGGTATGTCATATAGTTATATATTCTATAGCCTAAATGTGTAATGTTTCATGTGACTGCATTAAATAGACACTTTTCAAGACAAATTAATATGAATTATATAAATGTAAAAAAATGTCTCTTCAACAAGGCAGCATCTCCAAAGTATTGCAGGAATTATGTTTATCTATAGGCAGAAATCAGTAGTTAGCATCATGCTAGTTCCTTCGACTAAAATTTGATGGGATGTTTCACAGTGTTTTGGATGATGGCTGATGATAATATGTTTAGCAAGCAAAACAAAATTAAACTTGCATGTTTTCTTCTTTGTAATAATTTGAATGAATGAGCCTAGTTTTCGTGTTTTTTAAGCTGAAATGTCATTGGTAAGATTAAAAATTTTTATCAAGCAAATATGGAACTATACATGGCAGTTTGGCCTAGAAGCAGGTACTGATGGCTACTGTCCTTATGGCTGTAGCTATGATGTATAAATTATTGTTTATTCTAAAAACATCTGAAGTGCTTGCAGACCCCCTGCCCTTTTTTTTCACTTAACACAAGGCTTAAATTTAATGTGAGCTATATGCTCATATTATTTCAAGTAAACTCGAAAGTCTTGTATCCATGTGTCCACCATGAACATTACTTAATTACTTTATCTGAAAAAATAAGAAATACCCTATGATCTCATATACTTTTGGCCTTGGGAACCAGGAAGTGCTAAATGCTTACTCACCTCTGCATTTTTTCACTCACTCCTACATCACTCTATCAAATGGTTGTCCCTAAATGCATCCTCTGCCAGTCATGCTCTGTTGAGGTCAGGTGTTTTTGGACTGAGCATTTCTGTGTCAATTATTCATCATGGCCTCATCTCTGTTTTTCCCGTCAGATATGATCAGAGAGAGCAGGGCGTAGCCACTGATCAATGGCCTTCTGAGAAGCCCAGACATCCTCGTGTTCATCCGCTCTCCCTCTCCCCCTCTCTCTCTCTCTCTCTCCCTTGTCAGTTTATCTTTCATCTTCTACCTTTTCTGTCTTTCTCCTGCCTCTCAGCATGTTTGAGTTGAGTAAGTGGAGATCTTCTCACAGGAAACACTTCAAAGCTTCCTGCTTGTTGTTAAGAAAAGCATAGCTCATAACTGGGAACATAACTTGGGACTGAAAAATCTGTGGCAGAAAAAATATTCAACTGCTCCTGCACCATGCTCAAGGAGATGTTATTTCCATCTAACGCAGTTGAAGAATCTGACTGATGCAGTTTACCTTATCCTAATTTGTATCATTTAATGCTCTTACAACATCTAAATCGAGGCTTTGAGGAACTTTGTTATGCTTCTGACATCTCAAACCTCTCAGCTCATGTTTGGTGTTTAAAAGAAACTGAGAAGTGTAATTGCTAATGTTTGCTATGTATGCTTTATTTAATATCTGCTCTCTTTAATCTTAATTTTCTCTCTTGTCTCACTTTTTTAATCCATTCCATCCTTTTTTTGTCTGCCTATTTAATTTTCTCTCTTTGCCTGTTCGAGAGCCTCACTCAGCAGTCCTGCGATGACTCTGTGCTGCTGTGAAATTTTAGGTCACACGCTTCATTATTCATTTTACATTCAACTTGGAGGTGAAATCAGTTTCTGCCTCACTTCCCTTTGTCATCTGATGCTGGATGAGCTTTGCCATCGTACCGAAATACACTCTGGCAAAGCTTTCACAATGCCAGTGTGTGAATTGTGTGGGCCAGAGTGCTAAGACAGTTACAGGGTTCCTCTGTGAGCTTAGGGCTGTGACTGTGTTTGGCCTGCAGTTAAGGGAAAGTTACAATTTAGGTTTAGCTAAATCCAAAAGATGACAATGATAGTTTTTGCTTCTAGTTGGCCCGACAATTTCATCTCTTGTGTAAAATTAAAGTTGATGATCGTACCCTCTATTAAATTCGTGAAACCCATAATAGAATAGAATGTGTGGAGGTGTAAATGCAGTATGACAACATATATTCTTTTAAGGTTCTCAGAGAAGCTTTCTGCCTGTGTCGATATTGGTGTCCCATGTGGACAAAGTTGTAATACTTACTTGGGAATGGTTATAGTGATAAGCGTGTTTTTCATTCAGGATGTTGAGAAACAATGTTTTTTAAATGTTTTTGCTTTCAAGCACAAAGTAATGAAGATGAGTCCATCAGCAAAAATAAGCCTGCACAGCAGCTGGATCTGCAGTATTACTGCTCTGTCATCAGGCAGATCCTTCCTACAATGCTTTAAGCCAGGGGTGTCCAAACTTATTACAGGGTAGCATAAAAAAGAATACATGGACGACCTCACTCTAAGTGTATTTAAGTTAAAGTTTTCGGGTTTAGGAGTGGGTTATCACCTATGGATTCACACCAAGTCAGGGCGAGAATGACCTTCAGAACAGCAGAGATGGGAGACACTGACCGCTGATCTTCACTGTCAGACACAAAACAACAGTAAACTGCAAGAATGTTGGCACTTGAAGATGAATATTGCAGTGCACTTTTTAAATGAGACCTTTTTACAAATTCAATATGGCAGAAAATGTACAAGATTGATGGCATTTGCTGCTGTAATCGAAATGTATTTATTCATTCAACTGTTTCTGGGGCCAATTCACAATGGGCAGTGGGCCGCATTGTGTGGCTGTAGTTTGGACACCCCTGCTATAAGCTGAAACACTGATTCCAAACCAGAAAATATCTAATCAGACTCCCTTAAGGAGAAAGATTCATACACAGGAACATAACTTCTTATCAATTTTACTTAGACTGAGACCATAAAACAGGTTAACTTTTGTTACTTTCAGCCATGTCCTTCACTTTTAAGCCTGGCTTGATTTTTTTGGGGTACATTTAATGCCCGACCCTAACACTTTCAAGCAGACTGAGGTTAAAGACGTCTTTTTTGGAACAAGCTGGACTATTAGAATATGTGTAAAAGATATATGACCATAGAAATAAGACAAAATATCCAAACACACTCCAAATCTCACAGAACTTTATTCAGCACGACTCACAGATTAATGACTGTCAAGAATTTACACATCTAAATTTAGCTCTGTAAAGCCGTAGCTATTAGAAAAAAGATGCAGGTATGCTAAGACACTCACAGCAAAAATGATCTGTGAATATTCACTTAAATCTCCAGATGTTTTGCAGCTCTTTAACAAATTGATAGCAGATTTTGTCAGGTTTTCCTCATGTTTACAACTTTACTAACATCTGAAGTTGAACTTTGGGCCACATTGGTTGAGATGAAGGGCCTCAAGTGGTCCCCAAGCCTGGGTTTCCCACCCCTGTCTTAAAGGCTATGGTATAAACTCCAGTCAGTTTTGTAACCGGCTAAAAACCTCTTACAGAGATCTAAAGTGAGGTTAGAGATTTTTTCTATCTGCATTTGATAAAACAGCTAAGTCAGACGATGTGGGAAGACGGCATCAAACAGCATCAGGACCACGTCTAAGACCCGTGACCACTGCAACCAAAACCCAAGGCTCTACAAGGGTCCCTGCTCCTCAGAGTGAGCCAAACCAGCACCCCTATTGCATTTTCTCTCAGCCTCCCTCACATCTGATTTACAGGAATAGAAAATTACGTCACACACTCCTAAGGGACGGCACTTCAAACAGAAAAAAAAAAGGAGAAAGCCGTAAATAAGTATGACAGCCATTTCCAAGGTGGTGGATATCAGACCCTCCTTAAGCAAGCGGGTGATGGCTGCAGGCATAGAATTACACTGATAGCTTTTAGAAATGGCGTTTCATAAAACTGGCCTCAGCTGCAGGAAGCGAATCGAGAATTTATAATTGTGAGCAGTTGCCTGCTCTGCATATTCTGTCTGCAGTCTAGATTCATCTTCGTTGCTCATAGCTTGCATCAAAAAAGGGAAATGCTGTGGTTTAATGTAGCAAAAGCTTCAGGCAATCAGTTAATGTAGTTTACTGTGTCCCTGTAGGGCTGACGTGAAAGTGGGCTGGGTTGTGTCCTGCGGTAGAAATACGCAGAGAGAGACGTTCAAAGCATGTTACTTATGAGCATATCAGATGTTTTCATTTCTGCATGGTGCATTTTCAATAACAACAGGGTGTGGTCTCTCCAACTTTCCCCTCCTCTGCTCTCTCTCTTTCTCTCTCTCTGTCTCTCTTTCTTTGGGCATATCAGGTAACTGCATCAAGGTTATAAGTCTCATCCTCAGTGCGTCTCTCTCTTCACTCACTTTGCCCCATCTCAACCTAGGAGGCACGTCTCTTGGAGTCATAACTCACTGAATTTGGGTGTGGTCTGCCTGCTCCGTCCACGAGCAATTTAATTTGACTCAGTGTGATTTGGTTTTGTGGAAAACAGAGGGGAGATGGAGACTGAGTGTGTGTGTTGTGTATTTTATGGCGCTGACCTTTCCTGCGCGGTAAAGCAAGCCGTTAGATGGCTTGACATTTAAATGATATCCGTGAGCCAATTCATTACTGTCTGTGCTCTGTATGTTATCCACTCCATGTGTTGAAATTACACAGACATGATTTAAGGTCTAGTAACTTACCTGTTACACATTTAAAGTAGCAAACCTGTGTTACCATTACAGTGTGATACCTTTATCAGCCCTAATTTATACCTGTGTGGAGCATACTTTTTATGTTTTTAGAAAATGAACTTTTTCTAAGTGTGCATAGTTGTAGGAATGTGTAAGTTACCGTTTCTGCAAGGTGCTGTGAAATGCTGGAAATGAACCTTGAAAGTGCTTGAAAAGAGCTTGAGTTGGGGTCCATCCCAATTGTACCCCCTTAGCCCTTTTCTTACCCCTTACTCCTTGGTTTTGCACGTTCACGTCTAGTGAAAGGGTGTCCGGGTTCTCCATAAGGTTGATGTCTACAGCCCCAAAGTACCCTATTTTGGGAATGCTTGCAAGCTCTGCAACAAAAAAGTAAGAAAGTGAACGATTTTGAAAAATCCTCCCCTGACCATATCAGAATCAGAAATACTTTATTAATCCCCAAGGGGAAATTCAGTTGTTTCAGTTGCTCTTATATACAGTATAACAGTTGAAATATCAGATGAAGAAATTAGAATAGAGAGGAGCATTGATTAAGCTAAACTAAAATAATGTAGAATTAAAATAAAATAAAGTAGAATAAATGCAACTAAAATGAAAATAAATGGAAAGAGCACAAAAAAATTAAGTAAACAGGTTGCAACATGCAGAGCTTTTAAGCAACATCAACTTCCTGATGAAGGAAAATAAGAAACAATTAAGAGGAAATTAGACTGAATGAGATGGAGGTATACACAGTATTAACAAATTACACCACAGATGTGAATATATCTATGACAGGGAGAGCAGAGAGGACAAGCAGAGAGGAGAAAGCATTTAACAACCAGAAAAAACGACTGTTTTGGCCCCGACATGGTGTGTCATGAACTCAGTCCAGGACAGGGACCATTTCAATGTTGTTAGAAAATGTCTCTAATTTATCTCTCCATCACTTTATTACATTAATGCTTTGCAGAGATGATGTAAAAATATTGGATCATTCATTTCTAGAGTTTACAGCCCCTCCATCATTTCCAAGAGATATTAGGTGAGGATGAAATTTTCAAATTATTCTGACTTCTATCTTAATTTCCTCTGTCCCAGTAACACATATACTTATAATTTCACATCTGAAATTTCACATTGAAAAGAAGACAGACCAGGACCTCACTTGAAAGGAAGGAGAAAGAGAATTTTACATGATAGACCACGCACAGTGACATGAAGGCAGAGCAGAGACCAAAGGAAGCACAAAACTATAAGTAGCTATTCAATCATCAAGTAAATAGTAATCATGTTTTGAATTATTGATCTTATTTCAAAATTTGTAATGAGCTATAAACATTTTTTACAAGCTAGCTAGCTGTAGCTACGGCTGTTGTCGCATTTGCCTACGAAAGTTAGTGAGCGGCTCTGGGTGATGAGGTAACAGGAATTGAGGGCCGTCTCGTTCTTTAAAGGCATATTTTCACCCCTGCCCATTGACCCTCAAAGCAGAAGGCTAAGAGGAAAGGCTAAGATGAAGGGGAAGAGCTAAGGGGTGCAATTGGGATTCACCCTTAGGCTCTAGAAAATGTGTGCAAACCGTGTCAATCAGTTTCGTAGAAATGTTAAGGTGATGTAACAATGAGCTGTATTGGTCCATGGGTGTGATCTGAATAGGTTTTGGTCGACTGTAGTAGTTTACTGTATTTACCTGACATTTTTCATCTGTTCTCAGATGAACTGACCAAGAGATGATCTTGAAGGGGATGAAATGATATACAAGAGGAAGATAAAATGTCACTGAAAGACAGTATCAAGTAAAAAGAATTATTAAAGATAATAAACTACTGGCACTGTGGACATTATGAAACATGAGGGGTGGTAAGTGAAGCTTTTTATTGAGTCACATCATTGAAAACTGTGAGTAAGGGAACCACAGGGAATGAAAGAACTGTAACCTTTCAAGATGGTGCACATGGTCCAGCATGGAGCGCAGCATGATGTTATTTTCTCTACATCTGAAGCTTTTACTGTGTAGACATTTTCCTCCACGCCTCAGGGTCTCTAATGGAACATTTTTCAAAACAAGGATTTAGCAGAACCTCCTCATGAAAAGAATGTCATGATTTTTTGCAGATAAGTGTGCATTTGTTCTTTAGTAGTCTAAAGGTAGATTTTTTGAGCAGGATATTTTGGCTGATAACACTTGGATGTTTTTGAGTTGATGGATATGAATATGTATTTTGTCTTTTGTGTTACCCTTTCGTCAGTCCTCTGAAGAATGAGGCTTCTTCTCTGGTCTTGTCATGAAGCAGATATTTAACCCTCTGACGTTTTACTGTAAGACAACCTGTCACTGCCTCACACACTCACCAGGTTAACACAGGCTAATGCATCACTTAAACCGATCAGACACTAATGTAAACTAGTAGATCTCAGCGAGGAGGTTGGGAGGGGATAGAAAACTGTGGTCATGAAAAATGTATGGTTTTCCAGAAGTCTAAATGAGTCATCTTAAACAGACAGATCCTCCCTCCATTAAATCCCAGATGCATTATCTTCTTCCAGACACTCATTGCTGCAGTACTCCACTTGTCAGCACCAAAGCCCATTAGCAGATTATTTATAAACTACAGCAAGGTGTAGATTCAAACCAACAACAGATACAACCAACATGGAAACAAATAATATACAGATGAATGAGAGCACAGGGACAAGTTAAAAATGTAACTGTTTAGTGCATTTACTGGAAAAAAAAGTTCTTTCAAGTCCATTTTATTGAGCTCCAAGTGCATCCTGCTTGGTAAATGGTATAATATGAAACTTTATGAAACTCATTAGTGGATGTTTCTCTTTTGCGCCAGTCTTAAAGCCCATGATTAATGTAGTTCTTATTTTTTTACATATTTAAGACCAGACAAAGTCTTTCTTCACTTTCTTAGCTCTTTTCCTGCCCATACTCTTTCAACAGAACTACATAATTGAGCCTCTGCAAAGCATCCCATAGGCCAATAATCGATTCTCCTAAAAAGGCAAGGCAAATGTTTGCTGTGGATAGGTTTCATGTAAAAACGATGAATTAAATCATGCATGAAAAAAGGCATGTCGCACAAGAAAAGATGTATTTCTGCATCTACAGTATATTAGAGCCTCGGACAGTCTGTTCTGAATCACTTTGATGTCACTGTGAAGTCATATGGTGATATTTATCCTCACCTGGTTTCTCCAGCCTCTGCCATGTGCTGTGGATACACAGCTGTACTAATGTCCCTGTAGCCTCTGGAAGAAAGGAGCATGTGAGGAGGAGCTTAGTTGAAGAGACACACCCCATAATGTTGTGTGTTATGAAAGGCTATTTAGTGCTGGTTTATACAGCATCAAAGACATTTGATTTAGGCAATAGAGAAGTGTGGTAAAGGGTTAGGGTAAAATAAGATAGGGGAATATCTTACTTAGCATGCATATGCCTCAGAGCCAATCAAAAACAAGCTAATAGAAGCACCATATCATCAATGTGAACCAAGCAACAACCTGTGTTAAACGATGAAGCTGATTTGCAAGTCTTTAAGGCTGACTGGAGGGCCACCAGTCGCTGCAGAAAAGTTCTTTACACAAAACACATAATGTGAAAAGTAAACTTTGTAAAGGGTTACATAGAGCTCAGCTTTTTAAATAGAGGGGTTTTACTCTGTATTTTTAGCTAACGTATATTTGAGATGTGTTTTATTGCAACATTTATGTGCAATTTCATTCAGTAGCTGCTCTATGATTGTTTAATCCCCACCCCCAGCTTGGAGCTATTCCTTGTTATCTGTCACATGTTCTGCTTGAGAATGTTTTGGAGAGAAAGAAGAATCATAAAATGCTGAAACAACCTAAAATTGTTATTAAGAAATCAAAAATAACCATTAGAGTGTGTTGTACCTGAATTTTGAAATTATGGATTAACATACATATGAATGTATGCAAGACGTGCAGGGTTATGTGTGCTGGTCTCTGTGTCTCCATATCTTCCTATCCTAGAGTCTTAATGGATCTTATAAAAGCATTTGGATCTATAAAATGAAAACAAACTATCAACCCCTCCTGATGCACAAGATCCACAAAACCAATAGAAACCAGAGCTTACATCAGCTTTCTATGGGACCCCTCCCCCCCCACTCCGTGTAATCAGACACCTAAATGGACACACACACACACATACACACACAGTTCCTCAGCTCATAATGTATTCTCCTAATCCTCATTATCTTGCACGAGTGATGGAAGCAATCGATAGATGTCATTGATCAGCCTTTGCTGATGCATGAACTCAAAAAAAATCGTTAGGATAATATTAATAAAGGCCCACTGTGTGCACACTCACACAGTAATAACAACATGAAGGTAAGAAGCTTGTTTCAGGCTTAACTAACATTCTGATCAATGCACTGATAGATTTTTTTGTAATCTGCTGAATCTGAAAGTGAAGCTGTCCAGACATGCAGGTGTATTTTTTCAGTATTTGTTAGCTTCCTCTAAACTGTAATCGATAGGTTGACATTTTAGTTGATCTTTAGTACCAGTAAGTCTGGAGGTGTACACGAGAGATCACAAGCAAAACCACAGGCCTGCCAGCACTTGAGGTTTGTTTTTGTTTTACTTGCGCTTTTTGCTAAAAAAAAATACAGGTACGTACGTCCAGACAAGCTTTCAGATTAGTCATGAGGTATTTAATGATGCATACAGAGGATAGGATGTAAGTTGGACTTTACACAATAAAAGATTTTTTCAGTAAAGTTGACTTTACAAGAGGCCGCTAATATTGCAGGCACCTTCTGAATAGCAAAACAGTGCTGACAAGTCTTAAGCGCCTGCATGACAGCTTTAAACATATAAATTGACGTCCCTGTTGTGTAAAAATACTCTAAGTAGCCAAGAAGCAAAACTTAAATTGGTAGTAATTTTCTGGGCAAATTTGTCACAATGAATACTGTATGGAGCTGCAACACTGGCTTTTTAATATTCCATCTTTACAAAGAAACACATATGTTAAAGCTACTTTTGTATTGTATACTGATTTTTTGTTGGCCCATGGATGGTGGTGTGAACCCAGTGGCCCAATTTATAAAGAAGCTTAACTATTTGGCAGCAATTGTTGCACATATGGGGTCAATGGTTTTTGTCCATTTGACTGACATGCAAAACAAGGTGTTTGTTTGAGCTGAATAGGTATGGAAATATTGTGAGTTGATTTAACTGAATGGATGAAAACATGGATTGGCAAATCCAACTTTAATTTTTGCCTCATGAAGTTTTGCTTTCAAACTTTTTTTTTATTTTTTTATTTTTATTTTTATTATTTTTTTATTTTTTTTTTTTGGGGCGGGGGGGGGGGGGGTAATCCCACAGCACAAACCACATGAAAATATGTAAAATATGTCATTAGAATATATTAAACATTAGACAACTGCAGAAAATCTGAAATTATTTGTAACTCAACTTTTGTAATATGTGACCCACACAGCACCCGAGATAATACTTAATTCACTAAAAATACAAAAGTCCTTACCAGAGCCTAACTACAGCCATGTCTGAATACATTATTGGAGAATCCTTATTTTCACATTGCTTCCAGGACACTCATTATAGATATTTACCTCCGCCAAGGAGGTTATGTTTTCGGGAGAGTCTGTTTGTCTGCCTGTCTGTCTGGCTGTGAACAAAATAACTCAAAAAGTTACGGATGGATTTTGATGAAATTTCCAGGAAATGTTCAGCATGGAAAAAGGAAGAAGTGATTCAGTTTTGGTGTTGATCCAGATCAGCGTCTGGATCCGCCATGACGAAAAATGTGATTTTGGTGAATAACTACTGAACTAAAATGGATATTATGATGAATCCAATAGCTAATGGTATGTTTTCATGGTCAAGAAATCTAAATATTTGATAGAATACAGGTAGGACTAATATTTATGGTGAAAATCACAATATGGGTGAGAACTGTGGCGCTGGCGGAGGTCTGCGCTCTCCAAGTTCTTTTCTAGTTTTAAGCCAGTTATTCTACGGTATTTGGAGGGTAACAGAGTTCCAGTGACTTGATAATAGCATGTTGATGTTATTTACTTTTTAAAAAAATCACAAGCACTACAGCTGTCAATTTGCTGCTGTGTCATTTATTTTTCATTTCATTTTATTTAACCTTTATTTTGCCAGAATAGGAATCTCTTTTACAAAGGTGACCTGACCAAGGCAGTGACATTAAGTTGCAACAGCAAACACCGACATTCATACAGAGCAGGTCAAGTACTTGGATCAGTTAGAGTTAGTCATCAGTTAAAAGAGTTACACACTTTAAATGGCTCAGGGTAACTAAGATTTGCAGTTTAAAATCAGTCTGAAGATTGTTCCATGCAATGGGGCAGGAAACCATAAGACATTCTGTCTCCGCTCTGTTTAGACTTTATGAACAACAAATCTGATAATGTGAAAAGAATGAGTGTTAAAAGACTGTAATGTTTTCTTTAAGACAACCAAATTTTTCATGGTAGTAGTAAACTTGTTTGGTAAAGCTGTTTACTGTCACTCATCATGTCTGCAGAGCATCCTGTGTGAACAACTGACAGTACTGATCAACTTTTTGCAGCGTTCTGTATTCTTTTCTAAGTTGGGGTTCTGGAGATAAAAAACTTGAGCTTATCCCTTAAGCAGTCATTAAATCCAGCTGAAAACATTAAAACGTGTTTTGTGGTTAGAACGTAGTTCAAACATACAGGTACTGGGACTGTCAGCTTCCTATAGGATACAGCAGGAAAGAAAAATCTATTGATTAATTGAGGAAAACATGTTGTTTGTTTATTTGCTGATTAAATACATTGTAAAATAAATCTAGCTTTTGGTTATGCCGGAGCAATGTGAACCAAAACTTTTCTTTTAACAAAGTGCCAAGACATGACATTTAAATGTCAGATTCATGTGAGCCAATTTTCAAATATCATTCATTAAGAGTCAGCTGCATATTATTGTGATGTACAAACATAACATGATAATGGCAGATAAAGTTTGAAAAAGCTTATGTTGTATTATAACATCAACTAAACTGAAAAGAATAGTATTGATGTAACTCTGTCATAGAAAACATGAATTTATCTTAAGAACTTGATATTTTTCCAGGCCTGTTAGAGGTTTCCTAAATTGTTTTAACACTGCAGCAGCAAAGTGTGCATGTACAGTGGTGCAGGGAATAGTTTTTTTTTGTAGGACAACATGAAAAGGATGAATTAAATGCCCAATTTGATATATTGCATTTTAAATAGGGTTACTAAGATTTGAACATAAAACAAAACTATCAATGTGATCTTTAAAAATCGCAATCTATATAACAGAAGATGAAGATATTATAATATACTCTTTACCAGTAACCTTTAACCCTAACAGTATACAATGTGTTGATACTTCTTTATAAACTCCTGTGTATCAAGCATTAGAAGAAAGCAAAAATATGCCATCTAAAGCTAAAAATAAATGCACTGATTGAAGTAATTTGGAACTATTCGTAAATGCTTCTGAAGAGGAAAGTTGTCCTTTCATTTTTCGTCTGTTACTAGTTATTGTGATTTACTTTAATGTAGCCTATTAGTGAAGTTCAATTAAATGCTTGCAGTTGTCCCTCAAATATGAACCCTGTTCACTGGTCTGCCAGCAGAGGGTGCTAGAGGAGCAGAGCACAACTTCACAAATGCTCCATAGTGGGACCCGATGAAGCACCATGGCCTTGATGCACCACTGTCAGCGCTTTAAGCAGAGTGTGGAGTGATTCAGCAGATATGCTCCATTCATAATTACTCGTAGGAATAGATGTTGCTGATGTTGGATTTGCTGTCGACTGAGCCTGTGAAAACACATCAGGCTGAATGTGTGATCAGAAATAGAGGTGTGAGATATCGCCCCTGTCCCTTGTGCTGAAATTTCAAACTCTGAAAATTAACTGCATTGACAAAGAGAGACCTTGACTCTCCCTCCTCTGATAGTAGGCACACTCACGTACACACCCCCACACACACAGAAGTTGTCAAATTATATTCCATCAGCCACCAGTGACGATGCAGTGCAGTTGTGATTCAGACTGACCCACTTTCCCCTCCTGCAGGGGGGACGCTGTAACTCGCAGGTGTTTGGGAGTCACTGCTCAGTGCTAACTGCTCTCCCTTCCCCCTGTGGCTGTGTTGGTGTGTCCCATCTCCTCTGTTTGCTCACAGAAGGACAGCCTGTACCCAGCTTCACCCCTTTTTTCTCCTTCTTGCCTTTCTGGCTCTTCACTGCTGCTTCCTCTCTGTATAATTTGTTTTCATAATTATGAAACCAACCTCTTTAATTACATTCTCCTTCTGTCTCCTAATGTAGTCACGCTCCCCTTCCTTTGCTAAATTTAGTTGGTGCAACGGAAGTGACTTTTTGAAGAGACCAAACTATTTCTGCTGAACAATACTTTCAAAATATTGTCACACATAGTGACACTCCAAATGAGGAGGAAGCCATCAGTGTCTGATCAGTCACTTTACTTTTTTTTCATATACACACGTATATCTTGTTCATTTTGTAAAACATTTAACATTTTGTGTTGAAAACTGTATGTATAAAAGAGGAACCTCTCATGTTAGCAAAGTGTCATAAAATTGGCCACCTCAAACGCAAAGTGTATTGAAGCTTATGAAGGAGAACAATAAGATGACCATAGCAGCCGGCTGTGGCTGCTCCTGTTCCTGACACTTCTTACACAAGTAGAGTTAACTTGTCAACAGCTATTGGCAAATTCAGAGAAATCAAGATATACTATAACTGCCAGTTTATACTGTAATTACAGCCAGGAAAAAGAATCTGTAACTTTTCTTTAATGTATTTTTGGGCATTTTGTGCCTTTATTGATAGGAGAAAATGACAGTGCATAGGCTTGTGAAAGGGGTGAGAGAGTAGAGGAAGACACTCTGCAAACTAGCCACAGGCTGTGTCAGGAATTTTCCCTTTAAAATACTAAGATGGCTCAGTTGGTTCGTACCTTTATCTGACATTTATTCAGAATAAAAATGACAAAAAGCAGCTGGATGCAATCAAATAGAGCTTCAATCCCTTCTTCTTCTTGTCAGGACAAGAGAGTTACAACCAAAGAGAGCCAAAGCAGTCTGAGAGTTGAACTGAAAACTAATACAGTGTCATCTCCTTTTATAGCATTGTATGTGGTCACGTGATGCAGTTTTTGGTGAGAAAGATGGCTTTGCAGGTGCAATAGTTTAGCGAGTTCATGGGAATCACTGAGTTTGTGGGAAGAAAAGGTAACAAGAGGGCCAAGAGGTCTATGTACGGTCATGTAGTGTGTGGGAAAGCAGTCTCTAGCAAGGAGGGGGCTATGTAAGGTCATGTACAGGTTATGTTAGGTCAAGTCACTAAGCAAAGATTTTACAGCATTTCAGGATAGTTTAAATACATAAGAAAAAAAACTATATACAATATATACAAGAGTCAAATTGTTCGTCACGGGCTGGATTCAAACCCGGGCCAGCAGAAGTATGTATATAGGACGTGCCTGGTTGCTCACCACTCCACCAAACCAGAACCCAGATTCTGTAACTTTTGGCAGAGAAACCTTTTAAGTTACCTGAATCCCACCATCTGCTTCACACTCAAACCAGTGAGGCCTACACAACAGAGGAGCCACCACAAACGAATGTCCATCTCAGAATGTAGAACAGGAAACAGAAGCGTGGCACTCGCAGGGGGAGCTCGAGCTAAGCTTCAAGCTAACTCTCCCCTCACAGAACACCGCTACCACTGATCTTTTTGGCTAACATACGCTCCTTGGAAGACAAAATGGACCACCTAAGGTTGTAATTAATATCCAAGAAGGAGGTCACTGCTGTGCTGTAATATTTACTGAAATGTGGCTAAAAGAAACCATTACAGACAACTCCATTCATATGGGAGGGCTAACTACACTCTGAGTGAGCTTGAGCAGCACTCTCAGTGATAAATATCGGGTCAGAGGGATGTGTGTTTTATAAACATGGACTCTGCTGCTTATGTTGGACCATGTTAACACCAACACTAAGGAGGCTGTCAAAGAAGTCCCGCGCTCCCACCTTTCCTCCTCCAACCATAGCATGGTGATGCTCATCCCAGCTTCCAAACCAATTCTCACAGGATCAGAGGCCTCAGGATCTGGCCAGAGGGGGGCTCTGCACACTGCAAGACTGCTTTGAATCTACTGACTGATCCGTGTTCAGAGAACCAGCCTCTGAGCAGCAGTCTATGAACGTTGAGGAGTATGCTGAGGCCCTGTTTACATGACAACAAAAACAACTGAAAATATATAGTTTTAGTTGCATTTGTGCCTCCCGTTTACACAATAATTCAGCGGGCGATTTGTGCCCTTGCCATACGGCCAATAATTATGTCTTGTTAAGTATTGGGGGCCGGGGCAAATTGCGTCCGCCAAATGCTGCTGTTGTGAAGCATTGGAACCTCTGCCAGCGCAAAAGTCCTTAGCAATATTGTGATTTGTAACATAAATATTAGTCCTACCTTCTTTCATCTAAATATTTAGATTCTTTGACCATGAAAACATACCATTGGCAACTGGATTCATAACGATATCTATTTTAGTTCTGTAGTTATTCACAAAAATCACTTTTTTTGCCATGGTGGCCAGATGCTGATCCGGATCCACAACAAAATCGACTCAGTTCTTCCTTGTTATTTTGTTCACAGACTGACAGACTTACAGACGGACAGACAGACAACAACTCTCCCAAAAACATAACCTTCTTGGCAGGTAACCAAAAAGAAAAAGTGCAGAGTCGAACTGTGATCATGTTTGTTGAATTTGGGGTAGACTGGATAATTTATAACATGCATATCGTATGTAATTAATGTAATTTCTAGAGCTTGGTGCGATTGCAGTAGCAGAGAATTGAGCTTATAGATGTGTTAGGAGTTGGACCTTGATCATGCTTGTGAATTTTGAAGCGGATTGGACCTTAAATGAAGGAGTTAGAGTGATTTCCAGGTTCATGGCGATCAGTGAAGTTTGAGGCTTCGCCATCGCCACACCGTTTCACCTCAGGACACGACCTCAACACTGACGCTTCATGAAGGTGTGAAGACCCTTTCTGAGAATATGTTTAAAAAACATGTTGAAAAACAGAGGAGATTTTAATGATAGAGTAAAACATCAGACTTCCTGTTACCAGCAGGGGGCGCTATATTTGAGAGTGAAACAAAGGATATAGATTAACTCAGGCACAGACAGTGAACATGTGTACATGTTTTGGTCTGGATCTAACGTTGAACAAAAGAGCTATTAAGGTTTACGTGTTTTCCAAAAATGGTCAACTTTGGGCGTCCTTCCTGGCCACGCCCATTGACTTACAAAAAATCTTTTAATAACTTTTCATCATCAATGTGTCTAGTATACACAATCCAAATCTGGAATTGATCCATTAAAAAACCTGGGAGGAGTTCGTTAAAATGCGAGCCTTAGAATCGCGAAAATCGGAATTTCAACATTAACTTACGAACTTCCTGTTCAGAATTCCCTATGACAGTTTATATATTTGTGATTGTCTTGGCCTGGGGGTCATGCCCAAAAAATTTTGTACAAATCGGAGTTAGTAAAAAATTTGCAAAATTTGGGCGTGGTTTCTGCCCACGCCCATTGACCTACGAAAAATCTTTTAATAACTTTTCATCGTCAATGTGTCTAGTATACACAACCCAAATCTGGAGTGATCCGATAAAAAAACCTAGGAGGAGTTTGTTCAAATACGTACCCTGCAAATCGCCAAAATGCGACATTCAATGCTAATTTGCGAACTTCCTGTTCAGAATTGATGATGGTCGTAAGAGACTTTTTTGTAGGTCCGGTCATGGTAGTTTTTTCCTAAAAATTTCAAGTCGATACATGAAAGTAGCCGGAAGGGCTGCAGTTTAAGGCCACTAGGTGGCGATATGGAGCACATTTTTTGTGCAAGAACCTGGATTCATAAAATTTTCGCCGTGACTGACATTTGGGACTAGGCGCGTTCACGTTTATCTCAAGTTGAAGGCACGCAATTTGGGGTTAAAGAGGCTGGAGAAAAAAAATAATAATCCTTAAGATTACAATAGGGCCTTCGCCGCTACGTCGGCTCGGGCCCTAAATATATAGTTTTAGTTGCATTTGTGCCTCCCGTTTACACAATAATTGCCTTGGGTGCCTGAATCCACAAACTTTTGAAAGCAGGATCCAGAGTGAAAAGTTTTGAAAATATGTTGGGGTCCTTCTCAATGTAAACAGGAATCAGCATTTTCAGGGAAACGGTGACACGTGGCGCAAGTGCAGTTCTCTTTCATATGAAGGCTGCGCGAGTGCATCCCAGGAGCTACAACAACAGCAACTGCTTTGGCCATCTACGGAGCATCATGTATGCTGCTTGCTGTGTTCTGTTTGTTATCCAGACAGAAACATCCAGACTAGTCTCCCAGACAAGGAACTTCTGCATCTATGCTTGTTGCAACGCCACTGTTTCACTGCAAACCTACTTCGCCAACTACTGGCCTGGCTTACACGCTACAGTGTAATTAGTCATTCTCCATGTGACTGCGGAGCACTTTTGAATAAACCTTTCCGTTTCTTGTGACAAAGTTGTCATGTAAACCAAACCTGAAGCTGTGTCTGGATAAATAGAAATTAAGGATGTTTGCAACACTGAAACCGTCACTGTCCTTTCAAATAAAAAAAACCTGGCAGACAAACGGGGTGTGTTATGTTGAAAGCAAGGAATACATCCTTCAAATCAGGGCATATAGCAGCCCTCCAGTCAGCAAGAGCTAGCCTGAAAGGAGCGGTCAGAGAAGCAAAAAGCGCCAGAGGTCTGAATATTCAGTCACTTTCAAGACTCGAAGGACATGAGACGACTGTGGCAGGCAATAAAATCTACCATGAACTTCAGGACTACTCCTCCTATCTGCAATAGTGGCACAGACTTCCTGAATGAGCTTAATAACTTCTTCTAGACATTTTGATGCACTAAATCACACACCAACAATGAAAGCAGCTCTGCACCAGATGACCAGCTTCTCAGTCCAGACCCAGCAGATGTGCACTAAGTCCTGAGAGGAGTCAACCCGCAGAAGGCTGCAGGTCTATAGTCATGTTCTCAGGGAGTGTGCAGAGCAGCTAGCCCATATCCTCATTGTGGTTGTATGCTTGACTTTATAAGTTTACTTTATGGTAAATGGACTTGAGCTTATATAGCGCCTTCAGACTACTCAAAGTTGTTTTACACCGCAAGTCACACCTACCCATTCACATCCATTCACTTCACTGATGGTTCAGAGTTTCTATGTACATTTTCCATCAGTATCTCTAACGCATTCATACCCTTTCATGCCCATTTACACATCACTGACGCAGAAGTGGGAGCAACTTGGGGTAAAGTGTCTTACTCAAGGACACATTGCCATGTCTAGCCCAGAGCTGGGCTTGAACCTGCAACCTCCCAATCACTGACTAAGCGCACCACCAACGCCTCTTGAGAAACCAGTGAGTGATGTTCATCTGTCCTTTACATTATGAACAAATGACACATGAACACCAAGTTTGAGGTAGAAAACTCAAACCAATGTGCAAACACAAATATCTATAGCTGCGTTTCCATTACCCCTCGAATTGCGCAAAACCTGAATATCGCAACAAAATACTGGTAATGGAAACACCTAAATTTCGAAAAAACCCTCAAATATCGCCAAAAGGTTTTTGTTTTTTTTTCTCAAGAGGAGGTTTTTCAGACGTGTCGATAAAGAGAAATATCGCAAAAGTGCTATGGAAACACTTTTTCCGCAATTATACGGAAAAGGACGTGATGTACCTGGTCACATGATCACTTCTCGGAGTAAACATGGCGTGGGAAGTTTGGACAGAGGGGGAGAATGAGACTTTTCTTGCCATTATTCTCGAGAAAAACACACGTGCCATAATAATCATCAAACAACAGAGGAACGCATAGTGTTTTAAGGAGATAGAAATGGAAATAAAGGAGAAAGGGTTCATATCGATCTTCCTGCAGTGAAATCTCGCGGGATGGTATTTGACGAGAGTTCCGATGGTACTGCTGAGAACAACCTTCAATGGAAACACGTTCATAGCGCAAATATACTATGTCAAAATTTTAGGAATATCGCTTTTATTTTGCGAAAAACTGTAATGGAAACACAGCTTATGAGAGCAGCAAATAAGGGAGTGAAACTATGTGATTATGGAAAATTGTTTGCAATTTGTGGTTGAAAATTTCCTCTTAAAAACCTAACTAAAAGATTAAATAAATATACCAAATAATGATTGCAGTTTTTTTCTCCTCCACTACCTTTCTCTGTCCTCTTTTCCTTTAGGTAGACTCCGTGTTTCATTATAACAGTAGGAGAATCTAAAAGTGACTGCGGCATGGCAGTCAGCTGGCAGTTAGCACACAGCTTCTCTAAACCTCTTACACAATGAACACTTCCTATGACAGCAGCTCACATGCACACATTAGCACTGACACACATGCACGTGCACACTCACACAGATCGCCACATCTGTTCGCATGAAGAAGGTTTTTCATGTACATCTGGTCTGGGTCGTTCCCGGTGTGTGGGTGTGTGATGATTTTTCCTGAGTAGGCAGATGTGTCTTACTGTCATCATTCAGCAACCCTTGTCAGTCACCGGCGCACTCCCCTGTGTTTGTGCCGATGGATGTGAATGGCTTTTTTGAAGGCAGATGTTTGAGTGATTTTTGTGGGAGTGTGAAAATACAGTACTGATTTACTTCTTTGATTTGGAATAATTACTGTTCACTATTCTCCTGGAATTTTGAAGAAGAGGGAGACAAAAAAGGAGAATTGTTGCCAGTTTCTACATTTCAGCACCAATTTTAAGAGAGGCTACATTTTGGGGTCAAAAAGGAAGGAGGAGCTCTTATGAGGACATTTCAGTAGATACGCATATATTGGACCTCAAGTGACCTGTTGACTCATGAAAGTTTGCAACTTCAGAAACAAGTGAGACCACTTTTTGGACAAAGAGAAGTATAGTGGAGTCATGGCTCATGCCGCAGCCCACCTGAAGAAAGCTCGAGAGCTTGAGCAGCATCCAGAGTACAGAGCTCTTCAGAAAGCCAGAGAGAGGAGGAGACGACAGCGTGAGAGGGCCGAGAGAAAACGTCTGGTAAAACATAGAACATTACATTAATCATGTTTGCAGGGTTTGATCTATGTCATATATATTCAGCCCATACTGATGTGGTCTTAAGTGTCTATTCTGATGACTTTGTGAGTAGGGTTTAGTTGTGGGCTTTGGACAGATGTGGATGTGGTTGACTGCACAGGTTTCTGTCCTGCTGCTCCCTCAGATGATTTATTCTGCTTTGTGAGGGATGCTGGTTGCATATGTAAGAAAGGATAAGAGGAAGTCCCATTCTGGACAAGCAGTCTTTGGCTATAGCTTGAGAGAGTGATGGATACTGTTTAAAGTTCATGTATTATGAAAAAAAGAAAGAAATATGTTGTGTACTGGAAAAATTTGATCTAGAGTCCATCAGCTCTTTAATTTTACAATAAAGTGGCAGAATTTTCCTGTGATATCCATGAAACCATACCAAAGAGCCAGTCATATGTCAAACAATGAAACAGGGATCATTGTTAAAATGGCACACTACACTAGCAGTACAGACTTGATTTTTCCATATGTAGTATGTAGGGATGAACTAACATTTATCTCAGTTGTCAACAAGTCATTGACTATTAGGTCGATAAGTCCACTAGCCAGTGTTTTTTTTTTTTTCCCCACCATTACCTAATTGGTCTTATTATTACTTTGTGATGTTAGTATTGCAAACAATCAACTAATGATTAAACTTTATGAATGTGTATTATTATCATTTACATCTTACATTTGACCAAAATCCAAAATAAAAATGTTCAGTTTTGATTTTAAGTAAAGCCAAACACTTCTCATGTTCAAAACATAACTATTGGTGACTTACAATGGCTTATTTGTTTAGATGCCTTGTAACCACAGTTTGCAGATCAATATGATCAGATTTTGCCTAAGAGTTTAGTGATAGGAGTGGAGGAAGAATAAGGTAGTTGAATGGGGACTAAAATGTAAGAGAAAAAAAACTGCATGTGTTTAATTTTGGCTTTTCAACAGACACATTGTTCATGATTTGTGAATGGGATTTTCAAAGTACCCTTTCTTTATGTGACTGTGCAGTAATGACATAATGTAATACCAGAAGGCCACTAAATAACTTACAAAAAGAAGTTTGTGAAACTGTACTTGAGTGGGACTGAGTTTGAGTTACGTTGTCACATACAGAGTGCAAAACCCTGATAATTTACTGAAATAAATAGTGGGGAGATATATTGAGAGCAGCCATCTGCTCAATCTGGATACTGCTGTATGTGAGGCGAACGCTCTTGTCTGCTCCTGGCAGCTATTGATGGAGACGGGTTGGCTCTTAAATTAGCCCCATCTTTAGCCCCCTTTAACTCTAAAACATTGGCCTTGGAGCAGACAGATAAGTCATTGTGCCTCCTGACATGATGGAGACTGATGTTGGTACGTTCAACTCCTTTATTGTCAGTGTAGAGGATTACATATACTGAGAGAAACAAAGGATGTGGTCCCACAACTGCAGCTACATTGTGTTTTCCTAGTTCACTGTGGCAGCTGTTTGATGATGCTGCTCCAACAAAGGAAGGAGGAAGAATAAGATGACTCACTCAACCGAATAATCCGCTACCGAAAACAATGTAACGTCTGGGCATTACACTGAAAATTTGGGATGATATTCTTTAAGGATAATCAAATGATGAAACCGTCTTCTCATTTATTTTGTTGAATTCTTTTGATCACGTCCACAATTCATTGCACTTCCAGTATATATTATGCGAATATTTGAGGAAGCCACAGTACGCCAAAATTATGGATATTATACTATTTCAGGAAGAATTAGTATTGTACATCAGACCAGTCTGCCTTGCACACGGTTACCCACAATACAAAGCACCAAACGCTTGGGGTCAAATGGCCCATGGCCTCAATGTACATCCATGCCCACAGCCCAAGAATATAAGCATTATTCTGTTACATTTATATAATGGTATAATGGCGTTGTTTCAACAAATCAACTTTTTTGAAGTTTTTTCTTAGGTGTTACACTTCTAACATGAAGATGTTTAGTTTTAACGATGATGAAAATCAAAATATATCATTCATCAATTCTTTTGTATCAGTAAATGAACACTAATTTACCTGTGCTAGAGCCACTAGCCGGGCTAATATATAGTTTTGAATTTCTATGCCCACTATACCTCCAGCAGCTACTGCTTAGTAGTGTTTTTGTTGTTAATATTAAATACCAAACGGCCACAGGCACTGTTCATCATGCCCAGATCACGATAATCCAGCCACCATCTAAATATTCTGTAGGAAATACTGGCTTTATGAAAATATGGATTCTACAGTTTTAGTTTGTTCATAACTCTTCCTATCACTGTCTAAGCTTTGAAAACAGTTTTACCCATCACAGCTTTTCAAAATTTGCCGTGTCCTAAGATAAATGTTGTAAGATTCAAGTATAAGATATATTCAAGCAGAAACTCACTGCTTTCATTTGTAATGATATCCTGTATTTACATATTGCAGGATATAAACCAGGAAGAAATGATATATATCATTTTTTCAACAGCTCTCAGTCTTTTCTGAATATTTTGTGATTAATCCTTTAGTACATTTCATGACAGTAAAAAAGAAAAAAAAGAAACAAAACAAGCATTCATGGGAGTTAAAGCAGCCTCTTATGATGTTTACAGTACTTACCAAGCAGAGTTTTAGTGATTACCCAGTGTAAGCAATTTGTTCAGATGAAATACACACAGTAATCCAGTATCCTTCATTACAACCAACTGTGGGTCAAATCCTGGGCAGTGATTACAGTTTCCCTCCATCAATCCAATCTCTGCAGTGAGATGAATGAAAGCGATAGAAATAAACAAATGACAAGAAAAGCATGCTCTTTAGAAGAAACCTTAGAATTTTTATGTTTTTCCATGCCATCTAAATTTGTTCATACATCTTCTGGTTGTGTTGTATATGTGCAAAGGCATAACTTCTGCACACTTTGAAGCAGGAAAAATGGTAAATGATGACTGTATCATGTCAAATGTAATTTTATTGTCCCTGTTATGTAAATTTAGAACTTCTATGTCCTTTTGTTTTGGTGCCTGGTTACATTGCAGTGTGTTATAGATAAATGATAACTTTTCTCTTATATGCAATATCACTTTGTAAAATATGGAACATGTCAATATTTATAAGACTTATCAAAAAATTAAAAAAAAAAACTTCACATTATTAGTCTTATGCAATATCTGCTTGATGAATGTGTACAGCAATATTTGATAAATCATTCTATGAATTCTGTTGTTTTATTTTTACTACTCTTTCATATAGTAGCAGTATTGCTGTCAGTGCTGTCCATAAACCTTTTAAAGGTCATGTATTTTTTTATGTTTAATCCATCTTAAGTTGAATAATATACCGTTTTTGTCAAAAACGCTGTCTCTTTTGAAAATTGCTGCAGTAACATGTAAAAACACCTGAAAATATTTTTGACTGTATTATGGACAGGGATTGGAATTGATCAGATTTATATTGTATCAGTGCTATTATCAATTCAGCTTTTTGATCAGATTGCTTCAGGATTCCCTTATCAATTGTTGTGGGTTTGCTCCGTGGGAAACAGTTAGCTTACACACATTTTCAGAGGCTACACTGGCTAACACATGACACTCCTGATATTTAATGCTATGCTGCATTGAGTAAAGGTCCATCCCAATTGTACCCCTTAGCCCTTGGTTTTGTGCGTTTAAGTCTCGTGATGGGGCATCCCTATTCTCTTTAAGAGTTAAGGGAAGGGTAAAGATGAAGGGCTACACAGCCCTTGAGACGAAGACAGACCGGGCCTTAACTTGGAAGGAAGGTGTATTAGAATTACCCATAATACACCGCGCAAGCTGACAAACTGGGTGATGACGTACCAAGAATTGAGTGGTGTATAGTTTCTCAGGAGCTCAGGATGTTTTGACCCCTTCTCTTTGGCCCTCAAAACAGAGGGCAAAGGGGTACAATTGGGATTCAATGCTTCTGCAAGTTGCTGGTGTTCCCAGTGAACCGTGCAGGGAGCATCATTCTGTTAAAATTGACTACTCTCCTCATCTGCCATGACAACAACTTTGACTTCTTCGTAATTGTTTCTATCAACTGTCTCTGATGAGTGTAATGTCTTAGATTTTGAAGGCTAAATGAAGGGTTAAGCAAGAGGTCTAATGATATTGATTCTTTGAGGGGGTTGTTGATGTTGCTAAAGGTTTTGAGGTTGCAGGCTGCAATTTTTTGTGGTTATCGAGGCCTTCATAACCTGATATACCAGATAGACTATTCGATATATCTATGGGCTATATTTCACTGGTCAATCTGGGCAACATCCCATAGGGGCTGATAGTGGCAGAACCTTTCAAGAAAAAAGGTCTGTCACAGTTATTGCAGGCCAGTTAGGGGGGGTTTGAGATACTCCTAACTGACTAATCTCTGCCTGTAGCTACTGCCTCTATGACATTTACCGACCAGGAGTAAACATTTCAGCTTGAAGCTTTGCAGGATGGATCTGCCTGATGACAGCCATAGCATCTGGCAAGTCCATCAGCTTTGCAAGGTTAAAGCCTTCATTTTGAAAATGCATCTTTGCCAGGCACCAGATTTTGCATAACAGCTTCTGTTCCAGTTTTTCATGAAAGAGGTCATGGTCCTCATGTTTCTCTGTTACAGTTTTGAGTAATTTGAGAGAGGGGTATCCTTTCTGTGAGTGTGCATGTATTTGGTGCTCTCAACTGTCACAAACTCAACCTCTCAGAGCAGAGATGACTGGTTCATATTTTTATGATTTAGAGGGTACAATTATTTCCATTTTTCATCACTGAAATTTGGCATTGATATTAAAAACACTTTGTCATATTGTTTAATATCCACACCAGGGGTGTCCAAATTTTTTCTTCAAGTTCAACGCATGGACAAATACACACATGCCATGTTTTTAACATATGGTTTTAGCATGTTCTTTTCTTTTGTGTCATAATTGCTTCACACAATAATTTTTTGAGAAAGTTGCACAAGAATATTGACCAAAGCTAATAAACTCCACCCTGTTTTATTTTAAAATGCTATAAAGCAAAACTTGTGTATGAAATTGAAACCAACCAACTATGAAGAAGTGCTTAAAATATTCAGCAATCATACTTGCAGAAGGCTGTACACATCAAAACCCTTCCAATCAGAGTGCATGTTAAGTTTTCTGAATCATTTCTGCGTATCAGACATTTCTTACATGTCCCTATGGAGGAGCATGTGAAATCATGTAAGACGGTGAAATCTGATCGATGTATATACTGTGCTTTAGCTGAACTTCCGTCAATCCATCATGACCTTTGGCGTTCCTGAAGAGCAATGAAGGCTGTGCGGTCTTCTGTCCAGACTCAAACCCAGCTGTCACGCTACCCACCCTGGGTGCACACAGCAAGGGGTTGTAGTCTTTGGTGAAGAAATGGTTTGGAGGGTTAAAAATAGCCAAGGCGGGAGAGACTGTGAGGGTTAATGGTTGCAGTTGTCCTACAAAGAGAGAGAAGAGTATAGGGAGAGAAAGCAGGACACACTAAGGCAGGGACAGGGAGAGATATAAAAGTTAATGCAGGGAAGGGAGAAGTTTAAATGGTGAGGTTACATTAGATTTGGAGAGAAAATGTGGTCAGATTTAATGGACTGATGATTGGTTGATTTCATGACACATCTGCTGAGTACGCTGGTGGTGCTTCTAACGGACTGAGCACTGGTGGAAAAAACAAAAACATACATCGAGTGAGGAAAGTTTTTGGGATATTTGGGAACATATGTAAGTGAGCAATGGGTAACGGAGCATCATGTCGGGCCTGTGGATCGGACAGAGCTCCAAAGGCAAGTGGCAGTGATGACGATTTGAACCACAACACTGACTACTACAGACCAGCTGACTCTGGGACAGAGGATGATGTGTTATTGGTAAGATGGGGAGAAGAAATACATTTTCCCGTTTTTCTCACAACTGCTGTGTTTTTGTTATGTACTTTCAATGCAAAAAAAGGTAAAAGGCATGAGCATGTTTATTCGATTTGCTGATACACAGATATGTTTGTTTGCGCTTGTATGTGGTGTCATCCCATGTGAGACCCTTGATCCAACAAGGGGTGTGGTCTTCTGCAGACATGCCATGTAGAGTTTGATTATCCTGACCTCACACATTAACACCCAGTGTTGACTGATTAACACGTTACTGTCCTCAACAAATGAAAGGATAAGTCTCTGTCAGCACTTCATCTGTAATCAATAGAAATCCTTTGTAACAGGGCAGCCGTCGTGCAGTAAATCAGAGGCACTCCTGAGAAAGAAACGTTTTGTAAAACTGAACTTATGTTACATTTTAAGTATTTACAACATACATTCTAACATGTTTCCTGAAGATTTTTTTTTAATAAAAAAAATATAAAAATATCCTTGCTGCTAGTTTTCCAGGTTTTGAGAAACTGTTGTATGATTATGAAATGAATAGTATGTTGCTTGACTGAACTGTATTGCAGCCGTTTAAGTGACAGCAGGCGTGCTATGTTTACTTAGTCATTAAAAGTTTAAGATTATGGCTGCAATTTATTCCATTAATTCATTGGCATTTGATACGTTTAAACACAAACGTGTCATATTTTTTATCTCATCTTAAAGAAACATACTATAGATTTATGTTTTGCAAACACACATCTGAATTAACTGAAAACTATCCAAGCCTATGTGTATGCCTATGCTTATTATTTTGTATGTTCACATTATCTCAAACCATTCCAAAAGATTTTAAATCCAGGGAAAAACTTTATTTTTATTGTTATATTATGATGTATTTTGTAAGGGTTGTCTGTGTCACACAATTTTGGGAAATGATCTTATTGACACTGAAAATACATATTTTGCCTACAAAGAGGTTTAAACCTTTGAAAAGCCTTTTGGATGTGTTACCCTTTTCTTTCCTCTGAGATTCATAATATGTAAAATAAGTCTGCTTTGACTCTGAGTGAGAGATGCTCACATCCTTGTATATGTCCTGTGAATTAAACAATTCACTTTAACATTTACCATTAATATATGCGTATTACTGCTGCCATTTTGACTGAAATGAATTTACACTGTGTTTACACTGCATTTGTTGCTTTGTTTTTAGTAAAAACAAAGGTTTGCATATCAAAAAGTCCTGTTTTTCTTTTTTATTGACTGTATTAATGTATTATATGCTGACATTTGTGCGTGTGCGTGTTTGTGTGTGTGTGTGTGTGTGTGTGTGCATGTGTGTTTTTGTGCATATAAGTGCCTCAGCTGTCTGTACAGCCACAACTGGTGGTTAAGTTTAGAAAAGCGTGCAGAACAGAAAGTAATACCATTTCTTTGAAATACCAAAATGTTCTGAAATTCTATCCTCCTTCTGTTTTGTCTCCAGTCTGACAGTAACACCAGTTTCCTGCGGGCTGCCAGAGCAGGAAACATTGACAAAGTCTTGGACTTCCTGAAAAACGGAGTTGACATCAGCACCTGTAACCAGGTAAGGAAACTTTTCTTCAGCCTAAAGAGAGGCTATAGCTTTCATCTGATACTTGATCATGTTTCTTTTTCTGCTGTTTGATGGGTTTTCCAATTACTTGAATTAACCGTACAAGAGCAATTGGCTGTGGATTCCATAATAATTTTTAGATTCCTGTGTTTATTATAACTGTAGAGAAACGTCCTCATTGCTTAATAATATATCCAAAGCTAAAATAACACATTGGATAAAAGACATAACAGGTGATATCAAGCTCTGTGTGTAGAGCCTTTGAATTATAGTTTTTTAACAACCAATGATAAATGTTTCAATTCATTATCACCAATATTAAAAGTATAATACTCACAACAAAATAGTCTTAGCATTGTTATGGTATTCTAGGAATTAAAGTTTATGCATATCAAATGGTCACATAGCTGTCTTACATACAAGCTTTGGGACAAAAGACAATTTTGGCTTAAATACCGGTATTCATATAAGGATTTGCCTTCAGACTTGAACTTCTTTCCTACAAGTTGATTTTGGGCCATGATGTCGTCAGAACATACTTCTAAGTCTCTTGCCTTGAATACACTAAGATATTAGATTATGACATGCCTATACCTCCCCTCTGTTTCAACCCGGCTCAGGGTGGCTTTTTATGTGTTAGTTCTTATGAGTTTTGTCTGACCACACTCCTTTCAGCATTAGGCTTTGGCTTTCTAACCCTGTGCTTGAATGTTTCATGTGGCCATGACTGTTGCCTAGAAATATCGTTTTCCATTGGAGCCTCCTGTGGCCCAAACATACACCTCCTTAAGGAAGTGTCTTCCATTTTGAGAAGTTGGAAAATTCTCTTATGCTAAATGGTAAATGGACTTGAGCTTACATCGCTCTTTTCTTTTCTCTTTGACAACTCAGAGGAGCTTTACAGCGCAGGTCACATCTAGCCATTCACAGCCATTCATACATTAACATACTGATGGTTGAAGTTTCTATGTATGTTGCCCATCAGTTTTACCTATCACATTCATTGCCTTTCATATTCATTAACACGCTACGGATGCAGCAGTGGGAGCAATTTAAGGTTAAGGGTCTTGCCCAAGGTCACCTTACAATGTGACAGCCAGCACTGGGCTTGAACCTGTAAACCAATGTCATCATTTGCTGACTGTTTGAGCACATTTTTTCTAAAAGGAGAAGCAAGAAATAGAGTATGGATTTCTCCTCACAAGTAGGCAGTCTATAGACAGATTTCTGGATAATCATTAAAATTGTATTTTGTATGTTATGGGACCTTAAATTGACGCATGCTCATGCCAATGTCCACAGGGGTGGCTCCTGATTATTGGTAGTGACAGTTTTCTTCTTAATGAGGTCGGGGTTCAATTCTAAGCCCAAGCAGACACATGTTGAAGTGGTCTTGGACGGGACTCTTAACCACTAATTGCTCACACTGCTGCATAAGTACTGTGTTAACATGTATGAATTGGATAAGCTGAAACTGATGGGCAGACCAAAACATCCTCTGCCTCTGACAAATCTCTTAATGGAACGTGCTGGGTAAAAATTGGTTTGAGTTATCAGACATCGAGAAAAGCTTTATTCAAGCAAAACTCAAACAGATATTATAAGAAACACAGCAAACATCTGTTTTTATGAAAGGTTAAGTTCAGACGTAGCTATCACATCAACCTTCATTTTTACAGCAGTCTGCTGAATAATAGTCTAAGTCCTGGAGCTATTGACTCTCAGTACATGTTCAACATGCTCCTGTCACAAAGGTCAAAGTCGTTTTCTTCACCTAACCTGCTGAGTCAAACCTTCAGTCTGCTGTGTTACAATGGAACCACATACTCAGCACATACCTGAACCTGCAGAGACCACCCTCACAATAACTCCATCATCACCAAACCCCCTTTATCCCTCCAATCTGAGCCCGACTACATGATGTCCTTCCAACAGCTGTCACCCACCCTCACCCACATACCACCAAGAGGGGACAGAGGAGAGGGCCAAATGCTTCCTCCTGCAGCTCTGTACTTCCCCCCTCCCCCTACAACGGTATGATTTACAGTAGTCACAAGGCGGCTTAAGAGATCATGTAAGGAATGGTTAAGTGAGTGTGTGTGTGTTGCATTGAGACGTGCGCATTGTCAGCCCCTTGTGCTCTGTGCTGCCTCATTACTGTGTAATTTTTTCCCAGCAATTTGATGGCAGTTATTTATACAGCGGGATTCTATTGGTTGGCACACAGGAAGTTTAACTGCCCACCCGTAGCTTTGCTATTTGTTGTCATGGACACCACGGCTTTTGTTTAATGCACCAAGAGGGAAGTACGACTATTCTAAGCTTGCACACACACACACACACACAGAGCCCCCTCCCTGCAACAGTAGATCCCTGCCCTTCATATTATCTGTCAGGGAGTCAGATGATCAAATTTGAGCCCCTGTCAAGTGACCAAAAATGTGAGTGACATTTCACCTAAACCCCAGAGATGCCTGTTTATGTGCGCATGTTGTGTGTATGTGCATGTGTTCATGCTGGTAAGAGGGCAAGTAATACGTGATAGTAGATGTCAGTATTAAAAGGATTCATAAGGAATAAATACCACTCAGCTTGGACCATCCCTCCAGCAGCTAATGAGGCTGACATTACATTACACTGTAGAAAGATGATACACATACTACATACATGCTTACACAACACTCATTACAACTTTATTTATTGCAGTGAGATTTAAAATCCTAAGATCCACATATAAATTAAAACACTTTGTTCATATGTGCTTGTTCTTGTCTGTTTCTGTGTGTTTTGAGATACACAAGCTACCATTAATGCCTAGGTTTACACACAAACATCTTTAAATTGTAAAGTCTGGTGTGTGTTCCTGCTCCATGTTTGTTTTGTAAAGGTAAGCATGGGCACATCTGTGTTGTTTAACATATCCAAACATACTCTTTGTCTTTTCAGTAATCAGTTGTGGTTGTTTTACACTGTGCAACTGGATAGCTGACAAAAAATGAACACTTTTCATATGCTCATATTGTAGGCTTTGATAGTAATTCACAACCCTGGTGCTCACTCTGTACAAGTTATATCAGGACAGAGTGTTGACAAATGCCAAAGTGTCATTTGAAAAGTTCAAGTCATGTGTGCCTGCTATTTTGTTTGATTTAAACAGCTCAATACACACAAACAAACACTGTGTCCTAAGAGAACCCAAGTGTTGGATGTCGAATAGCGTCTCACAGCATCTCATAGTGTCGGTCCACCCTGCATCTTTTAAAAATCAATTCTATGTCTTGTGTTTGCCTTCGTAAACAGTACATCAAGTGGTTTTACTATACAGGTGGAGAAGCCAAATAATTTCACACAAAGTAACAGATGAGTCTTTTTCTGCACTGCATTTGATGGATTTACAAGCTCTGCTGAGTGGGAATTTAAAGATTAAGAAGAAAATCCTCCAGCACCTCTGCAGAATCCCTCTTTCCTTCTCCTTGTCCTTGTTGATCCAGGTAATGGAGGAGATAATAAAAACAGGTGTTAAGGCAAAAATGTTGGGCTGCATCATGCTGTATTTTGACTGAACATTCTTGCGTATCTCATGCAGTTAGGACATGGTGTAAAACACTCTCACTGTGGCACACACAGGGCATCAGCAGCAACAGTGGCATGAACAGGAAGAGATAAAATGAAGAGCACATACCGGGTGTTCTTGCCACTGACAAGGGCACTATGTTTAGCATTTTTCTAGGGCATTTTAATTTGTGTTTTTCCTCACAAGAGAGCACTTTACCATATTATCCAACAATTGGACCACTTGCACACCACTGCAGCGAACATAATAAGTTGCTATGTCATGCCCAAAGCTCCCATTAACTGAAGCTCTAATGAGTTATCATCAACTGGAGGTCCCAGAGTCAAATCAGCCCCTCAAGACTACCCAACCAACCGGTAGAACATTATCACATTAAAAAAATATGAGGGCAACATAAACAGTTGAATTTAAAATATTGCTGTATAATTTCTACAGCTATAAAAGCAATGCAGTTTTTTTTAATTACAAATGAAGTTATGTTTGATCCATCTGGCAGAGGTCTATCTGTCAGCCATATTGACTATACAGCCAGCAGTTCATGTGTCAGTCCCAGTGTCCCCAGCAATAAAGAGTTAAAAAAATCTCCTATGTTTCAGGCAGAGTTCTGAGTGACAGGAACTGATCTCACTTTGACTTGCTCAGACTCAAGATATATCAGTTAGGATTAAATCACATTACTTGATTAAATCTTGAAGTCTGGACCCCAAATAAATGGTCATTGTGCAAATAAAGTTTATAATCCCAGCTCTATGTCTTTTTTCCTGCTTTTCCTGTTTATATATCTCCTGATACTACAACACTTCACACAGGCACAATTTCTGTCAAGTAAGTGATTTCTATACACTAAAAGAAGAAAAAGTAGGAGAATCATAATGCAGCTTTCAGTAAATACAAAATATTAAATATGTCTGAAAGCCAACTGACTTGTTAGATGAGTCTGATTGGGTCGTAGTGAACAATAAATAACTCCTGGCCAGAATGATATCTCATCAACTTCAAAACCTGCCTGATACATTGTCTGAAATCCTGTGTAAAGTATTTCTGTGGCGGATATAGAACTGTCCATCTGGGCTTGAATATTCATGTTAGGATTTGCTGTTAAAATCTATGCTACTCTCCATGTGAGCAGTCACCTCCGGCTGTCATCTCACTGTAGCTCCCACCTCTTCCTGCTCTAAAGGAAGCTGATTGGGCTGTGTCAATTTGGGCTGCTCTCAGTCATTGTTGACTGGAGCTTGGTAAGATGGACCAGCCTGATTACAGACATTAAATCAGGTGGATCCATCTGCTATTCAAATTTGAATGTATGTCATTGTCAATGGATGTCATACCAAGGACCGCTACCTTAGGAAGAGAGTTCAGCCCCTGGAATTTGCTGTTCTGTTTCTGTATCTCATTAATGTTCCGTGCTGTTTACTTGCATTGGATACTAATGACTTTGCCATCTGCTGTACGTTATGTTGCCTAACATCCTGCTGTAACTTGTACTTCTTTCCCCTCCACAACTCTCCTTACACCAACCTCTCACCCAAAACACTGAGGCCCATTCAGACAGCTGAGACATGTTTGTAAGACGAGTCTTGTACAGCATAACTGCACTACATACTATGGATTTACTTAACAAAAATCCACTTCATACAATAAAGCAGAAAAGATGATAAAAGTAAACTTCTTGGTTTGCTCTTCAAGCGATCCCTGAGGTCTTTGTGTGAAGCTCACAACGTGAATTTTCAACACTTTCAACCAACTATTGACATTCTTGATGTGAGCTCATTAATCAGTCAATAAAAGCTGTGGTTTACATGTTAATAAATGCAGTTTATAGAATGTAGTCTTGTCAAAAAGAGTACTCTTACCAACATGAATAAGCTGCAGAGGCAGAATGAGCTCGTAGTGACACTCTTCAGATGGTCACTGCTATTTTAAAGGATAAACAGCATCAACAACATATTGGCATTTTATGTGGTGAGACTGAATTCAAATACCACCTCTAAGCTGAGATGACTGCTCAGAAGTATTACGTTACCTGTGACAAGCATCAATAATGCTTTCAGGGATGTGATGAGTCAGTCATGTCAGTGGAGAAGCACTCCATCCAATTACAGACCCATTATCTGTAGTACTGCTTGCTGCTGCAGGGAAGCAGAGACAGAGGTCTGATGATAAGAGCAACATCAAATATGATATCACTTTAATACAAAATGCGTGATCTGGTTGATTGGAGGCAACATTTGTGTTTTTCATTTTTAAGTCAAGGGAAACAATCTTATTAAAGAAAATGGATTAGTGCAGGTCATTGCTATGTGTAAACATGAGCATATCATGATACTCATCTCAGTTGTATTCAGACCTTTGATAATAAGGGCCATGATCCAATTTCTATAATTGTTTTTATGTGTTAGTTTGGTGTCAGTTCAGCGTAGATTTTAAATGTCTGTCATATAATTAGATCGGATTGATGTTTTGTATTCAAAAGCAGTTGTTGTGCACTTCTGTCAGTGGTCCATTCTCAACTATCCATAATATGTCAGTTGATAGTTTTAGGTTAGTTTTACCTTGAAATTACTTTGCTTTAATTTAGGACAATTATCACTTTAAGATTAGCTCTTTGTCTAAGAAGAATTTGCACACTGTAAAGATTGGGAAGGCAGAGAAAGTAATTTTATGATTATGTATAACACAAGGATATTAATTGACACATTGACCTTAAAAGCCCACTTTTATTTGCTTGTAAGATGGCATATACATGCCAGTCTTCTACACTTTGGGGCAAGGATTCCTGCAGGTTATCTTTCTCTCTTTGTCTTTGCTTAAAGTACACAAGGTTTTTTTTCTAAGAGGTTTCTTCTCAGATGTCCCTGCACCACTAGTTTGTCCTGGAAAAAAACACTCAAACATAGATTTGCATGCCAATAACCACTGTGTTTCAGCCCTGCTTAGACAAGGATGTTAAAATATAAACCCTTATGAGCTGTGTCTTCTCCCCTCATCCTTGTTAATGTGGATGTTTCTATGGCTGTTAGGTGCTCTGATGTTTACTGTGGCCAAAGAGACAAGTCCAGACATGGTCCTTCAACTGGAGCCACCTATGAGCCATTTAAAAAACACTTGGTTCACAAAGTGTCTTCTTTTTTGGAGAGGAGGCATGTCAGACATTTTCTGAGAGATGGAACATGTGCCTGAGGGGTTGTTTTCTTTCTGTAGGGTTTCTTTTTTGAAAGGCCAACAACATTATAACTGTATTATGCATTGTATGTGGCATTCAAATTGTAAGTTATGGCAATAAAATATTGGAACAAAAGATCAAATACATTTGATCTTTTGTTTTATCAAATATGTCTAACTCTAAAGCCAGCACAAGCAGCAGAGTCCTTGTTTTTTAAATCTGTAAACTGTTTTAGGAATGAACAGATGTAAGTCCTCTATCTGATATCTGCAATGCTGGTTTGTAATGGAAAGACACTTCTTTAAAGTGAGACAAACTTTTTAATGTCTGTTGGGAAGATGGCAGCAGACTTAAGTGTTGTCCCTGGCAATGTGTTCATTAATAACTTCAGAGTCAGATCCTAGAAAGCAGCAACACAGTGTCAGGGGCCAGAATCTGCAGCCAAAGGGCAGTCGGCTGTCCAAGTGAGTCAGAGTCAGCAAAAGGCATGAGCTCCTGTCTGCCAAACTTTTGCTCGTGCTCCTGCAAAGGTTTATGAATGAGCCAAAGAGACAACTCTAAAGCCCACTTCACAGTGCATATCTGCAAAAACTGAAAATAACGTCACAATACACCTGTAGACATTCTTACTGTTAAAGCAACGGCATAATATTAGTGTCTCCCATCTGCTGATTTCAAATCCCATATGCAAAAGCAGAAGGGCAGGGGAGCTTGGCACAATTGGAGCTCCACATACATAAGCCATGTTTCAAACTGTAATATTTACACCCCTGGTATTAGAGGTATTAAATTGGTTGAGAGCTGCACATCAGGCAAGCATGAGGACACAGCCCAGAATGTATCCTCACTGAACCAATGGGGGCGTTCTGAGGTGAAATGATAGTGGAACTACATTTGGGCACATTTGCATTAGCACATCTAAAAGGCCATGGACTGTCCTAAAAACATACAAAGAGTCAAAGCTTTACAGAATGCATTGTGCCTGAAATTGCTAAATTATCTTTACATAAATAGAACCCAAATATTGCTTTGTTACAACACTGTGTTGTCGAAATAATTTGCTCTAATCATATGCCCACAAAGGTTAATAGCTGAGTTCTATTTAACCACCATCCAAATGGCAAATCAGCAGCTTTGTGCAGATGTCACAGAGGATATAACAGTCAGATTCAGACAGTAATCAAACAGGGAAGGCAAAAGAAGATCTGTGCAAGGACACAAATAAAACCCTTTGCATGCGTAGTTAATAACAGATGCTTTCCATCATACACACTGGTTAGGTACCAACAAAACCAGACACTGGCCCATGTAGAGCTTTGCTCCTGCATTATCAGCCAAATGGATGCCACCATTTCAAGATGTGGTATATGCCATGTTGTGAACATCCAAGCTGTATCACAGAATCAACAAAGATATTATGCCCTCATGGAATGAAGGTGTAATGTTAGTGCCTTGTTGCAACATTTTTAATACAACGGCACTGTGTTAGGGCTGTCCCTCTGCTTAACAGGAGGATAACAAACAAGGGGGCACAAAGAAAACACTCAAGTAAAAGGGTGCTTCCACTTGACTGTGTGCCAGTAATGAGCTGTTAAACTAGAGGTTATGAAGAACATCCGTGAATCTGAGTCTCGACTTTAGGAGATGCTTTTGTTAATGAATTAATTTTACAAATCATATTTTCCAACTTTCAAGTTCAAATGAAATACACCAAAGGTTTATGTGAAAAGGGTTCTTGAGATTGCTCTGTACACTTGCCATAACTGAATTGTGTTGGAAAGGCTATCATGTTTTGGTACTTGATGAACACATGCAAGATTTTGCATGTTTTTTATTGTATTGTATACTAATTTTTGGAAAAGCAGATGGGAGACTCAAACCTTTATTCATCCCTGGGTAGTTGCTCTGTTAGTTAATATGATCTGTTTCCATGTCCTCACAATTAAGGGCAGACTTCTCTAATCTAACCAAATTTTAATCCTGAGTGAGTGATATTACTCTTTAATCTGCACCCATTTACATTATTTTTTCTTTTCACCCTCAGCGTCACTTTGACTTACAAAAATACAGAAAATAAAGTTCACCTCTATTACCATGTGTTATTATAACACAGGTCAGCGGTCATATGTTTGGGAATATTAATCTGGGCTGGATGGAGCTCATCTACCCCCACCCCCACCCCCAACCCTCCAGAAAGCACTGCAAACTGGCAGAGATCACTTAGCTGGTCTGATCGTCCATTAGCTAAATGAAGCTTTCACTCACAGCTCAGAGGAAAAAGGGATTTAGATCTGTGTGTGTGACAGTGTTTGTGTGTGAGTTGTCTGTGGGTTTTGCTCATCTCTCCTGGAATACATAATAGTAGAAATGTGATTGAAACTCCATAATGAGATTGCATAACTCTTGCTGTGTCAGAAAACTACAATTTAAAACTGCTAGCTAAAGTGGACCCTTCAGTGTATATTGCAATTGCGATATAAACAATATTTTGTTCAGCTCTACTATATGGGTCATTATCATTTTATTTTATTTTACTAAAGGCCATTTGTATGATCAGGAAAAAACATCTAATCCCTGTTAGATACCAACCAAAAGAGAAGCTTGAAGACACAATATTTGGTCATTTATTGTTTTTAGAAATGGAAAATTGCAGGGAAACTTTCCACACTGGGTAGATTGATCAAGTACATAAAGTAGGCAACATTTGGGATGGTGGGTGAAACCATCAAGAAGTATTTATTGCCAACAATTTAACCAACTGTTGCCAACTTTTTTGAATAATGTCAAGAGTGCTCATTTTTCTGTCTTTTAGAAAAAACTAAAAGATTAGGAGTTTCTTTACAATTTATACCAAGTAGGGGTCCTGTAAAGGGGCACATAGATTATAACGTAGAATCGATGTTATCGATACCTGGAACTTCTGTGTACAGAACCTGGGTCTGTTATATGTGGTGATCTTGAAGCTACGCAAGAACATGTGGAAGGTCCCGCAATGTATCATGGTATACATTGAGGGACCTTGGTATATTGCGGCATAGTTTATCCACTCAACGCATTTTCTGTTCTTTGGGTGTTGATGTCTCAGCTTGGAGATTCACTAGCTTGGCAATTGAGTAATGGCAGTTTAGGGTTCTTGCTATAACATGTCAATGCGCCCAGAAAACAGCATTAGTGAACATTGAGAACTCTTAGAATTTAAATACATTTAACTTTTATATTTTGGCTTTTAGATAGTTATGCACTGGTTCCTTTTCTTAAATCATTTAAATCATTTAATATGAAATGTAGGGATGGGAATCAAAAGCTAATTCCAGCTGAGAATCGTTAACAGCTCTATCAAAGAATCGATATCATGAGTCTTTTTGCTAATCAATTCCATTACCAATTCCTTCCACTGACAGGGTTCAGAAGCGGTCAGAATTGTGGCTTAAATTTTTACAAAAGGTGCCTATTGCACAACCTTAAGTGAGTGGAAACACCAGCCAACATTTGCCCACACAGAACATCTACAGGAATCAGTAAGAGAATCGTTAAAGAATTGGTATCGGTAGCACTGGTATCGATAAAATTGTATCAATTCCCATCCCAACTGAAATGTGATATTTCATATATGATACAAATTATTTCTTTATCCTTTCAAAGCTGTATCAGTTACCTTTAACACTGTCATTCAGTTGGCTAAACGCTAACTTAAATACTTTGGCCTCTGAGGAATGCCCTCTTTTCTCCTTTTGAAAGGTTGACATTTTCAGCAGCCTTTAAATATGAGTATCCATGTTTGTGTGTGTGTTTGTGTCCTACATACCCTCTATGACTGAGCAGAAACATGACACGTCTTTGGCTGTTTGGCATTTGGCAACTCAGATTGTGAGTGTGTTTGTTAGGGGGTGTGTTTGCTGTACTTCTTTTACCCTTAGTGTGTGTGCGCATGCATGTTGTCCGTGCGCTGACAGAAGGAAGGAGGTAATCATAGAGGTGTTAGCAACAAAACAGCCTCCTCTTTTACATCAGTACCAGAGATAGACTTCAGAGCCAGACGTTCCTCTGTGTAACCCATCTGACAGAGCTGCAGGAGGGGGAAAAGGCAGACAGAAGCTTGGATCTAAACCAGGGTCTGGAGACAGTCGAGGGAAACAGAGGACCATCACTGATGCCTGGAGCTCCATTGCCGTTAATTTCAGCTTGGAGCAAGATTTAAGACGGCAGAAGACAGAAAAAGAGGACAGAAAGGTTCAAAAAAGGAGCAGAAGGAAAGGAAAGAAGACTGAAAAAGTCAGACATTTGGATTGAGAGAAAGACCAGAAAACCTGCAGAGTAAAAAGAAGAACATCATTGGAATGTAAATATTCTTGAGTATTAGAGAGAGAGCCCGAGATGGAGGAAGACGAGGAGGAGGTGAATCACTCTTCTGTTTGTGTTGATATGTATTACTGTCTCAGACGGCATATGTTTGTTCATATTTGCTGTGTTGATACATCCCGTGCATGGCATTGCCTGCCAGTGATGGACATTCACACTCCACTCTCCTGGTGGGTTGCTGCCTACTTGTCACTCTGGTTGATTCAGTAGAGACCCTTGACATAATTTGCACAGAGGCAAAAGCAGCTGTGTCACATCTCGCATCAGATTTGAGTTTTATCATTGGATGTGTAACATGCACACTAAAAAAAAATTATTAATAAAATCACTTGAGTGATAAAGTTTCTAAAATGACCCGATTACTCTTGTGTCCATGTAAACAGCAGATCTGATAATCTTAATCAGTTAAGGGTAGGAGTTCCCAAATCAGGCTTTTGCTGATCACATGTGAGAGAGATGATACACACCAATCAAGTGTGATGGTTCATTAATCACATATTCATGTGACTCAATCAAATGACACTAAAAATAAAGAAGAAATATCATAGCCGAGATTCCACGAAGCAGTCTTTTCAGTTTAGCTCTGAACAGTAAGCAGCTTTTAGTGTTTCCATTGTCAAATAAGGAAAGAGAGACCTATATAACAGTTTGGGTGCCAAGCGTACCAAGCTCACCTCACAGCATGGATCTGAAATTGCAGCAATCTGTTGATTGGTCATAAGAATGATCACAGCACCATGTTTAAATCACCTATGGAACAAAGTGAGAAACTTTTCTTCTACTTTTGCAACTTTCATCCCCTGTCCCACATCCCTTGCCCAGGGGAATATACAGCTGACAGTAAAAATGCAAGCAAGATCAAGGCTTTCCACTCCAAACTGTACTGAACTGTACTGGCCCAAACCAGACCACTTACTGGAAATATAGATGAATTCAGTGCCTCTCCAAGTGTGAGCTGCCCACCTAGTTTGCCCCAGTGGTAGAGGACAGCGTGTGTGGAGATTGTGTTTTCATCAAAAGTCAATGGTGGTTAGAGGTTTACTGCTTTTGAAATAAAACACATCTATCTATCTATCTATCTATCTATCTATCTATCTATCTATCTATCTATCTATCTATCTATCTATCTATCTATCTATCTATCTATCTATCTATCTATCTATCTATCTATCTATCTATATATTTATATCCAGTATTTTTGTTGTTTTAATTTGTACTGCATCCTTGGATGTCATGAAAGGTGCTTTAAAAATTGAATTCATTATATCTATATATATGCTGTATATATCTGTCTATATCTATTTGTCTCTTTCTATCTCTCTCTCCCTATATATGCACACATACATACATGTGCATACATATGTACATACATACTACATATACAAATACATATACATAATATCCACATATTTCCAGTACTTTTATGTGGGCAATAATTTGACTAGCAAATGGTAGTGGATTAATGTTTGACAAGGGGGATCTTCACTTTTGCTCAAGCTCTAGGGTTGTATACTTGGCTTACCGATGCGTTAAAGTGTACTGTTAGAGCAATATGATGGTGTCGAGCTAAGATAAGGCTGTTACATTATGTTGGATTTTATGGTTTAAAACTTCTTTTTCTGCCTATAGTCACTGTGTCTATTCCCTATGTCTGTGTACTATCCAACCAATAATCAGCCACATACGTTTCTCTTTGTGCTGTCAGTCTTCATTGATTTCTTTCTTTTCTTTTCAGAATGGTTTAAATGCACTGCATCTTGCTGCCAAAGAGGGACACAAGGATTTAGTAGAAGAACTGCTTGAGCGAGGGGCACCTGTTGACTCTTCCACTAAGGTACATGCATATATGTATCATGTCTCACTTCTTATTACTATGCTTTGACTTCTTAGATAAAAGCATGCCACAGCTTGATCTTTAGCCACTCATACTGACTGCTGGGCAACTGTCCCAGAATAAGAAAGACGAATAGGAGGAATGCAAGGAATAAGAAGTGGTATTCGTCGTTAATGGCACTGCCTCCCTCCTGAACTGTGAAACCTGATTCTAAAAGGGTGCTGTTAGACATTGGAGAAGGAAACAGGATGAATAAAAAAATATGGAATTCTGTAACTTGACACTCGTGTGGTACCAGGCAGGTCCATCAATAACTCCTCATGTGCCTTGGAGTGGCATATGCTACAAAATTGATACTAAGATTGCAACAGAGTTTGGAATGAAATGTTGCAAGTCATCAGCTTGAAGCAGGTCACAGTTGACCTATGATTGCATCACAGTGGGATCGTTCAGTGGACACGAGGGGGAGAGATGAAAGTGAGAGCAGAATGAGTCTCTTGGCAGGCCTAAGGTTACATGACTCTGTGAATGCCTGAAGTGTTGTGTTTAATAGCTAGAAGTGATAAACAGCCTGCTAGGAATCTATCAACAGGTCCCCATGTCCTTGGACTGAGATTTTACTTATGTTTGACTAATTCAGTGACTTTTACTTCCATAAAATGAAAAAATGGAGAGACATAATCTTGTTGACAGGATTACAATATCAGAAGATAATAGCATACATTTTTGTATGTTTGAACACAACATTTTTTTAACAATGTTAACAGTCATTGTATCACCATATGTATGGCCTGAATGTATGAATGAGCCATAATGCTTTATAATAATGTTTGTGAGTTTCAAGCAGAAACAGCAGACCTAGTTCAGCTGAAGGTCTTGGTTTCCTAAGCTTTTTTTTGTAGGACTAAAGTTTTAGGTCTGTACTACAGCGAATGAAATCTTTTGGCGTAGAGAATAATTAGAGCCTGTGTCCATAGGAAGGCTTTTTTTATTTGGAAGTGCTCTAAGCCTCAGGTCCAGAGTTTTTCTTTCCAGTCGGCACTTGATGTTGGCATGTAACAAGAGTTGACTTCCATGTCTCAGGTTAACACCCCTCACCACCAGTAAAGGAAAAAGAAATCTTAAGAAAAGAAATCAAGTCCTACTGCTTAACAAAGCTTAACCAAGAAAACAGTTCCCTATTAAATAGGGGACAGCTCATTTTACTTCCCACATTTTTTATGTACTTTTGGGCATTTTGTGTATTTATTGAAAGGAGAGGATGGCAGTGGATAGACTTGTGGAAGGGGTGAGAGAGTAGGTGAAGATGCTCTGCAAACTGGCAACAGGTTGGTTTCGAGCCCGGGTTGGCATCTGTATGTACATGGGACATGCCTGGTTGTTGTTTACAATGTATTATCCTCAGATACAACTTTATTATCCCCGATTCGGCACCCATATCAGCATTTACGGAAATCATTTTGGAAAAACTGATATACCTGGTCTTGGCAAAAAACTATTTGTATCTGACTTATTAGAAGTTTGAATCATAAGGGGTTCTGACCATAATGGGATAAATGATGGACCCAGGGACCCTAGAAATCTGATGGGCCTACCTGGTGTCCATCCCAAAAATCTAGAATAACAAATGACTTTTCCTTGTCAGGGGAGGGATTTATATTAAAATTTATTGTTTTGGTTGTGTAACAACAGGCTAGTAGCTGATGGCTTTGCACTGGACGCAACACATTTTATACTGTCAGTTCTTTAAATGTCAATGTGCACAAGCTACCCCAGTCAAATCGTCCAGCTCTGGCTCTGCCTCTCTTTATAGACACTTGACTAATGTATTAGACTTCATCTCTTTCTGCAGAAAGGAAACACAGCCCTCCATATTGCCGCACTGGCTGGCCAAAAAGAAGTTGTCAGACTATTAGTGAAGAGAGGAGCAGATGTCAACTCACAGTCACAGGTGAGGACACTTCTGTATAATGTTTACTTCCTTAAAAGCCGTTAGATAGCTCTTTTAAGTCACACTATCACCGAAGTAGAGTCTTGAATTCCAACATATGAGCCATGTTTGCGCTTGTGTCCACAGAATGGATTCACTCCACTTTACATGGCAGCACAGGAGAACCACTTGGAAGTTGTAAGATTTTTGTTGGAGAGTGAGGGCAACCAAAGCATTGCAACAGAGGTAAGCTCTGCAAAAGATGTACCTTTTTTAAGTGTATTTTCTACAGTAGTGCTTGATATATTGATACATTTTTTCTTTCAAAGGCCTGTGATGTAGGATAGGACAATAATATTGAAGCAATAACAGCCAGTCTTGAGTTGGTGAAGATTCAGTCAAGGATCTTTGAATTACCTTGTGTCATCATAATGACGTAACCAATATCCATTTTTCAATTACAGATTTTTGTATTGTATCCCTTTAATTGAATGCCAATAAAAAAAAAATGAAACCAACACACTGTTAGTAACTTGCGTCTTAAAATTCTTTTATGAATATATCAAGTCATGATGTATTCATGATATTTATCTATATATTTACATGACAAATAGTTTAACATATATATGTATGAATTCTCTTAAACAACATCACTGACCAAATGCTCTGTTAAAAGGATTATTCACTTATATGCCAAAGACAGAAATATGTTCAATGACAACAAGAAAGTCTCTTCGAAAAATTAAAATGAAATGTGGATTTATCATTTCATTTGTTTCGTTTCAATTTAGAGGTATTATGTTTAGTTGGACCCAAACATAATTCCTATAACAGATTACCAGATTCAGATTTATATTACCACCTAAATCTAATCACTTCTTTCCTTTGCCATGTCCAACATTCCCAGAGTTATTTCAGCAATTACTGAGCTACTTACACAAATACAGACACACAGACACTAAAAACATTATCTCCTGTAGGTAAAATGTTGCTGGTGTTCCTGTACAATTTTTTGCAGTGTATAGTGGTTTGTCTGCAGTTTGTCTAAAGAAGACATATAAATGTTATCATTATAATAGAGAACGTGTTGGTATAGTTTTGTTCTTGAATTATGTCAGAGTTTATCATTCATTTATCATATGTTACTTCTGTACAGAGGGATATTCAGAGACATTTACTGTATACTCTGTTTATATTTCTTAATTGTAGATATAGTTCAGCCATTTACATTGAGTTTTCTTCTATGTTTTTGTTTTTTCTATCAGGATGGATTCACCCCTCTGGCCATCGCTCTTCAGCAAGGCCATAACTCTGTGGTCTCCCTGCTTTTGGAGCATGACACCAAGGGGAAGGTCAGACTCCCGGCCCTGCACATCGCAGCCCGCAAGGACGACACAAAGTCAGCTGCACTGCTGCTCCAAAATGACCACAACGCTGACGTCCAGTCTAAGGTAAGAGAGTGTGGAGATGTGGAAATATTAATGGAGGGAGTGGACTGCAGGAGTGAGAGTAAAAAGACAGACAGAGAGAGAATGAAAAGTGCGTTATAATGCATCTGCCTGAGTGGATGACTTTTCTCGTTGACAGTTTTATCCACTCTATTGATTATTTTGTGTCCATTAGGACTCCGATAACATAAATGGACGCAAACTTTCTTGAGTGTTTGTTCCTTTTTCCTTTTTTTATAAAACCATGTGAACTAACCCTGAGTTTTGTGGTCTTGTTGTGAGAAGTCCTTTCCTTAACAGCCCCAACCTCCTATCCCCTCTTTCTCTCGCAATGCATCCTAACCAGATGATGGTCAATAGAACCACAGAGGTATACGGACTCATCACCTCCTTTTGAAACACCTTTTTGTCATTTCTGACCATCTCTTTCAGCTCTGTTGTTCTGATATAACCATTATTTCATAAGAAGTTAGGACACCCTGCATGTTAGATTTATCAAACACAAACACGTAAATGCATGCAGCTGCTGTTCTTGACACTCCTGCATGGTTGACACTAAAATATATTGTGTTGAATTATTAGATCACATTATGATGACACATTTTTTCTCATATTCTGTCATTCTTTTTGAAAAATTATGAATCTTCATTGATTTACATGTTTCTGACTGTTTATAAGCATGATTATAGCATTGTTTTCCTCCTTGAAACACGTTGTTGATCTTTAAGTTAACTCTGTTTCTTGGTTAAATTGCACCATGTCTATCAGAATGGGAAGGTAAGAAGAGAACCCAAAAAATTTTATTGTAGATATTTATATATTTGTAAATGATATATAAGTGTCCATTTGTCCGTCCAAGCAGATATACATAGTGCGCAGTCAATTTGTTTATTCTGTTTATGATTTTACTTTTTTCACTTTTTTACTTTGTATTGACTTTTTCACACTTTTTCAGCAACCATTGCAAATTTGTGTTGATTTTTTTTGTGTGTGAACTGCATGGGCCATTTTGGGATGCACTTCTTGTTTTTATACTTTTTCTCACAATGATTAATTTTGTAGCATGCAGAAACATCTGTATAGTTGCTTCAGTAGTGTCAGTATTCTCTTTCTTTCTTTCTTTCTTTCTTTCTTTCTTTCTTTCTTTCTGTCTAAACCTTGATTTCTGTCTATATTACAATTTATTTTTTCTTTTCGTTTTTTTTCCTCTCAAGAATTTATAGTTTTCTCATATTTTTTCTCACTTCTTGTATATTTTGCCCTTTTTTTCTCTCCTATTGATTTTTATTCTTAGTTCCTGGTGTCTTTCTAAGTCTTCATTTCTTCTATATTTCTCTCTATTTAGTTTTCCTCTCCATTTTCTTCTTCCTCTTTCTTTTGTAATGCTACTACCCTTTCCCTCATCAGCTTTCTGAACTTATCTAATTTGTTTCCTTCCTGTCATTTCCTCTGACACTTTCTTCATTCCTTCCTCTCTCCTCGTCCATTTCTAACAGAGCGGGTTCACCCCTCTGCACATTGCTGCTCACTATGGTAACGTGAATGTCTCCACCCTGCTGCTGAATCGAGGAGCTGCTGTTGACTTCACAGCAAGGGTACCACCGCATTTATGCTACTGTGTCTTCACTCTAGGCTTATAGTGTGTTCATTACAACCTACTTTTCTGACCCTAAGCTTTATTTACCACATTTACCTACTCTTCCAAAGACTAATACTGTTTTTAAGGCATTATTTATTAAGGGTGGTTGATAAAATTGTTTTTTCTCTTTGGTAATGCAATTGGTACTAGCTCAATTCAATTTTCAACTGAAAAGTTTGTAATAAACAAGATGATAAGACTTTGAAAAGCACTAAAATTCATAAAAAATATATCAGGTCTCAGTCATAACCACGGATAAATTAATTGTAAGGGAACACAAGTTTCATGATTAAGTTAAATGTGTTTTGTTTCCCCATCAGAATGGGATTACGCCCCTCCATGTGGCCTCTAAGAGAGGCAACACCAACATGGTGGCCCTGCTGTTAGATCGAGGGGGTCAGATTGATGCTAAAACAAGGGTAAGACTTTTTTATCCAGCAGGTACAAATCTGACACTACCTACTTGTAACTTTTTCTATTTTATCACTTGTACATCTATGTGAAGATGTTTTAATTATTGTCTTTGCCTGCCTTCTGCAGGATGGACTGACCCCCCTGCACTGTGCAGCCAGGAGTGGACATGATCCAGCTTTGGAAATTCTACTGGAGAGAGGAGCTCCCATCTTAGCAAGAACCAAGGTAAACCACTGCCTAAACAAGCGCCTAAACAAGTGGCTAAACACAAGGCCCTTCTCCTTTACAAACTTCAGCCAACTCACATTAGGATTTGCTAAGAACATTTGTTGCAGATGCAGGACGTAGTTGGGATGAGGCATCTAGACTTTGATCTCAACATTCCTCCATTTTTTACATGCAGAATTTACTCTTTGTTTTCATAGTTTACATTTATACACTCATCTAAGTCATTGAAACAAGTGAGCTGTAAACCACACATTTGATGCAGACATATGTTGCCTGTGTGTTCAACCTCCAAAAAGCCTTAGCTGCCTAAACCTCTGCCCAATGGAAATACCTACAGGGTTCCTGTGACCCATTTAAAGTCTCAGATATTGATAAAAAAAAAGTCATAAAGGTCTTATTCATACCTACTATAGGTCTTAGTTTTTAGACCACACTTTTAACACTGTTATTAAAACTGTTATAACACAGCATTTATGTTTGACATCTATGTAAGCTTACCCTAAGGAATGTAACTAAGGTTTCATGCTCTGGAAATTAAAAATAGATTCAGCCACCACCAGCCTACATTGAAATATGTCCCCTGTTTTTTTTGTTTTTTGTTTGTTTTTGTCACAAAAGTTCTATTGTCAAATATTGGACTAATTGTTCGATTTCTAACAGAGACATTTTTTGTAATGAAAGTAACCTGTTATTACCTAAAGCCAGAAAAAAGTTCTCTTAATCATTTAAAATTTCATAAAACAGTTTGAAAAAATATTGCTCATAAGAACATTTATAGGCCTCTTGTTTTAGTATGCTCTAAAAGATTTTGAAGGAGCATACCTCAACACAAGTGTTAATGCCATGTTTTGCCTATTTTCTCAATGTGGGTATTTAAAAAGTCTTTAATTAGATAACTTTTTAAGTGTGTAGGAACCGTGAGTGGGATAATCAGTTCTTAATTGTAATTTGTCCAGAATAAAAGCACTCGACTACCTAAAAAGCTCATTTACATTCTTGTTTACATCAGTTTTCTAATGTAATGCACATTTTTCCTCCAATTTGTCCTCACACAGAACGGCCTGTCCCCGCTCCACATGTCGGCCCAGGGAGACCACATAGAATGTGTGAAGCTGCTGCTGCAGCACAAGGCGCCCGTTGATGATGTCACACTGGACTACCTCACAGCGCTGCATGTGGCAGCTCACTGTGGCCACTACAGAGTCACCAAGCTTCTGCTGGACAAAAAGGCCAATCCAAATGCTCGAGCACTGGTAGGAACTCACTGAGAACAGCAGAAGGGATAATAAACAAAAATATGCATCATTGAAATCTACAAATATGCAAGCATGTATGTTTTTTAAGCAGGGAAATTAGGCATCAGTTATACTGCAGCTTTTGAAGATTAATTTCTGTCCTTAAAATTTGGAAACAACATTCTTCTTTTAATTTAGATGCAACTTTATTAGCTGACCATACAGGTTGTCATATGTATCAAAAACCAAGCTTAAAGGCGATGTGCATTATTTACAGAATTCTTCTTTGCCACTAAGGAATAAAAGTAGTCATTGGAAGCCAAATCTACAGGGGCCACATGTCATGAATGCTTTTCTGCACCATTTCCATTTTTTTCAAACGCTGTGACATTTTCGTGAGTGTGGCTTGAGGAAAAACAAACCTCCAGACATGTTACTCAGTACTGGCTATCGAGACAGCATTGGCTAGTTCCTGATGGTGGGGGAGGATAATGCTTAATTATGTTGCCTCTGCAACTGAGGGTGAAAAAAGTTAGATCTAGCAAATGGCAGCAAACTGAATTTTATCTTTGAGCCACAACGAGTGGCCTTTTTAGACTCTGTTTAACATTAATTGGCATCTGTCTAGAGCATTTCCAAACTGAGTATGTGTTACCTCATTGTGCATTTTTCTTGACATTCTGTTGTTTTGTTACATCTGCCCTGTGCTCACTGGTTGAATTTCCCTAGGAACTATGTTCAGGGAAGTAAAATGAACTGATGCTCCCTGTCATTTTGTTATAAAACTGTCTTTACAACACAACAGTGATAGGGGATTAAACAAACAGTACTAGTGAGATTCATTATAGATTGAAATGAAACTAAATTTTAAACATAAAGAGAAAAAAAAATTATAACATGCAGCTAACATACTGCCTCTTGGAATCAACTTTTATGTAAACAACAAATACTACAAACAAAAAGGGACTTTTCAAAGTCCAAAGAGCATCTCACACCTCTGAGCTGATTGAAATGATCCAGTCCTTAAGAAACAGCTGGAATTTCCATGATCTCATTTAAGGCTGGATAACATGGAAGCTGTGTCTAATGTGTATAAATTTGTGTTCATTACTTAAAATGAATGTGGTTGGACGTGGGTGATGCCTGTGGCAGTAGCCCACATTTGCATCTAGTTTTCCTGTTTTTTACCTCCAGTTTATGATGACACAGTGTCATAGTTCGGAAACAGTAACGTTATCATGCTGCTGCACAGAGTCAACACATTCATGAATTATATCAAAGGATAACTACCCATTTGTAAATACTAAAATAAACATGTCCCTTGATTAAATTAGTCAGGATACGTAACCTTTAATCCCTGGTATAGCCTGACCATTGCAAATGGATCCTCATGAACGTTTTGAAAAATGATCTTTTTACTCACAGTAGGTCTGGAATCTTAATTTTCTTTGCTGGTCAGATTAGGTTGAAAGTAATGTGACATTTATATAATGCAGTGTAAATGGCATAAGGAATATTTTTTGCACCTAATCTTGTGCAAAATAAACACATTTATGCTGAAATATCTTTATATTTTACAGCCTACCTTACAGTGAAATAATGGACTTTGTTTTTGGTCCAACTTAGGTTCTATTAATCAAGTATACAATCGGACTTGTATCAGGTGCACTTATTCACTAAGTTTGCATTTCTTCTTGATTTACATGAATAATTGTTTCTCTTTTTGTTTTACTTTTCTATCAGAATGGTTTCACTCCTCTCCATATTGCCTGTAAGAAGAACAGGGTGAAGGTGATGGAGCTCTTGGTCAAATATGGAGCCTCCATTCAGGCCATCACTGAGGTGAGACAGATAATAAAGCATGCCACTTAAAGCAACAGTGTGGACAGTATACCCCCTGTATCGAGCTCTGCATTTCAACCTCATCATACTGCTTCTCTTTATTTTTCTTAGTCTGGTCTGACACCCATCCATGTAGCTGCCTTCATGGGCCACCTCAACATTGTCTTACTCCTGCTGCAGAATGGAGCATCTCCTGACGTCCGTAACATTGTGAGTACAGCTGACAGATTATCTGTTGTGAATATTGAGGCATAAATTATGCAGGAGAATTTTTAAACCAGCATTATGTCTTCCTGTTGCTCATTTATTTCCTGTGTTTGCACATCAGCGTGGTGAGACAGCTCTCCACATGGCAGCACGAGCTGGTCAGATGGAAGTGGTTCGTTGTTTGCTGAGAAATGGAGCGTTGGTGGATGCTATGGCCAGGGTGAGTTGTTGAATCATCAGTGTTGATCACTGTTTTCTTTTGTTTATGATAAACAAACACCTAATTACTTACATCTACTTATGAGTTTATAACTCATTTTCTCTGGTCTGTTACGAGTTTTCCATTTCTCTAATTCTTTTCCTTTTGAACATTTCCCCTCAACTCTCTCATCTCATTTGTCTCAACTCCCACCCCTCAATTACAGGAGGATCAGACTCCTCTCCACATCTCCTCCCGTTTGGGTAAAACTGACATAGTCCAGTTGCTCCTGCAGCACATGGCTCACCCAGATGCTGCCACAACCAATGGCTACACTCCTCTCCACATCTCAGCCCGAGAGGGCCAGGTGGAGACGGCTGCTGTGCTGCTGGAAGCCGGAGCTTCACACTCATTGGCAACAAAGGTTAGTAGAGGACAATTCATGGCATGATGTATCAAGAGTACAGATTTAAATCCTTAATAATCAGTTTAAAAAAGAACAGTTTATGAAGCAGCTTGACAGAAACTTTTTTTCTTTTATTTATTACAGAAAGGATTCACTCCATTACATGTAGCAGCAAAGTACGGAAGCCTAGATGTAGCAAAACTTCTCCTTCAACGCAAAGCTCTCCCTGATGATGCTGGCAAGGTAAACAATTTATTTGCTGTATTGGTTTCTAAATTGTACAACTCACATACAATACCTGAAAGTTTTGACAGTTTTTGAAGCAAGTTTCTCATCCTCTCATTTACTTGGTAAGCAGGAAACACAGTTCTTTATTTTTCATAATTTCCCTGAAACAATATAAAAAGTGCAGCTTTACAACTTGAATGTGTGAGAAAAACAAGCAAACTGAACACATTTTAAAGCAGTTCTGTGACTAGAACTTCCAAATATCTAACACAAGTGTTTGTGGCAAAAGGAGGAAATGTGGTTTCCTTTATCAAGCATTGTCAAAACTAAGTGTGTGATATGAATTATTACAATTTTGCTTGTCTTTGCTTCCATAGTTGTTGAGTCTTATTAAAAAAATTGTTGCTATCATTATATTTACCTGCAAGTTGTCATAAAATTTGCCTTGTTTTGCTAGCAGCATGAAACAATTCTCACCGATGTTTTTAGCCTTGTTAATTTAGCAATTCACTTTTTATAATCAATCTATTCAATGACAAAGACCAGTGTTGCAGGTTAACTAGTGACAGTGTTTTAATAGCCTACCATGCTCCTGACTACCTGGTTAAAAGAACTCGTAATTTTTGTTTGAGACGTAAATGTCACTTGAAATTTTTAAAAGTCAAAAGAACATTTATGGAAAACTTTGTGGGGTAAATACATTGAGTCTCCTGTCATGCTTGCAAAGGGTTTGTTGAGCCTCAGCTAATTTTAAGTTTTCAAATTGGTTGCATTCTTAATTCAGAAAGAGACTGAATACATAGTTTCCTTTTACAGAATGGTCTGACTCCCCTTCATGTGGCTGCGCATTATGATAACCAAGAAGTAGCCCTGTTGTTGCTGGACAAAGGGGCATCGCCTCATGCTACTGCAAAGGTCAGTAAAAAAGTTTTTATTGAGATTGTAAACACACGGAAAAACCAAAGTTCCTGTGCTCTGTAGCATTTATTTTATTATTTGATAAAGTAATGTGGTTTAGCCCTTTTGGCCCTTGGAACCCTGTTAGTGATGCTAAAAGTCATTTGGTCTTAAAGAACTGATTGAAAAAGTTCAGAAATGTTATATTCCCCTGCGTTCAAAAACCAGCACAATTGCTGTCTTTACAGCTCCCTTGTCAAATGTGTAAATTAACATTTTAATCCAGGAATGCAGTATGTAACGGTTAACCTTCCTCCCTCTTCAGAATGGCTACACTCCTCTTCACATTGCTGCCAAAAAGAATCAGACGCAAATTGCATTGGCGTTGCTGCAGTACGGAGCAGAGACCAACATTCTGACAAAACAGGGGGTCAGCCCATTACACCTGGCAGCCCAGGAAGGACACGCTGAGATGGTCAGCCTTTTGTTGGACAGAGGAGCTCACGTCAACGCAGCTACAAAGGTCACACTAAAACACAGACATGTTTTTTTAAGTCTATTATCAAAAACTGTTTAAAATGAAAAGGCACTGCAATTTACAGGATCACAGTCATGATATTTTGGAATATTGTTTCTTTTTTCATTTTAGTTTTGTTGTATTTAGTTTTCAATCCTGATTTGTTATTTTTTACACTAAAAATGCTTATTTTATATATATGTTAACAAGTTCATTTTCCCTTGTTTATCCCAAAATTGTGTGTGGTTCAGGAAAGACCTCAAACATATTTATGAATTATACTCTTGGAAACCTTTTTTTTTAACTTTTGCCTTGAAGATTTCATTCAAGCCTAAAACTAACAAGACACTGGGAAATTGCAATAATAGGCTTTGTCACTCAGTGCAGTGGTGTTTAATTTTCCATTTTTCAACAACTTTTCAAAAACTTTATTACTTTTAATTACAGCAAACTAAATGATTTTTACATTCAGGTTTTCAATATTTTGTATTTTTCATTTACCACAGTTACTTTGCTCATGCTGCATATAGACCCCCTTTTATGTGTCTGCCTCTTTTCTTGAACCTTATAACCTAAAATGTCCATTCAAAGTTTTGTTACAGTTGTGTGTCCATATTTTAAAGTGTATTTTAGTTATTGAAGCTACACCCAAAGAAAACTTTGAGATTTTTCTTTTGCAGAGCGCACTTACACCGCTACATCTCACAGCCCAAGAGGACAGAGTAAGTGCAGCAGAGGTTCTAACCAAACATGATGCCATTTTGGATCAGCAGACCAAGGTACGGACACACAAACAATTAAACACACATATGAGAGCATAGATGAGCTAAATACACAGGCGCTGGGTTTACTTTTTTAAGAAGTGCGTAAAAATTATACTTTAACTTTCAATGGTTGTATGTTAGAGGGAGTATTATGCATTTCAGCATGTTGTTCTGCATATTTCCTAGATGAAATGGTCATAACTATGTGGATAAGGTTCGAGCTATCGATCAGAAACTTAAAAATGGCCACTTGTTTGGTTCATGACCACATGATGATCAACAGCACACAGCGAGAGGATGATAACATGTTACATCCAAAATTAGCTCTTGTGCTGATCTGTCCTGTAAAAATATGCCTCTGAATGAAGAACATGGATGAAGATTTACTTTCTCTTGCTGTTTTTGAAAAGCATAAAAGGGAAATAATATTTCACTTTTCATCTTCAATCCCTTAAGGAATTTTTAGTAGTTTCAAGTTTTCTAGGATAATAATAATATTGATAACACGTCTCATTCGTAAAGCACATTAGATTTAAAACAAAGTGCTACAGTTTAAAAGCAAAACATTATTAAATTGAAATTAAAATAACAATACTAAAAAGAAAATAATAAAAAATATAAATAGTAAACTCACTATTAAATCATTAAAATCAATCATTTTTATGGAATAAGCCATGACTAAGTACATTTATATAGGTACAGTTGAATCAAGGACAAGTTTCTTCATTTCAAAATGTCTTCAGATTTCTTTTAAAACAGAGTCAATTGGGTTGCAAGGGCAGATGATGGGGAAAGTAGACTGCTAGGCTCGATCTCCCAAAGTCACTTAGATTTCAAGGGTGATTGTTAGCCTCCATTAACAGTAGCCACTGCTCTTTCCACCTGCAATAGATAACTTCTCTTCATTAGAGTGGAAAAGCAGCAGAAATAAGTAGAACTACTGCCACCCACTGGCAGTGCCACATCAGTCTCCACGTTGGATAACAACATATCAGAGATGACACACTATGCTGTACTTTATACATCAAGAAAACCAATCTGGCAAAGGTTAACTGTTTTATTTGTCTCTTTCATTGTTTAATCTTTGCTGCACATCAGCTTGGGTATACTCCTCTGATTGTGGCCTGTCACTATGGAAATGCCAAGATGGTGAACTTCCTGTTACAGCAAGGTGCCAGTGTCAATGCCAAAACCAAGGTAAAGTTTAAATGTCAAACTGATAATGTAGGAAGTGAAATTACCAGAATAGAAATGTTGCTAACTAAAGGCATTTTGGACTTTGCTCCATTTATTGCACAGAATGGATACACACCCCTCCATCAGGCTGCACAACAAGGGAACACACACATCATCAATGTGTTGCTACAGCATGGGGCAAAGCCAAACTCTACAACAGTGGTAAATAAACAGCAAAACAATAACAGATAGACCACTTTCCTCTTATTTTATGAGGCATAGTTCATTGTTGGTCTGTCTTCGTTTTAGAACGGAAACACGGCTCTGTCTATTGCCAGACGTCTCGGTTACATTTCTGTTGTGGACACACTGAAGGTGGTCACAGAAGAAGTTATCACTACAACAACAGTAAGTTTCTGACATCTTTAAACTGTTTGGTCACAATAACTTTTTTGGAAGCCATCTTAACTTTTTTTCCTCTGTTGACTCTCTCTGCCTATACAATCAGACGGTCACAGAGAAGCACAAGCTCAATGTCCCTGAGACTATGACTGAGATCCTGGATGTGTCTGATGATGAAGGTGAGTTACTTAGAAAGTAGAGATAATAATTATAAAAGTCATAATAATGAATGAATCAATCTTTATTTGTAAAGTGCCATTTTATACCAAGTGTTATCTCAAGGGACTTTATAATAGAGCAGGCTAAAGCCATATCCTTGATTTAATAGATACTCATATATGTGTATATATGCACATATACATATAAAATATGCATATACACATATATGTATATATATTTACATTCAGAGATGTATCCATCCAGGCAGCGACAAAGGGACGAAAAGTAAGACTTTATGAAAGCGACAAACCCATGGACGCCCAGATCACAAATCTGTCCTCATCACATTTGTCTCTGCTGAATGTAGATTCAATCAATCAATCTGTATTTGTATACCGCAATATTTGTCTTTGTTGAATATACATTTATTAAAGGTAAGTCCCTTGAAATGTCTCATCTCATTTTCAAGAGGTACCTCATGTCCATATGATTTAAAGTTTTTGTTTAAATTTTAGTTACTTTGGATGTATAATCAACACAACCATGAATAGAGAGATCAATCTAGTAATGACATTAATATAATGAATACAATCTGGAGAGGAATTGTGGTGGTTAATATAGCAGCATCTCGCTGAACTGCCATTAAATTGGGTTTAACTGGTCTTAAAAAAAAGCTTTAAAGCTCAAAGGTTAGATGTCGACCCCTTTTCATTTGATAAAATGAAATGTGTTTTTTCCATGTAGCTTTTATCAATGCTAGCTGTTGTTGTTTTGTGAGTATCATTGTAAAACTCTGGTTCTTAAAGTTGTTTGTTTTAATAGCTTTGAGAATGGACAAGCCGCTGTCTGAGATGTTTGTGGAGCTGAAAGGTACAGCTAAGAGTCGGCTCTGCTCTGAAAGCTTGCTGTGGAGGGTATTGTGTCTTTAGAACTAGATGGTGTGAGTTTTTGCCACAATGGAATTTGACAGATTTGCCTGACTGCTTTTGCTCTCAAATTCAAAATCTTAAGTTCTTGCTTATAGATCAGGGGTCCTAACCTTTTACCCCTGATACCACCCATAATAACATTTAGAATGACAGGGGATCCTCACCGTCCTGGGGGGCAGGTAGAGCTTAATATGCTGGGCATAACTACACACACTCAGGAATAAACCTCCTTACATTGACATAAGATCAACTACACATCATCTTAAAGAACACAGTTTTATCTTTTAATTGTGAGAAAGGCTTGAAGCAGACAACGTGTTATCCTTCTGTTTTATAGTAGTCCTTGACAGACATTCTACATTTTATAAAAGTCAGGTGATTTCTGTGTGCGTCTTTAAGAGCAGAGGACCCCTTCATTACTGCTGTTGTGATCACACTTACATTTGAAGCTGTTATACAGATTGCCTTGATTTCTCCATTAATCTTTACTAATGAATATGGTTTTATCTTTAACTGAACTGAAATTAGATCTATTTATTTTTATGATATGGGTTCAAACATATTTTATTTCTCTTTCAATTTTTCTTTGTTTCTTAGGAGGTATCTTTAACCTTTTTCTTCACTTTTAGAAACCACTGCTCCAGAGAGTGTGTCTAGTTCTTGTACCTTACCTTTTGTCAATAACCATTCATTAGGTATCAACAAACCCCTTTTGTAATCTAACAGCAAGTTGCTTTGAAGATCTCAGAAAAAAAATGATTGAAATTATCTGTAATAGCCAGGTATTTGCTGGATCCACCCTGTGCTTGCACGGAGTTTGCATGTGCTCCCTGTGCATGCATAGATTTTCTCTGGGTACTTTGCTTCATTTGAAGAACAAAAATATGCTGATAAGATTCATTGGTAGCTTGAAATTGCAACCAAGTGTGAGTGGGAATGGTTGCCTGTTTCTTTGTGTAAAGCAGATTTCACACACTGAAGTTTTGAAGGCCATGCAGGACTAAGTTAGTACTGTATCACTTGGGCACAGCTGAAAGTTGAGGTATGAAAACTTTTACAAATGCTTGAAAATGTCTGATGATTGATTCAGCAGACTTGTAAGCAGTAATTTTCAGGAGATCTCAGCTTACTTTACTTACTTACTTTGCTACCCCAAAATAAAGCTGCATTCATCTCTGTGGGCTCTAGCTGCTTCCTCCTCCAGCCCAGACTCCTGTTTTACAACTTGAGGCACCCTTTTAGGGACAGCCTTCTTTAAACCCTCTTGCCTTGGTATTGGATTATTCAGACTAGCTGCAGCTGCATGTGGTGAAATGGCATAGTTGTCCACTTTATATGGTGTTTGTTTAGCATCTCTTTGTAATACTCCCCTCTACTTGAACTTAACTCTTCAGATATTACTCGTTTCATGTCATCTTTCCCTTTGCTAAGCACACAGAACCTAGATTTTGCTATTTGTAATATAAACAAAGAATTACAGTGAGCTTATGATATACTATTTTTTAAGGAGTAAGTAACATTATAATCATTTCAGGGCCCCAGTCATTCATGGGCCTGTAGAACTGTCATAACTTTCTCGCCCTCACAGTGCTACTACTTCACTGACAGCTATGTTGGTTGTGAAATGCAGTTATTAACTTTTCCTGTCAAATTAATTTTTAAAGTGGCCTCAAGGTTTTTGAACTAGTGACCCATTTCCAAAAGCAACTTGAGAGCACTGCTAAGACACAGACTGGGAATGGAGGCCTGATCACTTTTGATTCAAGAATTTAACTCAGTTCTGTGAAAGACAGGACAGCAATGCTTTCCATGTTTGAATATAAAAAAATAAATCCAAAGAACAACCTGCTCCTGTTGGGCATAAATAATGTTGATCATAAAATAAGTTTTCTTCCATGATCCTCATTTTTTCTCAGGTGAGGACACTATGACAGGTGATGGAGGAGAGTATCTGAGGGCAGAGGATCTCAGAGAGCTGGGAGATGACTCGCTGCCAGGACACTACCTGGACGGCTTTAGCTACATGAGTCACAACCTGGACAGGTAACAAAACATGCACAGACATGCTCCATCAACTCAGTGACACTCATCATTTACTTTAAGTTACTCCTGCATGATGTAATGTGTTGTATGCTATCAATATTTTCAATATTATCAATATAACTCTGTGTTTTTTTCTGCCAACAGGCCACAGCTCACTCCTATTCATCAAAGTTTCCATCAGAGGGATGGAGTTCTCATAGAAGACATGCTAACCAGTCACCAGGTGAGAACAAAAACATGTTCAAACTAAATTCTTTGACATGGTAGAAAGTGTTTTCTTTCTTTAATTTCAGATTGCTTTTGACTATTTTCTTGTGGGAGGAAATAAGTCACAGAGAACAATATATACAAGGATAGCAATAAAAAAATCAGACCAGATTATGAAAGGCTTTGAAGACAGACAAAACAAATACAGCACAATAACATTAACTAATGAATTAGTCAGGAGCGCACACAAAATAGAAAAGGACTACAATGTGCACAGTTAGTCAAAGCTCTATGAGCCAGTTTCCATTGAGAAAAAGGTTTGCACCAGGATTAATCAAACATTCAGTCTTAAAGTTTTTCTAAATGATGCTCTTATATGTTAGAAGTGAATGATTTGTTGGCAATTAAGGGTGAAATTGCAGACTTTTGTTTAGCAGTATCTAAAGGAAGTCTTCTCTTGGTTAACATTTGGGATAAAAAAGATGGATGAATGGTAATGAAGGAAAATGCTTCACAAAAGCTAGTTTAACATTTGAGGAGGCTGATGTTAAAGTTATGTTTGGACTCTATTTAACTTAAAAGTACATCTACTTTTACAAGATTACCCACCAAACCATTGCATTTGCATTGTCATTTGTTGAAAAGTTTAAGGAATTCTTGTTTGTTTTCTACTAAATTACTTTTTTAGATGAAATTTGTTGTCTAGGTTCACTGAGTAGTAAGTCTGCGTATTTTCAGACTTCTGATATGATACTTATCCCAAGGCCACAGTACAACACATGTTGTGATACATGCAAATTTTGGGCATTGACTTCAATAATGTTTCTTTGTTTAGTGAAAATGTCAGGGACAAGGTTTAAAATGATCCTACAACTTAAAAATTCTGGTCTTTAGAAACTTTGAAGTCTTTAAAATTTGAAACGTGCACTGCATTATGTAGCCTAACTCCAATCACCACATTTTCACTATTTTCTTATTTTAAAAATATCCCTAAGATGAAGTCAAAACCATACATGGAGGGTCAAAATTCACTTGAAGATTTATGGGCTCCTACCCCTCCAGTGGCACATATTTCAGTGTTACACAGTGCCAGAATTCCCTCTCATATTTCTTGTTGGTAATACTGGAGAAGAACTAGCTTCTTCACTTCATCTGTCCACTGATGTTTGTTGGCCTGCAGGTGTCTGCACTTGCCAGAGAGCACGAAAAAGAGTCGTTCCGTCTGAGCTGGGGTGCCGAGCACCTTGATAACGTGGTGCTGTCCTCCAGTCTGCTGCACTCTGGGTAAACACTCATCCAAATACCAAAACACACATACACTCATGCACAGTGGATCCACATGTACTTCTTTCACAAGTTTTGCCCACTGAAGTGTGTATGAATCACATTTATCAGTTTTAATTGTCCTTGAATGTTTTTTCACTTCACATCACATCCATGTATCTTTTTACTTATTTTATCTTTGTCGTTGTGTCTTTTTCTATCTCTGGTCAAGTTTTCACACTTTCACTTATTCTTTGCTCTCTTTTTCTCTTTTTGTTTATTGCCTTGTGGCCTCTCTGTGCACTTTATTGTCCTGGTTGTGTTTGTGAATGTGTGTTTGTTGTTGTTGTTGTATTTTGCTTCTAGCCGTTCCTCTCCGTGCCTAGACCATGACAACAGCAGGTGATTCTCCTTATTTTATATTCATTGTTGTGGAAATCTCTGTGGCTTCCCTGCTCTTGATTTTAATCTCTGCCTTTAGACTGATTTCCCATTGCCATTCAATTTTTCTGCATGATTTAAAACTGCATGGCTTTACTCTGCCAGAGCTAAGGGTGACTAATATTGAGATAATTTATGCTGCATTACTGTATCAATATATTATGGCACAAAGTGGATATTGGATTTGTCGTAAGTCTATTAAGACTCAGGACACTAGTTTTGTTTTGTAGTTCAGCCTCTGGCCACTAGATGGCAACAGGTATACAGCCATTTGACTCTCTGGCCTTCTTTTACATTTGTTATTTCTTTCAGTTGGTCAGACAATAAAGATTACCCATGTTGCAGGGATCATACTGTTTGTTTGTTTGTTTGCACATCTTTGAAAGAATTATCAAAAAGAGAAAAAAACAATTAAAAATAAATCAGATGTGCAGGTGAGGCAGAAACCCATGGGGGCTTATCTCAAAACCTCACCTTAGGCAATGAAACAAAGTTAAAAATAAAATACAGAAAAAAGTAAGAATATTATTTAACACAATAAATTAACTTTATTAAACATTTCATACAAACATTTCATCCACACATGGCATTAAATATACAAATGGAGCAAAAACAGATCATGAGTTTCGTTTTGTATTTAGAAAATGAAAAAAAAGTCTTTAAGTAAATACAGATACATGCTCCATAATTTAACTCCACGGTATCTTTGTTGAGTACTGCTTGAGATGTCTGACATTTTGGTAGGTATAGGCTATGAATTTGTTAGGTTGAATGAAAGTTGAGTTGAGAATGTAGATTTGTCACACTAATTATGAACTATCATATTGTTTACCATGCTCTAGGTTTTTATATCTTAAAAGTGTACTATCCAATATTGTAACGTATTGTATGGTCAGTCCTGTCTCACCAAATGTGTACTTTTGCTTTTAAATAATGGATGTAATGAGGCGAATATGTAACATGATCATTTAAAGATTTTTAGAATTGACTCCTGATTTTCTTGATTTAGTACTCCTTCACAATAAGGAGTGCTGTGAAAGTAAATGCATTTTAATTTGCTTTTATGTTTTGCTGGTTTAGATTTAGGGTGGTTGAAAATATAAACGACTGTAAACAATAAATTGGAAAAGTTTCATAGAATTTTTTTTGTTGTTGTTGAGATATGCTTGTCCCTTTCCTAGATGGGATCATATACTGTATTTACCTCCTATGTATTTGTGTTGGCTGCTTTGTTTGCATGGAAAGTTGACAGATTTACAAAAAGAAAAAAAATATTATATATGAGCTATTAATGAATGCTGATAATCACATTCTTTGCTGGACACTTTTTATTTAGTTTCCTGGTCAGCTTCATGGTGGATGCGAGAGGCGGAGCCATGCGTGGATGCCGTCACAATGGTCTACGAATCATTGTACCACCAAGAAAGTGTTCTGCACCCACACGGGTGACCTGCAGACTGGTAAAGAGGCACCGCCTGGCCTCAATGCCTCCTATGGTGGAGGGTGAGGGGCTGGCTGGTCGCATCATAGAAGTGGGGCCTACTGGAGCTCAGTTCTTGGGGTAAATGCATATCACTGTTTGTCTTTGTACGTGCCTGTGAAATGTTTGTGTATGAGGTTTTTAGTGTGAATTAACTTGTGTGAGCGAGTTAACAACGCTGTGCCTGTGTGTTCATTTTTTCTTCTTCACTCCCCCTCTTTGCTGCCTATGGATCAGTAAGCTCCACCTTCCCACAGCTCCGCCCCCTCTAAATGAGGGTGAGAGTCTGGTCAGCCGCATCCTGCAGCTAGGTCCTCCAGGAACCAAGTTCCTCGGGTAGGACCAGGATTGGGGACATCAGCATCCTAGAAGTGGTCACATAATCACCCATATTTTCTCCCCGTGTCCATTTAAGTTTTTTTTTTTTTTTTTTTTACTTCAATAGGCGGTTATTAATAAGCAACTTTTTTAATTTTTGTGAACTTTAATTTTTGTATCTTGTTTCTAGTGCAAGCTTGATCTAAACCCCCGACTTGATTCCCATTATTGTTACAATATTGCCATCATAATTTCAGTCAGTATGACCAATCCCCAGACATCTTTATCTTTAGATTGTTTTCATATATTAGGTGAAACCTTAGTACAGACTTCACAAATGATTATGAATTCATGCACAAATTGACGGTGACAAAATAGTGTAAATTCATGCATGAGTTCATACTAAATATCAGTAATACACATGTTTAAACTATGCCTGACTTGATACATAAATCATTTTTATTCATGAGTTATTAGTAATGTTCACGATTTCCTTACAAATAACTGTAGTGAAAGATAAAAGAAAATAAAACAACCATAGTGCTGAATTTCAACTGATATGATAATGTTTGTTAAAACATTAATTCTTGTCTGATTTAGTCTGCTTCTCTGGCTTTCCTCCATGTGTGACCCGCAGCACTTTGTCTGAGTAATGTTACTTATGGGGGACACACTGTGTGCCACGCTGCCAGTAAGCACCTCTGTCAATCTGTGAATTGTTGTCTCTAAATACTGCTGCCTAATTTAAGAAGTTTCGTATCCCTCTTTAACACCAGTAAATACAGTATAATGGTTATGAACTTTGTTATTTACTCATTACTTATGATAGTGCATTGAACAATAAATTAAATCAGGTATAGTACATGGGTATTATGGATATCTTAATCATAAATACATGCAGAAATTACTGCTTTTGTCATGCATGTTTTTTATGATAATTTGTGGGCCCTACACTTATGTATAATCAACGTTCTTTTTTATGTTTGACTATGTCTTTTTACACTTGGCATGATAGCACTTTTTAAAATCCACAACATCATTTTATCTTTGATATAGACTTTGTTTACATGGATCTGAGTATCTCGGATTTTAGCAATAATGTGGTTTTGATCATATTGAGGATAATCTGTTGACATGCATACAAAAATACCTGATTATTAGTTTTCTGTGTTTACATGAAACCTGTTTTCTGATCTGGTCTTTTTGTGCAGAAGCTTGGTTTCCATTCCAAGGAGAAAAAACAGGGTTTCTAGTAAGCAGGATACTGCATTTACAGGAAATTTGAAACCCTGCTCATCGCCACTGTACTTGAGTCCATGTAAACACAGTCATAGTAAAAAAAAAAACATAATATTGTGTGTTTCACTTTACCTTTTCTCTCTTTTTAGGCCTGTCATTGTGGAGATTCCACATTTTGCTGCTTTGCGAGGGACAGAAAGAGAATTGGTGATCTTGAGGAGTGAAACAGGGGAGAGCTGGAGGGAACACCACTGTGACTTCACAGAAGAAGAACTGAACCAGATCCTGAATGGCATGGATGAAAGTAAGGAACTTGATTTTGTATATTAATTTTAAGTATTTTTCAACCACAAGTATCATGAAGTAAATGCACTTCGATTCCTCTGTCTCTCTCTTTTTTTCTCCATGTATATATATGTAAATATACATGGATATTCAATGATTAAAATTCAGACTCAACTATATTTTGTTTGTTCCTGTTTTTACTTTGGTAGGTAATGTGTTACTTATATGTTATTTAATGATATTAAAATTGAAACTTTGGATAAACGCATGTCCTGTATAACACAACACAACACAAAAGTAAAAAAAACAAATAATTTAATTAAAAGGTTTTACTATCTTGGTAATTTTACAGTACCATATAAAGTACTCTCTTTAGACTTTATTTCATCAGTTTAGTTGTTCTCCTCACAGAACTTGATTCCCCCGAGGAGCTTGAGAAGAAGAGAATATGCCGCATCATCACCCGAGACTTCCCCCAGTATTTTGCAGTTGTTTCACGGATCAAGCAAGACAGCCATTTGATTGGTCCGGAGGGAGGGGTCCTCAGTAGCACTCTTGTGCCCCAAGTTCAAGCAGTTTTCCCTGAAGGTGCTCTCACGAAGAAGATCAGAGTTGGGCTTCAGGTACCTGCTTATTCTCGAAACATGAATCGATGGAACTTTCCAAGAAGATGCATCAAATTTAGTTTTTTCTTTCTTTCAGGCTCAGCCCATCGATGTTGAGGTAGTGAGAAAGATTCTTGGCAACAAAGCCACTTTCAGTGCCATTGTCACATTGGAGCCACGGAGAAGGAAGTTCCATAAACCAATCACAATGACAATCCCCATTCCTAAGAACTCCAACAGTGACGGCCAAAATACGGAGTTCAGTGGAGCAACCCCAACCTTACGTTTGCTTTGCAGTATTACAGGTAGGTATAATAAGTAATCATAGGCCTAAAATAACAAAAAACAGCCCAATAAATTGGCGGTGTGGAACTCAAACTTTTGTCTGTGTTGTAGGAGGAACAACTCCTGCCCAATGGGAGGACATCACGGGCTCCACACCTCTCACCTTTGTTAACCAATGTGTTTCATTCACCACAAATGTGTCAGCAAGGTAAATTATTCCAGGGTTTTCAAATGTTAAATAAAGCATCCCTCAAATAGATGTCAAACAAATAGACGTGGGGCTCCTTTTCACCTTTTGTAATTTCATATTAGACCATGAATATGAAGTGTGACTACATGGTGGTAATGGAATAACTAAGAATGTATTTGTTCTCCTAGGTTCTGGTTGATAGACTGCAGACAAATCCAAGAGTCTGTAAGCTTTGCCTCTCAGCTGTACCGGGAGATTATCTGTGTCCCTTACATGGCCAAGTTTGTCATTTTTGCAAAAACGCTGGATCCCATCGAGGCCCGTCTACGCTGTTTCTGCATGACAGATGACAAGATGGACAAAACCCTGGAGCAACAAGAGAACTTCACTGAAGTGGCCCGTAGCAGAGATGTTGAGGTGCAGTGTTTTAGTGTGCTAGGAGTTAAAGGAGAGAAAAATGTATTTTTATCTATAATAAAACCTAATTAGTCACATCTCAGGTGTATGGAGAAAGATAATGCAGAGTGAGTCATAAAATTGATAGAGCCTTAGAGTGAGGTTATTGAACTAGCTGAGTTGGGTATCCTAAAGTAGTCAAGACGGATTTTTATGCTCACTGAGCTTGCACTTATTTCCTGAAAATATCTGACCAAGCTGCTTTCTCTGCTAAGGTTAATTTGCTTGAATAATGAAAACAGAAACATTCTCTCTATACACAGGTGCTGGAGGGAAAACCTATATTTGCTGACTGCTATGGAAACCTGGTGCCTCTTACAAAGAGCGGACAACATCATGTGTTCAGCTTCTTTGCCTTCAAAGAGAACAGACTGGCCCTTTTCATCAAAGTATGACTACACGCTAGACAAAACTGTCTAATATTTCTGCTTCACCCTCACAAAAAAAGTGTTTTGATGCACTAATTTGTTGTTTATTAACTGACAGATTCGAGACACAGCACAGGATCCTTGCGGTCGCTTGTCCTTTACCAAGGAACCACGCATGTACCGTAGTCTTACCCACAATGCAATCTGCAATCTAAACATCACACTCCCAGCGTACACAAAGGTATGTTTTACAGGTTTGAATCTCTAAGTAGGAAGATTATTATTCATATTTGTGCTAAATACAATGTTTTGCTTCCTGTAGGAGTCTGATTCTGACCAAGATGGAGATGATGAAGTGAGTAAAGTTGATTAATTTTGACATAGAAAATACTATGAAAAAGATTGTTTTCAAAAGTATCTAAATGTCTTGTTTTGTTTTGTTTGCAGAGCGAGAAGAGTGACAAGAAATGTAAGCTGAAGTCTGTTATTTTGCTGTGTTTGTGCATCGTAACATATATGAAAAATTCAGAATTATATGATGTTTTACATTTATTTTCTTATGGTTTGGTCTATATATACAACACAACACAGTTAAAACTCAATTTACATCACCTACTTCACGTACTTTTAATTAAGAATAGATGAAAATTTAAAATTTTGTGTGAGATGCATTCCTGAATATGTTCCTGTCTATTTGGATTAACACTGCTTTCTTATGTTGCTTAACAAATGCCATGTAGAGTTCATGTTTGATACTGGCAGCTATGCTATGGCTGATATACTCTTCATTTCCCTCACACTTAATCACACTAACCATGACTCACCTTTAACCATCTAACATTTCCATATGCTGTTTATTTATATTTTTATTTAATCATTATTTAAATAAAAATATTTTAAACCAATTCTCTAATATTTTGTAATATTTTAGTTATTTTTTCACCTTCATTTCATCACTTATTTTATTATCATAATTATTTAATTTAAAACAATTATCTAAAATAGGTATAATTGGGATTTATTTTCTATATTACATTTACTTATGAATTATACCATTTGCATGCTTTTTTCTTTTCTGATGTACAAATAATGTCATGTCATTTTTTGTTGCATAAGTGAAAATAATTGGAACCAACCATTTATCATTTGTTTTGTTTAAATTTTTGGCTTAAACTCTCATTTCAAGTACACCATTATTTTATTTATCATCTCTGTATTTATTCACTAGTTTGGTGTGTCCTTAGAGAGCGTTGTTTTTGTTTTATCCTTCTAAGGAAAGAAGCACAGTGATAGCACTCCAGTGCATAGAAACATAGAATCATAGATTTAAAACATCTATATTTAAAACATGTCATGACTTTTTTACTGCTGAAAATACATCTGAATTGGCTGATTTAAAAAAAGAAATAATCTAAAAAGGGCAAGTTACTAACTATTCGGATTCATTTTTCTCAGCTGAAAATACAATGTATGGCATTAAAACGAATACAAAACGTTGACTTTTTTTTTTGCTTTTTGTTGGTATAGGGTTCACCTGTGATTGTGAAACCCTGAAATCATAAGAAACAGTGACAGTTCCTTAATTAATAACTTTTTAGGATATTTTCCCAAGAATCATCTTAGAGTCTCTTTTTTTAAGTAGAAGTTTTATTTTTTATTTATTTCCCCCCTTTTCTATGCTTATATTTCTGACCTCATTTTTTCCTTGTTGTCAACAATCTTGAGAAATTTGATTCATGTACCATCATTCATAGTGTCTTTTTGTTTTAAAAGTAAGTCTCTCTGTTAGTCTTTGTTATCTTTGTTTTGTGTCAAAGGTCCCAACATTTTATGTCAGTAGCAAGATTATCATTCCTCTGGACCATTTTCTACTTGCTTAATTCCTTCACCTTCTGGCTTTGCTTACGCTGCTTATGAACTTCCTGCCAAACTCCTCTGGATCACTTTTTTATCTTCTTTTTGGTCTTTTTTTCAAGACTTCTTTTCTCTGCCTTCATTCTCCTTCTTATGCTGTAACATGAAGATGGACTTTTAATGCCATTGTCTTGATCACGGTTTTCTGATCTTCTCTTTTCCCCACTTCATTTGTCCCATTTGTTCTCTACCCTTTTTGGTTATGAAACTCTTTTTATCTGAAGACGATGAATCTGAATCAACTGAGACCTTCTCCCTGAGAACTAACCAACCTCTTGACCCTGCCACTCTTGCAAGCCCTGACCTTCTCTCTGATATGTCAGATGTCAAAATGTCGAGTCTGACTTCAGAACAAATGGAGCATTTACTGCATGAAGAGAGAAGTGGATCTAGAGGGTTGGAGAATTTTGCCATTTTGGATCAGTTCAGCAGAGTGGATAAAGCTCAGAAAGATGTTATGAGCCAAAGTGGAGACAAAGTAAAAGACCGATCTAAAAAGACTGAAATGAAGCATTCTCCTGTAGAGGAGCTAGTTTTTAAGGCAGTTTTCATAGAGGGAAAGACTTCGAATAGATCTTTAACCGATGTAAGAGACATGTCAGGCATGGTCTCACATCTTAGCATGGACATGGATGAATACTTGGAGCACAGACCTGTTGTAAAGTGTGACTCTGAAGAGGATCTTGTGCAAGATAGATTTGAGCAGGTTATTGTAAAGCGGGATGGTAAACGTCGTCCTCCAGATATCAAGAAACCGATCAGAAAAAAGCTCAGAGACAGGGAGCGTTCTGGGTGTAGCAGCTCTGAAGGTGAACTGACAAGAGTGAGCTCTGACGAGTCTCTAGATGGAGATGCTATTCTCAAGGAAAGAACCCTTGAACCATCATCAGTCATGAATCCTCCTGCTTCTCCCAGAGTTGTTGAGACACCCATAGGATCCATAAAGGACAAAGTTCAAGCATTACAGAACAAAGTTGAAGAAGAGAAGATGAAAAGAAGCAGCCAGGAACAAATTTCCCAGGCAAGGTCAACTATCACTACAAGAAGGAATGAGGAAGAAATGCCAGAACTGCCGAGAGTGCCCAAGTCTCCTAAATCACCAAGATCTCAGACAGAAAGATTGGAGGAGACTATGTCTGTAAAGGAGCTCTTGAAAGCATTTCAGACTGGAGAGGACCCTTCGAAAAGTAAAACTGGCCTTTTTGAGCACAAAGCAGTTGTTGCTTCATGTGTTTCTACATCGATGTCTGGATCAGAAGATTCTGAAAAGAAACAGAGACAAGAACAAGGTGCTCCACATGAGGCAATATCAGAAACTCCAACCTACAGTCTCACAGTTTTACATCAGCAGAGTGACATCAACAGGGACCAGCAAGGTAGCACAATCAGAGGCAACTCTGGGGAATCACTGATCATTTCAGAGAGTGCGGAAGTTGAAAAGACAGTAACATTTGCTGATACAATTGAATATTATGATGGAAGTGCACAGAAAGGAGATTCAAACTTGTCAGAGGAAGAGACACTGTCAGTGAAGGTGTTGATGAAAGCTTTCCAGACAGGACAAGACCCTTTGAAAGATGAGGCTGGACTTTCTAAACACATCATCGAAGCTCCCTGTAAATCATCACTAGTACCGGAAAAAGTTGATCTCAAAGATATACAGATGAATGATCAGATTTCAAGGTGGGAGCTAGGATCCCAAACTCAGAGCTCCAAAGTTACTGATGAACATAGTGATGCCAAAAGTTATGATGAAATACAGTTGGATGATCAACCAGAGGACATAACCAGAGTTAACTTTGAGGCATCAACCATGATTTCAGATACTGCTATTGCTGGAAAGAAAGTGACATTTGCAGAAACAATTCAGTGTGATGATGAAATTGTGGACCTACAGGAAGAGGAACCAGGATTGCCAGAGAAAGAGACAAAGAGTGTAAAGGAACTGATGAAAACTTTTCAGTCTGGAAATAATACACCTAAAGCCACAGTTGTGCTTTCTCAGCGTACACTGCTGAATTCTTGTGCAACATCACTGACATCTGACTCGGAAGATCCAGATGATGTAAAAAGGACTGAATCAAGTTCCCTATATAAACCTGAAATACGCTCAGAAACCAAAAACAACACATCTTTATATCAACAAAGTGAAGTCAAAGTATATGAAAAAACATACTCAGAAGACAAAAAAGACATATGTGAAGAATCACTGCTAATCTCTAATGGTTTGAATATTAAAGAGACCTTAGAATTTGATACAGCCATCCAAAGGGAAGATCAGAGCCTCCATTCAAGACGGATGAGCCCAGAGAAAGAATCTCTGTCCGTCAAGGAGCTGATGAAAGCATTCCAGTCTGCACAGGGTCCACCTACAAAAAAAGCAGGGAGCTTTATGGACAATATATCTTCTTTCTGTATTGCAGCAGTGGCCTCTGAACCACCTGTTGGCATACAGAGGGAAAAATCTCGTCCTTCAAAGGAACCAGAACTATCAACCCAAGCTCAGAGCCTCCAAGTTTTACAACAGCAGAGTGTTGTAAACACCCAAGACAAAACTGATGAACCAGAGTCAATTCCATATGCTTCTTATTCATGTGGAGAAAAAACTGATGCAGAAAGTGCAAGCCCTCAAAATGAGAAGCCAGATTTGACAGAGAGAAGCCCAGGAAAGATGCAGTTAGAAGATCCAGTAACAAACACTGGAGGGGGTCGACTGGAAGACATGCATATTAGCCCTGACCGCAGACCATCGGAGGATTTCAGCGCTGATATAAAGGCTGAACTTGAAGAAAGTCCTGAGTACCAGCTTTTCAAACAGACATCAGAAGCAATAGATGTTAGTTATGAGACAAAGGGACCTGAAGAGGAGACGATTGATGACTCTGATTTGAACCCATTATACATTCCTAGTGTAACTAAAAGAAGGTCTTTAGAAAATATTACCCCCTTTGAAATTCAGGAAAAATACGATGATCTTAGTCCTGAAAGTCCAAAGCATGAAGGTTTGGCTGAAGTGTTGAAGACTAGCACTGACTCAAGGGGCTATTATTCCAGCACTTGGAAGGATGGGTCCCATGGAAGACTTGCTACAACTGATCAAGTGACAAATGAAATGCTTACTGAAAATGATGCAATGACATCACAGACAGAGGAAAGTCAATATGCAGACATTGAGAACACAGCAACTATTCAAAGAGATCAGGGCTTTTCTATAGAAGATTCCACCATAGAAATTGATGGCAGAGTCACAGAGTCAAAGGTCCAAGAAATTTGTATTGGCAGGAACACATCTAGCCAGGCATTCAAAGAAAAAGATATGTCAGGCATGCTGTCCTTATTGAGCAAGGACCTGGATGGTTATCTCCAAGCCAGGCCTGTGACCAGTCATGCACAAGAGGAGGGTATTGTTGAGGAGGAATTTGAACAAATTATCATATCAAAGGTTAAAGATAAAGATATCTCCATATCTGTCACAGATAAAAGAAAAGAACTTGTGGAAGATCCAACGCAAGACACCGATCATGATTTAACTACAGAATCTTCAAGTAAATTTGGAGATGAAGAGGCAGAGGGTGAAATTTGTGGACTAAGAGAAGTAAGAAAACCTCAAGCAACCCTTGTTGAAGAATTCCTAATCAAGGAAGAGTGGGTCAAGGGAAGGGCTTCTGTTAAATGCACTACAAAAGAAAAAGATATGTCGGGTATGCTTTCGATGCTAAGCAGTGACTTGGATGAGTACCTCAAGGAGAGGCCAGTGGAAAAAAGGCCACCGGAGGAGTTTGTTGTCCAGGAGAAATTACATGAAGTAACTCTTGTTACAGTTAACAAACCCTCTAGCTATGAGCAAACTAATCCTGAAACAAGTAAGTCTGATGCAGAGGATCAGACACACAAACAGGTTGGTGAGGTCCAAGCCAAAGAAGTCATGCCAAGTTCTGTCTTTGAAACTCAATTTGAAGAAGTTGCAGTCAAGAGGAAGACACTCCTCCCACAGTCCCCTGAAAATAACTTTTCAGGAATAGTGTCACTTCTCAGTCATGAGTTCGATCAGTCTCTTATGGAAAGGGAAAAGATAGATATAGAGACTAAGACAGGCATGCAGACAGACAAAACCGAAGTCACTGAGACACCCTTCCAAGAAATTTTAATTGAGAGGAATGTGATGCAACAGCAGCCTACTACAGAGAGGAATATCTCAGGTATGTTAAAATTTATGAGTGATGATTTAGATCGGTACTTTAAAGAAAAGCCCCTGTTGATACAAGGACAGCCAGGAGACAAGGTAGTTTATGAGAGCTATTCTGAAGTTGTTCTTTCAAAAGACAAAAAACGAGAGACTCTTCACTCCTCCCCTGAAGCTGAGTTGTGCTCATTACTCAATGTTCACAGAACAAGTTTGGAGATGGGAGATGGAACAAAAAGAGATGACTTGGGGAGTGGATTACAGACATGTTCCTTAGAGGATTATACTCACCACAGTCTCTCAACTGAAGAGGACAAGCCAAAAACCTCAAGTAGTGTTTTTGAATCTACTTCAGGAAAAACAGACCTTGCAAACTCAAATGTGGCAATGAATGACTGCAAAAAGGATGACGATGTGGTTGCTGAAAATTCCAACTTGGATAAGCAAAAATCATTTGAACTGCAAAGTGGTTTTGACAGACCACAGAGACCAGTTGATTTGGAAAATCTGTTTTTTACTGACCCAGAGAAGGAGCCATGTCAACAAGACTCACTGGAGGCAAGTCCTGTCGTGGAAGATAAGTCTTCACGGACTTCTCCTGATTCTATTGAGCCAAGCCCTGACAGAGAATCCCCATGTCCAGACTCGCTAGAGGGTAGTCCCACTCTAACAAAGGAGATAGACTTAAAGATGCCAGCCAAAACAGCTGTTTATGAGGATTATGCCTCTCAGCTAAGAGTGTGTTTTTCTTCTGACAAAGATATTTACAGGGATGAAGGTGAGCATGATGAGGAAGCATATAACGATGGGATGGATAACAAACAGTTCACCCCAGAAGAGGAAATGTTCAAAATGGCTGCAAAGATAAAAACATTTGAAGAGATGGAGCAGGAGGCCAGAATGAAAAGAGACAATGTTTCCGATGACACTGAGGTTTTACAGAAGCCAACAGATGGACCTGACATGGTGAACGAGGCTGAAACTCAGTCACAAATTAAAACTTCTCAATCAGCTGATGATTCATTAACCTTATCTATGAGTGAGGGACACTTTGCTGAGAATAATGACTCAATTCAACCATTCACAGACAGAGAAAATGAAATAAGAAACAATAGGGATTCTCTTGAAGTTGACGATTTCCCAGAATATGTAACAACGGAGCACATGGCTGACAGGGTTTCTCCTCTCAACAAAGAAGATGAGGATGAGCAACAGATGTATCTTTGTACGTCAAAGGACATAGTGGACACTGTTGAAATCCCTGTTGCAACACTAGGTAATGAGAAAAGCCCTGATCCATTTCAGTTCCAGGAGGGGAAGCTATTTGAAATGACCAGAGGGGGAGCTATTGACATGACAAGAAGAAGCTTTGATGAAGGAGAGGGATATGCATTTTTTCACATAGGGGAGCATCCAGTTGATGAAGTTGTACCAGAAGAGTCTGTGGAGGACAAAACAACTTCTTCTGCTCTAGCATGTGACAAAGTGCCAACTCCCAAGCCCAGAACTTTTACCAAACCTTCAAGTAATTATTCAGATGGTGTAGTGCCATTGCTAAAAACTGATCCTGAAAGCCCCATGGAGGTTCAGCTTGGTTCCCCCAGTGCTCTTGAGCGACTCACCACTGCCCAAAGTGAAGAAGGAGGCCTTGAAATCCTTGGCTTAGACTATTTAGATTATACTGTAGCTAACCTTCAGTCAGATAAGTCCACAGATGCCCACACAGAGCACCCAGACAGTGATTCTTCAGACTCCTCCACAGATGATGAAGGAGAGAAAGATGAAGACCAGTGTTCTGTCATTGACATGTCTTTTCTGGCTGCACAGGATGAGATCCAAACACACCACCAAGGTACACTATCATCTTTGGCAGTCAAAGCAAGTAAAACAACTGAAGATGAAATTACCATAAAGTCAAAGATGTTTGAGTCAGGTCAGGTTCAAACAACAGCAAAGACAACTTCAACCTTGGAACGGAGAACTAGATCTGAGGCCCTAAATGACAGACAGAAAGCTTCTAAGAAAGACAGCAGGAGCTATTCTGACAGTCATCAATTCACAGCACTTTCTCCCACAAAACTTTCTGTCATGAAACAAGGAACTCAAATGACAACCGACTTCACTTCAAAAAGTCAAGAAACCCAACTTTCTGAGACTGAAGAAACATCTTTTAGGGCTTCTCTGGACACAGACGATACAAGCAGCTTCAGTCACAAAAGTCTAGATTCTGTTATTTTCACATATGACACTCCAGCCTCTCACAGATTAGATTCTGATGACAAATCATTGCCTAGTGTGCAACCATCATCTGGTACGGAGGATGTTTTTGAATACAGGCATACCTGGGATGACACTGTGGAAACCCAGATGCAGAGAACCAACGATGATCAAACTCCAAAATCTACAGGTATGCTTGTAAGGCAAGATTTACATGGCCTTTACTTCTCCTGTCTTCTCTTCTTTCTCTGTGCAGCAAGACCGTTTTTCCTTCACTATCAGAAAAAAATGTATCATGTGCTCTTGTATATTTTCCCCTATCTTGCATTATATTTTATTAATTTTTCATTTGTTTGTGTGAGTTTTATGTATATGAGTGAATACATCTGTCTTAATGTTTTGTGTGTAGGTAAGTTACATTTCCTACCATGTTTGTTCATATGCAGTCTCAAGATTGAATGGCTATAATGATAAAAACAGTCAAAGCTTAACATTTATGATGCAGGGATCCCTTTGTTTATTTGTAATGGTGAATATTAATACAGCTTTATTAATTTTTGCATGTATATTGCTTGTTCAGCACATAAACTCCATGGCTGACACTAACAATTTAATCATGGAAGGTGATAATTGTATCAAAAAAATGTCAGGGTCACAACCCAGAGCTCCATCTTGTCATCCATGTCAACATCACAGTTTCACATCCAAGCTGGAGTATTACAGCCTATAACATAGAAACCCTAAAAATGCTCCATCTTACATCCACACCTACAATGGACACTTTAATTTGCTGATAGAATGAAATATTCACTTTTAGATTCTGAATGAAGCATTACAGGTTGAACAGTTTTTTTAATAATATTAAAATGCAATTTTTGGCTCTACCGGCACTCTTTTAGTTGATTGGCAGGATGATGCTGACAGAAAAGAGGAGACATTGGCAATTGTTGCTGATCTACTTGGCTTCAGTTGGACTGGTAAGCTATGCCATGGTTATCATTTTAACAGTGTGTATATTGTTTATTTGAAATGTGTTTTTTTGTGAGCTAAACATAATTGTAGAGGCTGAAAAAAACTTAATGTGAAGTTGAGTATAAATGCAGGAAACCTAAAAATACATTTTTAGGTTTCCTGTATTTTAATACAGTTATCCTTTATCTGTCACCCTAGAATTAGCAAGGGAGCTGGAATTTAGTGAGAATGATATTCAGGTGGTAAGGACAGAAAATCCAAATTCCCTCCAAGAGCAGAGCCATGCCTTGCTTCAACGCTGGGTTGAGCGGGAAGGAAAACATGCCACAGGTATAACCTATTTGTATAATCTATTTTTCTCTCAGATATCAGATGACATATATGCTACCTTTTTTATCAGAAAATACTAATCATTACCGATTTCTTCAGATGCTGGCTGGAGGCCTGTTTAATGTTTCTTGTGTCTTTGGAATCGAATCTTATGAGACAATTTTTCATCTTTAGAGTTGAATTTACATTGTGCATTAGAAGCTAACTTTGCATTTCCACTTTGGAGAGACATCTTCCTCTTTATTTGTCTATAAATCATTCATCACTATCCTCTCCACAGAGGACTGTCTGATAAAAAGACTCACTAAGATCAACCGCATGGACATTGTACATCTGATCGAAACCCAGATGAACAAGTCAGTTCAAGAACAAACATCGAGAACTTATGCAGAAATAGAGAAGACGCTGGATCATAGTGAAGGTATACAAACCTCTAAAAAAATCAATTTAAGGAACTGTTTGAAGCCCCTTACACCATGTTTCTATAAATTCTGACATTTGCAGTGTCAGTGGCCCTATCTTCAGTTCAGGATGACACAGACAGTCCCAGAATCATCAGAAGAGTGGAGTCTGATCGCAGACCACCCCCTGCTGTTTCTGAAGAGGACCTGTCAGTTGCTTCGCTACTGGATATTCCTTCTTGGGCAGAACCTGTTGGACACATCAGCTCAGAGAGCATGCATGGGGACCTCTTGGAGGAGCTTGAGATCCCACAGTAAATTACCTTTTTTTATCATTGATGAATTGTGATTTGTCATTTTTAAGTCAAAGCAGGTGACGATCATCCATGAATATCTTATGGTCAACTCAATATAGAATATTTCAAAGGGGCTAATTGACTAAGAGTCCTTGTGTTACAGAATGCTGATTCTTTAAAAAAATAGAAGTCACATAACCTGATACAGTCTTATTACATATGAAAATTTAATCTTTTTATGGATTACACCTAAGCAAGTCAATATTCTTCTCCTTCATCTTTTTTGTGTGACAGTGAATTGAACCCCAACCTGTGGACCTCTGAGGACATTATCACACATGAACCTACAATCTGTGACAACTCAGATGAGCAAGTAAGTAAATTTAGCACTGCTGAAGAAGAAACAATGGAGAGCCACGCAACTGAGGCTTATGTCCCTAAAGGAAAAGATCAGCAAGATTGCTGCAGACCTAAATTTATCAGGCTTTCTCAATTTGGCATTCAGTGCCAGGTTAAAGATGGCAGCAGTCCAACCTTGCCATTGGAACAGTGTGGTTGTGAGTATGAGCAAAGACAACTGGATGAGAGCCTGAAGTTGCCATCACCATCATCCTCAATATCTATAACAGACTTTGGTCTGAGTCTATCAGAGTCAGAACAGGCAGAGATGGACTTCAATGAACTTTGTGATGAGTTTAGTGACATAACCCAGATTTGCAAAACACATGCAGCTAAAACCACTGACGAGAGAACTGCTAATTCTAGTCAGTTAGCCTTTGCAGCAGATGAACAACAAGCAACACAGGCCATAACTGAAGATGAAACTGTTGCTACTCAGAAGAGCAAGCCCCCCAAGAAGTATTCAGACGAGGCAACAGTCCAATTCTTCACAGAGCCAAAAGGGCCTGACGGGGTCACAAAGATCCTTGGTTTTGGAGAGGGCATCAAGACTTTAAAGTCAAGCAAGGAAGACAACAGAAAACTAGCAGCATGCAGTGGGGATTGTCTTGATAACATACCCTTTTTTGAGGATATTGATGACATCAAGTTGGTTGAACACAGTATTGCTCCAGCAAAGTACAGCATGATAAAACCCTTGGAAACTAAGGTCTTAATACCTAACCTGGCTCGAATGGCCTGTAACTCAACAAGTAGGGCCTATATTGCCTGCACTGATAGTCACAACAATAGCCCTGATTTTGTTCCAGCAAATAAGCCCAACAACTCTGTGCCAAATAATATCTTGCCTTCAACTCATTTTGAATTACAATCATCTGAGAAGATTGACTCGTTACCTTTCACTATCGCACAGCACTGTTCTTTCACCCCTGATTTGGTGCCATCTGAGAGAGAGTCTGTGGGTTTTTCACCTGTTAGTGAAGGATATTTTTCTCCTTTAGATACTTGGAAAAGTGATTCAATATCCAGAATATCATCTCCAGAATCTGTAATGTCAATCAGTGACTACAGGGCATTGTCTCCTGACTCTCCAATGGGGAAAAATGACATATTTCCTGATATTTCAGTACCGAACTATCAGTCATATTCATTCCAAGGATCACAGAAACAGAAAGAGTTTGGAGCTTTATCACCTCTTACATTAGACAAAGCAGACACAAAGGGGACATTAAGTAACAGAGTTGCACCTTCTGATGGATTTTTAGATGATGGATCAAGACCATCCTCACCTGAATCTCAGACGTCAGAGTGCAGTTTCTCATTTCTAGAACTTCTGCTTTCAGAACCATCTCGTTCCCAACTATTCAGTCAATATTGTGATTATTACCTGTTGTATTCAGGGGGAAATTCATCATTTATGCAACTGCCATCAACTCCTCACACTACTGTGCTTGATGAAAAAGAGGATGAAATAAGTCATTACAGACAAATATTACCAGATCTGGATTATAATCCTCTTCTCAAGGAGCCAAATGCAAATCTCCAAGCAGATTTAGCACCACAGATACAGAAACTTGAATCGATTGAATCAGTGCAAGATTCAATGGAGGATGCCTCATTTAATAAATGGTGTCATGAAAATAGCCTAGCTCAGTCACATTCAGTGACATTTGATGAAAAAGTTGAAGAAAGGGTAAGTGTGTTAAAAATATCTGCTTCAACTGTTTCAAGAAAACCAATAATCTTTACTTTAGAAAAAAGACCCAAACACATAATAGAATTTCACAACATGGCTGGGTTGGGGTGTCCTAATCAGAAATCAACGTACTCTATAGATAACAAAAGATCTGAAGATGATAAGAGAAGATTGAATTCAAAAACAAAATTTCACTTTTCCTCAGTGTCAGCTACTGATTTATTTTGTGAGATGCCATTTGGTGAGACCAGAGCAGAGTCCCCGACATCAGTTTTCTCTGACTTTGAACTGGATAATCTATTTAGTGGTAGGGCCTTGTCCCCAGAATCCGTGTCTTCGGAATTTGACTATGGGCTCCTGCAGGACTGGTTGGAAGACTTTCGAGCATCCTCCCCAGAATCTGTTGCTTCAGTTGAGCAGTGTTCTTTGACTCCCGGCCTGACATTTGGACAGCTGAGGAGTCAGCATTGTAACTACTACTTGCAGTACTCTGACGCGAGACCAGCATCACCTGGTTCAATGCTGTCAGATGATGAGTACTTTCAATATTGTCTGGAGGAGTTGTTTGAGGAGGACAGGCCAGATTCCCCGGATTCTTTTACTTCCCAGGTTGTGCAGACTTACAAAAGCACAACAATAACTGCACACCCTGCAGTTTATGCTGCAAGACCTTTTCCATATGTAGATATTGTGCGGGGCTTTGCACAGGAGAAACAGGCAGATTCTCCTTTGGGCCTCACAGTACTTGAGTTGAGACCTCTTTGGCCACTGCCAGATTATTCAGAAAATGAGTGGATCCGCTCCTCCATAGCCAATTACATGGGTGAATTCAGAGCAGAGTCTCCTGAGTCAGTGGTGTCTCACAGTGAACTCAGACCCCTCTCTCCTGACTCACCTGTCCCTCAGTTCCTATCTGACCAGACGGGTTATGATCTGGACCTGTGGAGAGACAGGTCTTGTACCCCAGAATCAACATTCTCTGACTGGGAAGCTACTGATTTATGCCTGGAGATGCTGTTCGATGAGACCAGAGCAGAGTCCCCGACATCAGTTTTCTCTGACTTTGAACTGGATAAGCTATTTAGTGGTAGGGCCTTGTCCCCAGAATCCGTGTCTTCGGAATTTGACTATGGGCTCCTGCAGGACTGGTTGGAAGACTTTCGAGCATCCTCCCCAGAATCTGTTGCTTCAGTTGAGCAGTGTTCTTTGTCTCCTGGCCTGACATTTGGACAGCTGAGGAGTCAGCATTGTAACTACTACTTGCAGTACTCTGACGCGAGACCAGTATCACCTGGTTCAATGCTGTCAGATGATGAGTACTTTCAATATTGTCTGGAGGAGTTGTTTGAGGAGGACAGGCCAGATTCCCCGGATTCTTTTACTTCCCAGGTTGTGCAGACTTACAAAAGCACAACAATAACTGCACACCCTGCAGTTTATGCTGCAAGACCTTTTACATATGCAGATATTGTGCGGGGCTTTGCACAGGAGAAGCAGGATGATGCTCCTTTGGGCCTCACAGTATTTGAGTTGAGACCTGTTTGGCCACTGCCAGATTATTCAGAAAATGAGTGGACTCGCTCCTCCATAGCCAATTACATGGGTGAATTCAGAGCAGAGTCTCCTGAGTCAGTGGTGTCTCACAGTGAACTCAGACCCCTCTCTCCTGACTCACCTGTCCCTCAGTTCCTATCTGACCAGACGGGTTATGATCTGGGCCTGTGGAGAGACAGGTCTTGTACCCCAGAATCAACATTCTCTGACTGGGAAGCTACTGATTTATGCCTGGAGATGCTGTTCGATGAGACCAGAGCAGAGTCCCCGACATCAGTTTTCTCTGACTTTGAACTGGATAATCTATTCAGTGGTAGGGCCTTGTCCCCAGAATCCGTGTCTTCGGAATTTGACTATGGCCTCCTGCAGGACTGGTTGGAAGACTTTCGAGCATCCTCCCCAGAATCTGTTGCTTCAATTGAGAAGTGTTCTTTGTCTCCCGGCCTGACATTTGGACAGCTGAGGAGTCAGCATTGTAACTACTACTTGCAGTACTCTGACGCGAGACCAGTATCACCTGGTTCAATGCTGTCAGATGATGAGTACTTTCAATATTGTCTGGAGGAGTTGTTTGAGGAGGACAGGCCAGATTCCCCGGATTCTTTTACTTCCCAGGTTGTGCAGACTTACAAAAGCACAACAATAACTGCACACCCTGCAGTTTATGCTGCAAGACCTTTTACATATGCAGATATTGTGCGGGGCTTTGCACAGGAGAAACAGGCAGATTCTCCTCTGGGCCTCACAGTACTTGAGTTGAGACCTGTTTGGCCACTGCCAGATTATTCAGAAAATGAGTGGACTCGCTCCTCCATTGCCAATTACATGGGTGAATTCAGAGCAGAGTCTCCGGAGTCAGTGGCGTCTCACAGTGAACTCAGACCCCTCTCTCCTGACTCACCTGTCCCTCAGTTCCTATCTGACCAGACGGGTTATGATCTGGACCTGTGGAGAGACAGGTCTTGTACCCCAGAATCAACATTCTCTGACTGGGAAGCAACTGATTTAAGCCTGGAGATGCTGTTCGATGAGACCAGAGCAGAGTCCCCGACATCAGTTTTCTCTGACTTTGAACTGGATAATCTATTCAGTGGTAGGGCCTTGTCCCCAGAATCCGTGTCTTCGGAATTTGACTATGGCCTCCTGCAGGACTGGTTGGAAGACTTTCGAGCATCCTCCCCAGAATCTGTTGCTTCAGTTGAGCAGTGTTCTTTGTCTCCTGGCCTGACATTTGGACAGCTGAGGAGTCAGCATTGTAACTACTACTTGCAATACTCTGGCCTTGAGACCAGTATCACCTGGTTCAACGCTGTCAGATGATGAGTACTTTCAATATTGTCTGGAGGAGTTGTTTGAGGAGGACAGGCCAGATTCCCCGGATTCTTTTACTTCCCAGGTTGTGCAGACTTACAAAAGCACAACAATAACTGCACACCCTGCAGTTTATGCTGCAAGACCTTTTACATATGCAGATATTGTGCGGGGCTTTGCACAGGAGAAGCAGGATGATGCTCCTTTGGGCCTCACAGTATTTGAGTTGAGACCTGTTTGGCCACTGCCAGATTATTCAGAAAATGAGTGGACTCACTCCTCCATAGCCAATTACATGGGTGAATTCAGAGCAGAGTCTCCTGAGTCAGTGGTGTCTCACAGTGAACTCAGACCCCTCTCTCCTGACTCACCTGTCCCTCAGTTCCTATCTGACCAGACGGGTTATGATCTGGACCTGTGGAGAGACAGGTCTTGTACCCCAGAATCAACATTCTCTGACTGGGAAGCTACTGATTTATGCCTGGAGGTGCTGTTGGATGAGACCAGAGCAGAGTCCCCGACATCAGTTTTCTCCGACTTTGAACTGGATAATCTATTTAGTGGTAGGGCCTTGTCCCCAGAATCCGTGTCTTCGGAATTTGACTATGGGCTCCTGCAGGACTGGTTGGAAGACTTTCGAGCATCCTCCCCAGAATCCGTTGCTTCAGTTGAGCAGTGTTCTTTGTCTCCTGGCCTGACATTTGGACAGCTGAGGAGTCAGCATTGTAACTACTACTTGCAGTATTCTGACGCGAGACCAGTATCACCTGGTTCAATGCTGTCAGATGATGAGTACTTTCAATATTGTCTGGAGGAGTTGTTTGAGGAGGACAGGCCAGATTCCCCGGATTCTTTTACTTCCCAGGTTGTGCAGATTTACAAAAGCACAACAATAACTGCACACCCTGCAGTTTATGCTGCAAGACCTTTTACATATGCAGATATTGTGCGGGGCTTTGCACAGGAGAAACAGGCAGATTCTCCTTTGGGCCTCACAGTACTTGAGTTGAGACCTGTTTGGCCACTGCCAGATTATTCAGAAAATGAGTGGACTCGCTCCTCCATAGCCAATTACATGGGTGAATTCAGAGCAGAGTCTCCGGAGTCAGTGGCGTCTCACAGTGAACTCAGACCCCTCTCTCCTGACTCACCTGTCCCTCAGTTCCTATCTGACCAGACGGGTTATGATCTGGGCCTGTGGAGAGACAGGTCTTGTACCCCAGAATCAACATTCTCTGACTGGGAAGCAACTGATTTAAGCCTGGAGATGCTGTTCGATGAGACCAGAGCAGAGTCCCCGACATCAGTTTTCTCTGACTTTGAACTGGATAATCTATTCAGTGGTAGGGCCTTGTCCCCAGAATCCGTGTCTTCGGAATTTGACTATGGCCTCCTGCAGGACTGGTTGGAAGACTTTCGAGCATCCTCCCCAGAATCTGTTGCTTCAGTTGAGCAGTGTTCTTTGTCTCCTGGCCTGACATTTGGACAGCTGAGGAGTCAGCATTGTAACTACTACTTGCAATACTCTGACGCGAGACCAGTATCACCTGGTTCAACGCTGTCAGATGATGAGTACTTTCAATATTGTCTGGAGGAGTTGTTTGAGGAGGACAGGCCAGATTCCCCGGATTCTTTTACTTCCCAGGTTGTGCAGACTTACAAAAGCACAACAATAACTGCACACCCTGCAGTTTATGCTGCAAGACCTTTTACATATGCAGATATTGGGGGCTGTTCACAGGAGAAACAGGCAGATTCTCCTTTGGGCCTCACAGTATTTGAGTTGAGACCTCTTTGGCCACTGCCAGATTATTCAGAAAATGAGTGGACTCGCTCCTCCATAGCCAATTACATGGGTGAATTCAGAGCAGAGTCTCCTGAGTCAGTGGTGTCTCACAGTGAACTCAGACCCCTCTCTCCTGACTCACCTGTCCCTCAGTTCCTATCTGACCAGACGGGTTATGATCTGGACCTGTGGAGAGACAGGTCTTGTACCCCAGAATCAACATTCTCTGACTGGGAAGCTACTGATTTGTGCCTGGAGATGCTGTTCGATGAGACCAGAGCAGAGTCCCCGACATCAGTTTTCTCCGACTTTGAACTGGATAATCTATTTAGTGGTAGGGCCTTGTCCCCAGAATCCGTGTCTTCGGAATTTGACTATGGGCTCCTGCAGGACTGGTTGGAAGACTTTCGTGCATCCTCCCCAGAATCTGTTGCTTCAGTTGAGCAGTGTTCTTTGTCTCCTGGCCTGACATTTGGACAGCTGAGGAGTCAGCATTGTAACTACTACTTGCAATACTCTGACGCGAGACCAGTATCACCTGGTTCAACGCTGTCAGATGATGAGTACTTTCAATATTGTCTGGAGGAGTTGTTTGAGGAGGACAGGCCAGATTCCCCGGATTCTTTTACTTCCCAGGTTGTGCAGACTTACAAAAGCACAACAATAACTGCACACCCTGCAGTTTATGCTGCAAGACCTTTTACATATGCAGATATTGTGCGGGGCTTTGCACAGGAGAAGCAGGATGATGCTCCTTTGGGCCTCACAGTATTTGAGTTGAGACCTGTTTGGCCACTGCCAGATTATTCAGAAAATGAGTGGACTCGCTCCTCCATAGCCAATTACATGGGTGAATTCAGAGCAGAGTCTCCGGAGTCAGTGGCGTCTCACAGTGAACTCAGACCCCTCTCTCCTGACTCACCTGTCCCTCAGTTTCTATCTGACCAGACGGGTTATGATCTGGACCTGTGGAGAGACAGGTCTTGTACCCCAGAATCAACATTCTCTGACTGGGAAGCTACTGATTTGTGCCTGGAGGTGCTGTTCGATGAGACCAGAGCAGAGTCCCCGACATCAGTTTTCTCTGACTTTGAACTGGATAAGCTATTTAGTGGTAGGGCCTTGTCCCCAGAATCCGTGTCTTCGGAATTTGACTATGGGCTCCTGCAGGACTGGTTGGAAGACTTTCGAGCATCCTCCCCAGAATCTGTTGCTTCAGTTGAGCAGTGTTCTTTGTCTCCTGGCCTGACATTTGGACAGCTGAGGAGTCAGCATTGTAACTACTACTTGCAGTACTCTGTGCTTGAGACCAGTATCACCTGGTTCAATGCTGTCAGATGATGAGTACTTTCAATATTGTCTGGAGGAGTTGTTTGAGGAGGACAGGCCAGATTCCCCGGATTCTTTTACTTCCCAGGTTGTGCAGACTTACAAAAGCACAACAATAACTGCACACCCTGCAGTTTATGCTGCAAGACCTTTTACATATGCAGATATTGTGCGGGGCTTTGCACAGGAGAAGCAGGATGATGCTCCTTTGGGCCTCACAGTATTTGAGTTGAGACCTGTTTGGCCACTGCCAGATTATTCAGAAAATGAGTGGACTCGCTCCTCCATAGCCAATTACATGGGTGAATTCAGAGCAGAGTCTCCTGAGTCAGTGGTGTCTCACAGTGAACTCAGACCCCTCTCTCCTGACTCACCTGTCCCTCAGTTCCTATCTGACCAGACGGGTTATGATCTGGACCTGTGGAGAGACAGGTCTTGTACCCCAGAATCAACATTCTCTGACTGGGAAGCTACTGATTTATGCCTGGAGATGCTGTTCGATGAGACCAGAGCAGAGTCCCCGACATCAGTTTTCTCCGACTTTGAACTGGATAATCTATTTAGTGGTAGGGCCTTGTCCCCAGAATCCGTGTCTTCGGAATTTGACTATGGGCTCCTGCAGGACTGGTTGGAAGACTTTCGAGCATCCTCCCCAGAATCTGTTGCTTCAGTTGAGCAGTGTTCTTTGTCTCCTGGCCTGACATTTGGACAGCTGAGGAGTCAGCATTGTAACTACTACTTGCAGTACTCTGACGCGAGACCAGTATCACCTGGTTCAATGCTGTCAGATGATGAGTACTTTCAATATTGTCTGGAGGAGTTGTTTGAGGAGGACAGGCCAGATTCCCCGGATTCTTTTACTTCCCAGGTTGTGCAGACTTACAAAAGCACAACAATAACTGCACACCCTGCAGTTTATGCTGCAAGACCTTTTACATATGCAGATATTGTGCGGGGCTGTTCACAGGAGAAACAGGCAGATTCTCCTTTGGGCCTCACAGTATTTGAGTTGAGACCTCTTTGGCCACTGCCAGATTATTCAGAAAATGAGTGGACTCGCTCCTCCATAGCCAATTACATGGGTGAATTCAGAGCAGAGTCTCCTGAGTCAGTGGTGTCTCACAGTGAACTCAGACCCCTCTCTCCTGACTCACCTGTCCCTCAGTTCCTATCTGACCAGACGGGTTATGATCTGGACCTGTGGAGAGACAGGTCTTGTACCCCAGAATCAACATTCTCTGACTGGGAAGCTACTGATTTGTGCCTGGAGGTGCTGTTCGATGAGACCAGAGCAGAGTCCCCGACATCAGTTTTCTCCGACTTTGAACTGGATAATCTGTTTAGTGGTAGGGCCTTGTCCCCAGAATCCGTGTCTTCGGAATTTGACTATGGGCTCCTGCAGGACTGGTTGGAAGACTTTCGAGCATCCTCCCCAGAATCTGTTGCTTCAGTTGAGCAGTGTTCTTTGTCTCCTGGCCTGACATTTGGACAGCTGAGGAGTCAGCATTGTAACTACTACTTGCAGTACTCTGACGCGAGACCAGTATCACCTGGTTCAACGCTGTCAGATGATGAGTACTTTCAATATTGTCTGGAGGAGTTGTTTGAGGAGGACAGGCCAGATTCCCCGGATTCTTTTACTTCCCAGGTTGTGCAGACTTACAAAAGCACAACAATAACTGCACACCCTGCAGTTTATGCTGCAAGACCTTTTACATATGCAGATATTGTGCGGGGCTTTGCACAGGAGAAGCAGGATGATGCTCCTTTGGGCCTCACAGTATTTGAGTTGAGACCTGTTTGGCCACTGCCAGATTATTCAGAAAATGAGTGGACTCGCTCCTCCATAGCCAATTACATGGGTGAATTCAGAGCAGAGTCTCCTGAGTCAGTGGTGTCTCACAGTGAACTCAGACCCCTCTCTCCTGACTCACCTGTCCCTCAGTTCCTATCTGACCAGACGGGTTATGATCTGGACCTGTGGAGAGACAGGTCTTGTACCCCAGAATCAACATTCTCTGACTGGGAAGCTACTGATTTATGCCTGGAGGTGCTGTTCGATGAGACCAGAGCAGAGTCCCCGACATCAGTTTTCTCCGACTTTGAACTGGATAATCTATTTAGTGGTAGGGCCTTGTCCCCAGAATCCGTGTCTTCGGAATTTGACTATGGGCTCCTGCAGGACTGGTTGGAAGACTTTCGAGCATCCTCCCCAGAATCCGTTGCTTCAGTTGAGCAGTGTTCTTTGTCTCCTGGCCTGACATTTGGACAGCTGAGGAGTCAGCATTGTAACTACTACTTGCAGTACTCTGATGAGACCAGTATCACCTGGTTCAATGCTGTCAGATGATGAGTACTTTCAATATTGTCTGGAGGAGTTGTTTGAGGAGGACAGGCCAGATTCCCCAGATTCTTTTACTTCCCAGGTTGTGCAGACTTACAAAAGCACAACAATAACTGCACACCCTGCAGTTTATGCTGCAAGACCTTTTACATATGCAGATATTGTGCGGGGCTTTGCACAGGAGAAGCAGGATGATGCTCCTTTGGGCCTCACAGTATTTGAGTTGAGACCTGTTTGGCCACTGCCAGATTATTCAGAAAATGAGTGGACTCGCTCCTCCATAGCCAATTACATGGGTGAATTCAGAGCAGAGTCTCCTGAGTCAGTGGTGTCTCACAGTGAACTCAGACCCCTCTCTCCTGACTCACCTGTCCCTCAGTTCCTATCTGACCAGACGGGTTATGATCTGGACCTGTGGAGAGACAGGTCTTGTACCCCAGAATCAACATTCTCTGACTGGGAAGCTACTGATTTATGCCTGGAGGTGCTGTTCGATGAGACCAGAGCAGAGTCCCCGACATCAGTTTTCTCCGACTTTGAACTGGATAATCTATTTAGTGGTAGGGCCTTGTCCCCAGAATCCGTGTCTTCGGAATTTGACTATGGGCTCCTGCAGGACTGGTTGGAAGACTTTCGAGCATCCTCCCCAGAATCTGTTGCTTCAGTTGAGCAGTGTTCTTTGTCTCCTGGCCTGACATTTGGACAGCTGAGGAGTCAGCATTGTAACTACTACTTGCAGTACTCTGACGCGAGACCAGTATCACCTGGTTCAACGCTGTCAGATGATGAGTACTTTCAATATTGTCTGGAGGAGTTGTTTGAGGAGGACAGGCCAGATTCCCCGGATTCTTTTACTTCCCAGGTTGTGCAGACTTACAAAAGCACAACAAAAACTGCACACCCTGCAGTTTATGCTGCAAGACCTTTTACATATGCAGATATTGTGCGGGGCTTTGCACAGGAGAAACAGGATGATGCTCCTTTGGGCCTCACAGTACTTGAGTTGAGACCTGTTTGGCCACTGCCAGATTATTCAGAAAATGAGTGGACTCGCTCCTCCATAGCCAATTACATGGGTGAATTCAGAGCAGAGTCTCCTGAGTCAGTGGTGTCTCACAGTGAACTCAGACCCCTCTCTCCTGACTCACCTGTCCCTCAGTTCCTATCTGACCAGACGGGTTATGATCTGGACCTGTGGAGAGACAGGTCTTGTACCCCAGAATCAACATTCTCTGACTGGGAAGCTACTGATTTATGCCTGGAGGTGCTGTTCGATGAGACCAGAGCAGAGTCCCCGACATCAGTTTTCTCCGACTTTGAACTGGATATTCTATTTAGTGGTAGGGCCTTGTCCCCAGAATCCGTGTCTTCGGAATTTGACTATGGGCTCCTGCAGGACTGGTTGGGAGACTTTTGTGCATCCTCCCCAGAATCTGTTGCTTCAGTTGAGCAGTGTTCTTTGTCTCCTGGCCTGACATTTGGACAGCTTAGGAGTCAGCATTGTAACTACTACTTGCAGTACTCTGACGCGAGACCAGTATCACCTGGTTCAATGCTGTCAGATGATGAGTACTTTCAATATTGTCTGGAGGAGTTGTTTGAGGAGGACAGGCCAGATTCCCCGGATTCTTTTACTTCCCAGGTTGTGCAGACTTACAAAAGCACAACAATAACTGCACACCCTGCAGTTTATGCTGCAAGACCTTTTACATATGCAGATATTGTGCGGGGCTTTGCACAGGAGAAGCAGGATGATGCTCCTTTGGGCCTCACAGTATTTGAGTTGAGACCTGTTTGGCCACTGCCAGATTATTCAGAAAATGAGTGGACTCGCTCCTCCATAGCCAATTACATGGGTGAATTCAGAGCAGAGTCTCCGGAGTCAGTGGCGTCTCACTGTGAACTCAGACCCCTCTCTCCTGACTCACCTGTCCCTCAGTTCCTATCTGACCAGACGGGTTATGATCTGGACCTGTGGAGAGAAAGGTCTTGTACCCCAGAATCAACATTCTCTGACTGGGAAGCTACTGATTTGTGCCTGGAGATGCTGTTCGATGGGACCAGAGCAGAGTCCCCGACATCAGTTTTCTCTGACTTTGAACTGGATAAGCTATTTAGTGGTAGGGCCTTGTCCCCAGAATCCGTGTCTTCGGAATTTGACTATGGGCTCCTGCAGGACTGGTTGGAAGACTTTCGAGCATCCTCCCCAGAATCTGTTGCTTCAATTGAGCGGTGTTCTTTGTCTCCCGGCCTGACATTTGGACAGCTGAGGAGTCAGCATTGTAACTACTACTTGCAGTACTCTGACGCGAGACCAGTATCACCTGGTTCAATGCTGTCAGATGATGAGTACTTTCAATATTGTCTGGAGGAGTTGTTTGAGGAGGACAGGCCAGATTCCCCGGATTCTTTTACTTCCCAGGTTGTGCAGACTTACAAAAGCACAACAATAACTGCACACCCTGCAGTTTATGCTGCAAGACCTTTTACATATGCAGATATTGTGCGGGGCTGTTCACAGGAGAAACAGGCAGATTCTCCTTTGGGCCTCACAGTATTTGAGTTGAGACCTCTTTGGCCACTGCCAGATTATTCAGAAAATGAGTGGACTCGCTCCTCCATAGCCAATTACATGGGTGAATTCAGAGCAGAGTCTCCTGAGTCAGTGGTGTCTCACAGTGAACTCAGACCCCTCTCTCCTGACTCACCTGTCCCTCAGTTCCTATCTGACCAGACGGGTTATGATCTGGACCTGTGGAGAGACAGGTCTTGTACCCCAGAATCAACATTCTCTGACTGGGAAGCTACTGATTTGTGCCTGGAGATGCTGTTCGATGAGACCAGAGCAGAGTCCCCGACATCAGTTTTCTCCGACTTTGAACTGGATAATCTGTTTAGTGGTAGGGCCTTGTCCCCAGAATCCGTGTCTTCGGAATTTGACTATGGGCTCCTGCAGGACTGGTTGGAAGACTTTCGAGCATCCTCCCCAGAATCTGTTGCTTCAGTTGAGCAGTGTTCTTTGTCTCCTGGCCTGACATTTGGACAGCTTAAGAGTCAGCATTGTAACTACTACTTGCAGTACTCTGACGCGAGACCAGTATCACCTGTCTCAACGCAGTCAGATGATGAGTACTTTCAATATTGTCTGGAGGAGTTGTTTGAGGAGGACAGGCCAGATTCCCCAGATTCTTTTACTTCCCAGGTTGTGCAGACTTACAAAAGCACAACAATAACTGCACACCCTGCAGTTTATGCTGCAAGACCTTTTACATATGCAGATATTGTGCGGGGCTTTGCACAGGAGAAGCAGGATGATGCTCCTTTGGGCCTCACAGTATTTGAATTGAGACCTGTTTGGCCACTGCCAGATTATTCAGAAAATGAGTGGACTCGCTCCTCCATAGCCAATTACATGGGTGAATTCAGAGCAGAGTCTCCTGAGTCAGTGGTGTCTCACAGTGAACTCAGACCCCTCTCTCCTGACTCACCTGTCCCTCAGTTCCTATCTGACCAGACGGGTTATGATCTGGACCTGTGGAGAGACAGGTCTTGTACCCCAGAATCAACATTCTCTGACTGGGAAGCTACTGATTTGTGCCTGGAGATGCTGTTCGATGGGACCAGAGCAGAGTCCCCGACATCAGTTTTCTCTGACTTTGAACTGGATAAGCTATTTAGTGGTAGGGCCTTGTCCCCAGAATCCGTGTCTTCGGAATTTGACTATGGGCTCCTGCAGGACTGGTTGGAAGACTTTCGAGCATCCTCCCCAGAATCTGTATCTTCAGTTGAGCAGTGTTCTTTGTCTCCTGGCCTGACATTTGGACAGCTGAGGAATCAGCATTGTAACTACTACTTGCAGTACTCTGGCCTTGAGACCAGTATCACCTGGTTCAATGCTGTCAGATGATGAGTACTTTCAATATTGTCTGGAGGAGTTGTTTGAGGAGGACAGGCCAGATTCCCCGGATTCTTTTACTTCCCAGGTTGTGCAGATTTACAAAAGCACAACAATAACTGCACACCCTGCAGTTTATGCTGCAAGACCTTTTACATATGCAGATATTGTGCGGGGCTTTGCACAGGAGAAACAGGCAGATTCTCCTTTGGGCCTCACAGTACTTGAGTTGAGACCTGTTTGGCCACTGCCAGATTATTCAGAAAATGAGTGGACTCGCTCCTCCATAGCCAATTACATGGGTGAATTCAGAGCAGAGTCTCCTGAGTCAGTGGTGTCTCACAGTGAACTCAGACCCCTCTCTCCTGACTCACCTGTCCCTCAGTTCCTATCTGACCAGACGGGTTATGATCTGGGCCTGTGGAGAGACAGGTCTTGTACCCCAGAATCAACATTCTCTGACTGGGAAGCTACTGATTTATGCCTGGAGATGCTGTTCGATGAGACCAGAGCAGAGTCCCCGACATCAGTTTTCTCCGACTTTGAACTGGATAATCTATTTAGTGGTAGGGCCTTGTCCCCAGAATCCGTGTCTTCGGAATTTGACTATGGGCTCCTGCAGGACTGGTTGGAAGACTTTCGAGCATCCTCCCCAGAATCTGTTGCTTCAGTTGAGCAGTGTTCTTTGTCTCCTGGCCTGACATTTGGACAGCTGAGGAGTCAGCATTGTAACTACTACTTGCAGTACTCTGCCGCGAGACCAGTATCACCTGGTTCAACGCTGTCAGATGATGAGTACTTTCAATATTGTCTGGAGGAGTTGTTTGAGGAGGACAGGCCAGATTCCCCGGATTCTTTTACTTCCCAGGTTGTGCAGACTTACAAAAGCACAACAAAAACTGCACACCCTGCAGTTTATGCTGCAAGACCTTTTACATATGCAGATATTGTGCGGGGCTTTGCACAGGAGAAACAGGATGATGCTCCTTTGGGCCTCACAGTACTTGAGTTGAGACCTGTTTGGCCACTGCCAGATTATTCAGAAAATGAGTGGATCCGCTCCTCCATAGCCAAGTACATGGGTGAATTCAGAGCAGAGTCTCCTGAGTCAGTGGTGTCTCACAGTGAACTCAGACCCCTCTCTCCTGACTCACCTGTCCCTCAGTTCCTATCTGACCAGACGGGTTATGATCTGGACCTGTGGAGACAGGTCTTGTACCCCAGAATCAACATTCTCTGACTGGGAAGCTACTGATTTGTGCCTGGAGATGCTGTTCGATGAGACCAGAGCAGAGTCCCGACATCAGTTTTCTCCGACTTTGAACTGGATAATCTATTTAGTGGTAGGGCCTTGTCCCCAGAATCCGTGTCTTGAATTTGACTATGGGCTCCTGCAGGACTGGTTGGAAGACTTTGAGCATCCTCCCAGAATCTGTTGCTTCAGTTGAGCAGTGTTCTTTGTCTCCTGGCCTGACATTTGGACAGCTGAGGAGTCAGCATTGTAACTACTACTTGCAGTACTCTGGCCTTGAGACCAGTATCACCTGGTCTCAACGCTGTCAGATGATGAGTACTTTCAATATTGTCTGGAGGAGTTGTTTGAGGAGGACAGGCCAGATTCCCGGATTCTTTTACTTCCCAGGTTGTGCAGACTTACAAAAGCACAACAATAACTGCACACCCTGCAGTTTATGCTGCAAGACCTTTTACATATGCAGATATTGTCCGGGGCTTTGCACAGGAGAAAGCAGGATGATGCTCCTTTGGGCCTCACAGTATTTGAATTGAGACCTGTTTGGCCAGTGCCAGATTATTCAGAAAATGAGTGGACTCGCTCCTCCATAGCCAATTACATGGGTGAATTCAGAGCAGAGTCTCCTGAGTCAGTGGTGTCTCACAGTGAACTCAGACCCCTCTCCTGACTCACCTGTCCCCCAGTTCCTATCTGACCAGACGGGTTATGATCTGGACCTGTGGAGAGACAGGTCTTGTACCCCAGAATCAACATTCTCTGACTGGGAAGCTACTGATTTGTGCCTGGAGATGCTGTTCGATGGGACCAGAGCAGAGTCCCCGACATCAGTTTTCTCTGACTTTGAACTGGATAAGCTATTTAGTGGTAGGGCCTTGTCCCCAGAATCCGTGTCTTCGGAATTTGACTATGGGCTCCTGCAGGACTGGTTGGAAGACTTTCGAGCATCCTCCCCAGAATCTGTTGCTTCAGTTGAGCAGTGTTCTTTGTCTCCTGGCCTGACATTTGGACAGCTGAGGAGTCAGCATTGTAACTACTACTTGCAGTACTCTGACGCGAGACCAGTATCACCTGGTTCAATGCTGTCAGATGATGAGTACTTTCAATATTGTCTGGAGGAGTTGTTTGAGGAGGACAGGCCAGATTCCCCGGATTCTTTTACTTCCCAGGTTGTGCAGACTTACAAAAGCACAACAATAACTGCACACCCTGCAGTTTATGCTGCAAGACCTTTTACATATGCAGATATTGTGCGGGGCTTTGCACAGGAGAAACAGGCAGATTCTCCTTTGGGCCTCACAGTATTTGAGTTGAGACCTGTTTGGCCACTGCCAGATTATTCAGAAAATGAGTGGACTCGCTCCTCCATAGCCAATTACATGGGTGAATTCAGAGCAGAGTCTCCTGAGTCAGTGGTGTCTCACAGTGAACTCAGACCCCTCTCTCCTGACTCACCTGTCCCTCAGTTCCTATCTGACCAGACGGGTTATGATCTGGGCCTGTGGAGACAGGTCTTGTACCCCAGAATCAACATTCTCTGACTGGGAAGCTACTGATTTGTGCCTGGAGATGCTGTTCGATGAGACCAGAGTAGAGTCCCCGACATCAGTTTTCTCCGACTTTGAACTGGATAAGCTATTTAGTGGTAGGGCCTTGTCCCCAGAATCCGTGTCTTGAATTTGACTATGGGCTCCTGCAGGACTGGTTGGAAGACTTTTGAGCATCCTCCCCAGAATCTGTTGCTTCAGTTGAGCAGTGTTCTTTGTCTCCTGGCCTGACATTTGGACAGCTGAGAGTCAGCATTGTAACTACTACTTGCAGTACTCTGGCCTTGAGACCAGTATCACCTGGTTCAGCTGTCAGATGATGAGTACTTTCAATATTGTCTGGAGGAGTTGTTTGAGGAGGACAGGCCAGATTCCCGGATTCTTTTACTTCCCAGGTTCTGCAGACTTACAAAAGCACAACAATAACTGCACACCCTGCAGTTTATGCTGCAAGACCTTTTACATATGCAGATATTGTGCGGGGCTTTGCACAGGAGAAGCAGGATGATGCTCCTTTGGGCCTCACAGTATTTGAATTGAGACCTGTTTGGCCAGTGCCAGATTATTCAGAAAATGAGTGGACTCACTCCTCCATAGCCAATTACATGGATGAATTCAGAGCAGAGTCTCCGGAGTCAGTGGCGTCTCACTGTGAACTCAGACCCCTCTCTCCTGACTCACCTGTCCCTCAGTTCCTATCTGACCAGACGGGTTATGATCTGGACCTGTGGAGAGAAAGGTCTTGTACCCCAGAATCAACATTCTCTGACTGGGAAGCTACTGATTTGTGCCTGGAGATGCTGTTCGATGAGACCAGAGCAGAGTCCCCGACATCAGTTTTCTCCGACTTTGAACTGGATAAGCTATTTAGTGGTAGGGCCTTGTCCCCAGAATCCGTGTCTTCGGAATTTGACTATGGGCTCCTGCAGGACTGGTTGGAAGACTTTCGAGCATCCTCCCCAGAATCTGTTGCTTCAGTTGAGCAGTGTTCTTTGTCTCCTGGCCTGACATTTGGACAGCTGAGGAGTCAGCATTGTAACTACTACTTGCAGTACTCTGACGCGAGACCAGTATCACCTGTCTCAACGCTGTCAGATGATGAGTACTTTCAATATTGTCTGGAGGAGTTGTTTGAGGAGGACAGGCCAGATTCCCCGGATTCTTTTACTTCCCAGGTTGTGCAGACTTACAAAAGCACAACAATAACTGCACACCCTGCAGTTTATGCTGCAAGACCTTTTACATATGCAGATATTGTGCGGGGCTTTGCACAGGAGAAACAGGCAGATGCTCCTTTGGGCCTCACAGTACTTGAGTTGAGGCCTCTTTGGCCACTGCCAGATTATTCAGAAAATGAGTGGACTTGCTCCTCCATAGCCAATTACATGGGTGAATTCAGAGCAGAGTCTCCCGAGTCAGTGGCGTCTCACAGTGAACTCAGACCCCTCTCTCCTGACTCACCTGTCCCTCAGTTCCATTCTGAGCGGACGGGTTATGATCTGGACCTGTGGAGAGACAGGTCTTGTACCCCAGAATCAACATTCTCTGACTGGGAAGCTACTGATTTGTGCCTGGAGATGTTGTTCGATGAGACCAGAGCAGAGTCCCCGACATCAGTTTTCTCCGACTTTGAACTGGATAATCTGTTTAGTGGTAGGGCCTTGTCCCCAGAATCCGTGTCTTTGGAATTTGACTATGGGCTCCTGCAGGACTGGTTGGAAGACTTTCGAGCATCCTCCCCAGAATCTGTTGCTTCAGTTGAGCAGTGTTCTTTGTCTCCTGGCCTGACATTTGGACAGCTGAGGAGTCAGCATTGTAACTACTACTTGCAGTACTCTGACGCGAGACCAGTATCACCTGTCTCAACGCTGTCAGATGATGAGTACTTTCAATATTGTCTGGAGGAGTTGTTTGAGGAGGACAGGCCAGATTCCCCGGATTCTTTTACTTCCCAGGTTGTGCAGACTTACAAAAGCACAACAATAACTGCACACCCTGCAGTTTATGCTGCAAGACCTTTTACATATGCAGATATTGTGCGGGGCTTTGCACAGGAGAAACAGGCAGATGCTCCTTTGGGCCTCACAGTATTTGAATTGAGACCTGTTTGGCCAGTGCCAGATTATTCAGAAAATGAGTGGACTCGCTCCTCCATAGCCAATTACATGGGTGAATTCAGAGCAGAGTCTCCGGAGTCAGTGGCGTCTCACAGTGAACTCAGACCCCTCTCTCCTGACTCACCTGTCCCTCAGTTCCTATCTGACCAGACGGGTTATGATCTGGACCTGTGGAGAGACAGGTCTTGTACCCCAGAATCAACATTCTCTGACTGGGAAGCTACTGATTTGTGCCTGGAGATGCTGTTCGATGGGACCAGAGCAGAGTCCCCGACATCAGTTTTCTCTGACTTTGAACTGGATAAGCTATTTAGTGGTAGGGCCTTGTCCCCAGAATCCGTGTCTTCGGAATTTGACTATGGGCTCCTGCAGGACTGGTTGGAAGACTTTCGAGCATCCTCCCCAGAATCTGTTGCTTCAGTTGAGCAGTGTTCTTTGTCTCCTGGCCTGACATTTGGACAGCTGAGGAGTCAGCATTGTAACTACTACTTGCAGTACTCTGACGCGAGACCAGTATCACCTGGTTCAATGCTGTCAGATGATGAGTACTTTCAATATTGTCTGGAGGAGTTGTTTGAGCAGGACAGGCCAGATTCCCCGGATTCTTTTACTTCCCAGGATGTGCAGACTTACAAAAGCACAACAATAACTGCACACCCTGCAGTTTATGCTGCAAGACCTTTTACATATGCAGATATTGTGCGGGGCTGTTCACAGGAGAAACAGGCAGATTCTCCTTTGGGCCTCACAGTATTTGAGTTGACACCTCTTTGGCCACTGCCAGATTATTCAGAAAATGAGTGGACTCGCTCCTCCATAGCCAATTACATGGGTGAATTCAGAGCAGAGTCTCCTGAGTCAGTGGTGTCTCACAGTGAACTCAGACCCCTCTCTCCTGACTCACCTGTCCCTCAGTTCCTATCTGACCAGACGGGTTATGATCTGGACCTGTGGAGAGACAGGTCTTGTACCCCAGAATCAACATTCTCTGACTGGGAAGCTACTGATTTGTGCCTGGAGATGCTGTTCGATGAGACCAGAGCAGAGTCCCCGACATCAGTTTTCTCCGACTTTGAACTGGATAATCTGTTTAGTGGTAGGGCCTTGTCCCCAGAATCCGTGTCTTCGGAATTTGACTATGGGCTCCTGCAGGACTGGTTGGAAGACTTTCGAGCATCCTCCCCAGAATCTGTTGCTTCAGTTGAGCAGTGTTCTTTGTCTCCTGGCCTGACATTTGGACAGCTGAGGAGTCAGCATTGTAACTACTACTTGCAGTACTCTGACGCGAGACCAGTATCACCTGGTTCAACGCTAACAGATGATGAGTACTTTCAATATTGTCTGGAGGAGTTGTTTGAGGAGGACAGGCCAGATTCCCCGGATTCTTTTACTTCCCAGGTTGTGCAGACTTACAAAAGCACAACAATAACTGCACACCCTGCAGTTTATGCTGCAAGACCTTTTACATATGCAGATATTGTGCGGGGCTTTGCACAGGAGAAGCAGGATGATGCTCCTTTGGGCCTCACAGTATTTGAATTGAGACCTGTTTGGCCAGTGCCAGATTATTCAGAAAATGAGTGGACTCACTCCTCCATAGCCAATTACATGGATGAATTCAGAGCAGAGTCTCCGGAGTCAGTGGCGTCTCACAGTGAACTCAGACCCCTCTCTCCTGACTCACCTGTCCCTCAGTTCCTATCTGACCAGACGGGTTATGATCTGGACCTGTGGAGAGACAGGTCTTGTACCCCAGAATCAACATTCTCTGACTGGGAAGCTACTGATTTGTGCCTGGAGATGCTGTTCGATGAGACCAGAGCAGAGTCCCCGACATCAGTTTTCTCCGACTTTGAACTGGATAATCTGTTTAGTGGTAGGGCCTTGTCCCCAGAATCCGTGTCTTCGGAATTTGACTATGGGCTCCTGCAGGACTGGTTGGAAGACTTTCGAGCATCCTCCCCAGAATCTGTTGCTTCAGTTGAGCAGTGTTCTTTGTCTCCTGGCCTGACATTTGGACAGCTGAGGAGTCAGCATTGTAACTACTACTTGCAGTACTCTGACGCGAGACCAGTATCACCTGGTTCAATGCTGTCAGATGATGAGTACTTTCAATATTGTCTGGAGGAGTTGTTTGAGGAGGACAGGCCAGATTCCCCAGTTCTTTTACTTCCCAGGTTGTGCAGACTTACAAAAGCACAACAATAACTGCACACCCTGCACTTTATGCTGCAAGACCTTTTACATATGCAGATATTGTGCGGGGCTTTGCACAGGAGAAACAGGCAGATGCTCCTTTGGGCCTCACAGTACTTGAGTTGAGGCCTCTTTGGCCACTGCCAGATTATTCAGAAAATGAGTGGACTCGCTCCTCCATAGCCAATTACATGGGTGAATTCAGAGCAGAGTCTCCGGAGTCAGTGGCGTCTCACAGTGAACTCAGACCCCTCTCTCCTGACTCACCTGTCCCTCAGTTCCTATTCTGACCAGGATTATGATCTGGACCTGTGGAGAGACAGGTCTTGTACCCCAGAATCAACATTCTCTGACTGGGAAGCTACTGATTTGTGCCTGGAGATGCTGTTCGATGAGACCAGAGCAGAGTCCCCGACATCAGTTTTCTCCGACTTTGAACTGGATAATCTATTTAGTGGTAGGGCCTTGTCCCCAGAATCCGTGTCTTTGGAATTTGACTATGGGCTCCTGCAGGACTGGTTGGAAGACTTTCGAGCATCCTCCCCAGAATCTGTTGCTTCAGTTGAGCAGTGTTCTTTGTCTCCTGGCCTGACATTTGGACAGCTGAGGAGTCAGCATTGTAACTACTACTTGCAGTACTCTGACGCGAGACCAGTATCACCTGTCTCAACGCTGTCAGATGATGAGTACTTTCAATATTGTCTGGAGGAGTTGTTTGAGGAGGACAGGCCAGATTCCCCGGATTCTTTTACTTCCCAGGTTGTGCAGACTTACAAAAGCACAACAATAACTGCACACCCTGCAGTTTATGCTGCAAGACCTTTTACATATGCAGATATTGTGCGGGGCTTTGCACAGGAGAAACAGGCAGATGCTCCTTTGGGCCTCACAGTATTTGAATTGAGACCTGTTTGGCCAGTGCCAGATTATTCAGAAAATGAGTGGACTCGCTCCTCCATAGCCAATTACATGGGTGAATTCAGAGCAGAGTCTCCGGAGTCAGTGGCGTCTCACAGTGAACTCAGACCCCTCTCTCCTGACTCACCTGTCCCTCAGTTCCTATCTGACCAGACGGGTTATGATCTGGACCTGTGGAGAGACAGGTCTTGTACCCCAGAATCAACATTCTCTGACTGGGAAGCTACTGATTTGTGCCTGGAGATGCTGTTCGATGAGACCAGAGCAGAGTCCCCGACATCAGTTTTGTCTGACTTTGAACTGGATAAGCTATTTAGTGGTAGGGCCTTGTCCCCAGAATCCATGTCTTCGGAATTTGACTATGGGCTCCTGCAGGACTGGTTGGAAGACTTTCGAGCATCCTCCCCAGAATCTGTTGCTTCAGTTGAGCAGTGTTCTTTGTCTCCTGGCATGACATTTGGACAGCTGAGGAGTCAGCATTGTAACTACTACTTGCAGTACTCTGACGCGAGACCAGTATCACCTGGTTCAATGCTGTCAGATGATGAGTACTTTCAATATTGTCTGGAGGAGTTGTTTGAGGAGGACAGGCCAGATTCCCCAGATTCTTTTACTTCCCAGGTTGTGCAGACTTACAAAAGCACAACAATAACTGCACACCCTGCAGTTTATGCTGCAAGACCTTTTACATATGCAAATATTGTGCGGGGCTTTGCACAGGAGAAACAGGCAGATGCTCCTTCATGCTTCAAAGTACTTGAGTTGAGACCTGTTTGGCCACTGCCAGATTATTCAGAAAATGAGTGGACTCACTCCTCCATAGCCAATTACATGGGTGAATTCAGAGCAGAGTCTCCGGAGTCAGTGGCGTCTCACAGTGAACTCAGACCCCTCTCTCCTGACTCACCTGTCCCTCAGTTCCTATCTGACCAGACGGGTTATGATCTGGACCTGTGGAGAGACAGGTCTTGTACCCCAGAATCAACATTCTCTGACTGGGAAGCTACTGATTTGTGCCTGGAGATGCTGTTCGATGAGACCAGAGCAGAGTCCCCGACGTCAATTTTCTCCGACTTTGAACTGGATAATCTGTTTAGTGGTAGGGCCTTGTCCCCAGAATCCGTGTCTTCGGAATTTGACTATGGGCTCCTGCAGGACTGGTTGGAAGACTTTCGAGCATCCTCCCCAGAATCTGTTGCTTCAGTTGAGCAGTGTTCTTTGTCTCCTGGCATGACATTTGGACAGCTGAGGAGTCAGCATTGTAACTACTACTTGCAGTATTCTGGTGCAATGCCAGCAATTCCTCTTACTTTTACAGATCAAGTACGAACCTTTACACACAATTCACAAGCAGACACTTTTTTCAATTCCACTTCATCTAAAGTTTCCCATGTTTCACACAATCAAATTGGAGACATCTCTTCTCTCTCAAAATGTTATAGAAGTGACTCTGGCCTATCTGATTCTGACAAATCTTTGTCTCCCTGTCTTCATATGTATTCAGGTGACATTCAAACATTACATCAACCACCTCATATCCCTTCACCTTTCAATTTCAGTCAACAATCTTATTTTTCTTCATCTGTGTTACAATCTGACCAAATGCAGTCATCACCTGAATCACTTTCCACAGCTGAAAATCTTTCAGTCCTTTCACCCGACTCTCACAACTCTGAATTTGATTATGAACCTTCTTTTTGCACTCATTTGTCAAATTACAGGTCTCTTTCACCAGATTCTGTTTTTCTTGAGAAAGACTTTACTGATTCCCAGTCACTTGATTATTTTGATTTGGTACGACCAGATTCTCCTGACTCAATTATTATTGAAAATTATTCTAATGAGTTTCCAAATAATGATTCAGTTGAAGACGAGTATGCACAATCATTCCTTGGCTGTTGGCTTTCTAAATTAAGTCCATCTTCTCAAGAAATTTCATGTTCCCCGGAGGAGCATCTTTCCACAAATAAACCATTTTTCAAGCCAGTATCACAGAGATTAATTTCGCATGTATATGATCCAGTTTATAAAAGAAAATGTGTTTCTAATGACATCATTTTTTTTTGCGATTCAGCCCAAAAATTCCCTCAGGGGGTTTTTAATCAAACAAAATTGGAAAATCCATCACACAGCTCAGAAGTGGCACCTCGCATCACTCCCTCCTATGTTGCCAGAAACGTTACAGCTGAATCTAAACCATTACAAGACTTTTTGATACAGCATACCTCAGTGTCTGATTTTCAACCTGAAATCCCAACGCCTCAAATATGTGAGATAAGCCATGTTCCTCCCACCTCAAACACAGATGACCAGTCCTTTTAAACCAAGCCCCTTCCCCATACAGCAGAGAATCAACACTAGATCGGGTAAGCAAGCGCAAGATTTTCTCTGAGTTTAGTTACATGCCATTTGTCAAACCAAAGTCCAAATATTATCATGCTGTCTTGTTGGAGTAGGTTTTCTATAAAAAAAAAAAAAAAAACATAAATGGAAAAACTCTGATTCACAATAAAAGAGGACACCAGCCCAAGACCCTTTTCTCAAGACCCTGAAAAGAAAATCCATGTGACGAAGTTCAAGTTCCTTGGTGTTGGTAAGACAGCGCAAGCTCTGACTTAGCAATGAATGCAGTGTTGCTTCAAGAATAATAAAAAATGGCAATAGATAGATGTGAATGTGGGATTATTGTCCCTGGTTTTACTAATAAAATCCATTGCTTCTTGTCTTGCTGTAGCATGTTTGCATCAGAGTTATTAAAAAAACATTAGTTAACAGACTCAGAACTTTCAACAGCTCAAAAACAGCTTATTTTGATGTAATCTTGGAATGAGCCTGTAAACTGCACCAAAACAGATATAACTAATTAAATGAAGTCTACAATACTGCCCATTTGGATCCCATCAAGCAACAGAAGTATCATTTACCACAGTGTCATACAACTTCTCTATGTTTTGCAAGATTTTAATCAACTGTAGTTCTACTTAAGTTGTTCTAATTTTGTCTGTACTTGATAGACATCAAACTCTAAATCAGATAGTGAACCTGCCACAGCCAGAAACATATACAGGTATCTCAGCAGAACTACTTGATAGAATGATACAGTTTTCGACTGGTAAACTTCAGATGAAAAAAAAAGGAAATAAGGATGTACAATTTAATTGGATCCTTAAAATTTTACAAACTTGAAATTGCTTTATTGGTTGTTAACAGTGTGAAGCAATAAAAAAATTTCAGTCATGTAAATAACAGGGCATGTATCCTGGCTGTAGTCACTAAGCACACAATAGCTTAAGTTCTTTGACAGTGGCAAATACAGTGGTTGATTGAGCTTTTAAATTGGGAATGCAGCTGCTTCCCTTTCATGTTTTGAAAGGAAAGAAACCATGTGTTTGCAACAAGTACTAAGAAATGCATGCCTACCCACTTTAGTGCCTTAAGTTCATTTGTGCCCTATTTTTATTAGTGAGATAAACAAAAAGAATTGATATTTGCAGTTATGTGGATTTAAAATTGTTTGTCTTGTTATTATTTGTTTTTGAACCACTTTTCAATTTAGGACCTGGTCTTTTAGATAATATGACAAGATTATTTTATGTATTCATGCCATAAACAAATGCAACAGGGCGACAAGTGAATTCTCCTTTTAGAGGAATAATTAAACTCTTTTCTTACCCTTAATTTCAGTCATGCATTTTTGTTGACAAATGCATGACTCGTTTTCAAGGGAACATTACAAATATTCATTATTATCCATTCCATTTTATCATTTCTTTTCAGGTATCAACAACATCTTCCAGGATAAATCTCTCAGAATCTTCATCAAAACAAAAAGATGCTCAGTTAGGATCAAGTCAGGTTGTTCCAACCAAAACATCATCCTTGTCAAATGATTCAGAACTACTTTCCACTCAAAAATGTGAATTACCAATTTCAGATACTATTAATCTTGAACAAAAACAATCTGATATCCCTCTGACTGATCAAAGTCGCACACCTCAAGAAAGAGATTATTTGACATCATTGCCCTCAGAACATGAAAATTGTGGTTTAGCAAAACCAAGCTCAGTGATCCCAGACCCACTTGGTTCAGCCATTCAAGATAGTCCAAATGACAAAACTGTCAAGTCTGATGATTCCAACTTAAATCCACCAGGTTTTGAGCCGCCTGTTCTTGACCAGTTGCTTTCAGATCTGAAGGAGTTAACACTTAAGTTCAAACCAGAGACAACTGACCCCCATCAATCAGAATCCAGTAGTGAAAGCCATGAAGATGATCAAATTTTTAATGTCAGTGACCTCACACTGGAAGATATTTGTCACACAAGAGCCGGTGAAACCAGAATCACAGAGTCACATGCTTCTCAGCTTTCTGAAGATTATAACCATACAATTATAAGCCCAACAAAGCCTGCACATATCCCAAGATCTATTCAAGCAGAAAGTCAAGAAACCAAAGTCCCTCCTGAACTCGCAACTACCTCTGAGCCAAGTTCTTCTAAATATAGCACCTCCCCTGAGACATGTTCACTTGCAGATTTTGCCCAAACAAGCCGTGGAACTGAACTATCAGTTGAACTGAGTCCTTCCAAGGACATTATCAAGTCCAGTGGTGTTGATAAGAATGCCAGGAGATTATATTCATCTGCAACTCTCTCCAAGGAATCTCCAACAAGTATTCCTATGACATCTGACAAACATCTAGCTATACTTTGTGACAAAGACGCCACATTTAAAGCTCTGCCAGAAGGAGCAAGTCCTGATAACAACTCTGTGCCAGAAGAAGTACACAGACAAAATATTCAAAATGAACAGACATATCTCAAGCAGACTACTTCTTTTGAGTCTACACAAAGTGAAGATAGTTCCTCCCAGTCTCTGTCTGATATGACTTCAGAAACAGTTACACAAGTCAAACATTTCTGCTTTGAGGAACTGATGCCATACCCTTCCCAAAAGAAATTGGAGGAATCTTCCACTGACATAAGGCCCAGAATCAGTAGACAATATTCAGAAGACCCTTTGGCCCCAGAAGGCTCTGAGTCATTTAATTCAGAGCCCAGTGCAGATCAACCAAAAGCAGATTGGACTTCATCAACCCCCAATACAGAAAATGACACCTCAGCTGGCTTTGCAGATACCACTTCTATCACAAATATGAAAAATGATCCATTTTCACCCTCTTTGCCCAAAGATTCTGCTAATGTCCAATTGGAATTGTCTGAGGAACAGACTAGTTGTCCCTGTGATGATTCTCCATCTGACATCCAGAATTATCAAGAGGAAGTTATACCAGCTTTTGTAACCTGTGATTCTTTGGATTCCAGAGAAAAACTAGCACAAAGTGTCCAAAATGATCAGACACATTTAGAAAAGACCATTTCTGTAGAATCCACTCAAAGTGAAGATAGTTCCTCCCAGTCTCTGTCTGATATGACTTCAGAAACAGTTACACAAGTCAGACATTTCTGCTTTGAGGAACTGATGCCATATCCCTCCCAAGAGAAATTGGAGGAATCTTCCACAGACATAAGACCAAGAATCAGTAGACAATTTTCAGAAGACCCTTTGACTCCAGAAGGCTCTGAGTCATTTTATTCAGAGCCCAGTGCAGATCAGCCAAAAGCGGATTGGACTTCATCAACCCCCAATACAGAAAATGACACCTCAGCTGGCTTTGCAGATACCACTTCTATCACAAATGTGAAAAATGATCCATTTTCACCCTCTTTGCCCAAAGATTCTGCTAATATCCAATTGAAATTGTCTGAGGAACAGACTAGTTGTCCTTGTGATGATTCTCCATCTGACATCCAGAATTATCAAGAGGAAGTTATACCAGCTTTTGTAACCTGTGACTCTTTGGATTCCACAGAAAACCTAGCACAAAGTGTCCAAAATGATCAGACACATTTAGAAAAGACCATTTCTGTAGAATCCACTCAAAGTGAAGATAGTTCCTCCCAGTCTCTGTCTGATATGACTTCAGAAACAGTTACACAAGTCAAACATTTCTGCTTTGAGGAACTGATGCCATACCCTTCCCAAGAGAAATTGGAGGAATCTTCCACAGACATAAGACCAAGAATCAGTAGACAATATTCAGAAGACCCTTTGACTCCAGAAGGCTCTGAGTCATTTTATTCAGAGCCCAATGCAGATCAACCAAAAGCAGATTGGACTTCATCAACCCCCAATACAGAAAATGACACCTCAGCTGGCTTTGCAGATACCACTTCTATCACAAATATGAAAAATGATCCATTTTCACCCTCTTTGCCCAAAGATTCTGCTAATGTCCAATTGAAATTGTCTGAGGAACAGACTAGTTGTCCTTGTGATGATTCTCCATCTGACATCCAGAATTATCAAGAGGAAGTTATATCAGCTTTTGTAACCTGTGACTCTTTGGATTCCACAGAAAACCTAGCACAAAGTGTCCAAAATGATCAGACACATTTAGAAAAGACCATTTCTGTAGAATCCATTCAAAGTGAAGATAGTTCCTCCCAGTCTCTGTCTGATATGACTTCAGAAACAGTAACACAAGTCAAAAATTTCTGCTCTGAGGAACTGATGCCATACCCTTCCCAAGAGAAATTGGAGGAATCTTCCACAGACATAAGACCAAGAATCAGTAGACAATATTCAGAAGACCCTTTGGCTCCAGAAGGCTCTGAGTCATTTTATTCAGAGCCCAGTGCAGATCAACCGAAAGCAGATTGGACTTCATCAACCCCCAATACAGAAAATGACACCTCAGCTGGCTTTGCAGATACCACTTCTATCACAAATATGAAAAATGATCCATTTTCACCCTCTTTGCCCAAAGATTCTGCTAATGTCCAATTGAAATTGTCTGAGGAACAGGCTAGTTGTCCTTGTGATGATTCTCCATCTGACATCCAGAATTATCAAGAGGAAGTTATACCAGCTTTTGTAACCTGTGACTCTTTGGATTCCACAGAAAACCTAGCACAAAGTGTCCAAAATGATCAGACACATTTAGAAAAGACCATTTCTGTAGAATCCACTCAAAGTGAAGATAGTTCCTCCCAGTCTCTGTCTGATATGACTCCAGAAACAGTTACACAAGTCAGACATTTCTGCTTTGAGGAACTGATGCCATATCCCTCCCAAGAGGGTTTTGAGGATTCTTCCAATGAAGTGAGGCCAAGAATTGAAATACAATTTTCAGAAGACCCTTTGACTCCAGTGGACCCTGAGTCCACTTTAGAACAACACTTATCAGAAAGGTGGTCATCCGTCTCTGATGAGGGAGATTACCTGTCGTCTGGGTCTGCAAAAGTCACTTCTGCCCCAAGCAAGGAAACCAACAATTTTACCTTTATACCTATGGCCAAAGATTCATCTGAAGACCAGTATAAAGTGTCAAAAGAACATATTACTTCTAGGTTTGAGGATAATTCTGCAGCTAACATCCAACAAAGTCAAGAAGAATCTAAATCAGTCTTGTTAGCTAATGACTTGTGGGGTGGGGCAAAACAAACAGAAGCACAGAGCTCCAAACTTGAACTGACACATCTGGTAAAAGTAATCACTGTTGAATCTCCTCAAATTGAAGATGTTTCCTCTCCATCCTCCTCTGATATTGCACCAGAAACAGTTGAAAATTGTGGATATTTCTGTTTTGAGGAACTGTTGCCATCTCAAGGGACTTTGAAAACAACCACATCGAAGACAAAGCCGAGAGGCAGTGGGCAGATTTCAGAAGAATCGTTGACACCAGTTGACTTTTATGAGTGTTTTATCATAGAGCCCATTTCAGATCCAAACAAAGCAGAAGCGACATTGTCTTCTTCTGATGGGGAGTTCAATATCTCACCTGGAAATGCAAATATTATTTCTACCCCAAGCAACTTTAGTGACATGCCTCCAGAGTATGAAAAAGTTGTACAAAAAGGCACAGAAAGCCCAACTTTTGAGTACTCTGATCCAGAGCCTTTTTTTGACTGTAGACAAGCAGCATCGGAACTTTCAGAGACAGATGAACCTGATACAAATGCCTTGTTCAGTGCAGTTCAGTCCAAGAAACATCTCATCCAGTCCCGAGTAGGAAAAATGACTCAAAGACTCCTGTCATCTGGAAGTGAAGACTATGAAGATGCCTCATTTGTCCCTGAACCACTTCATGATGCACATGAGGAGAAAAAAAAATCGGTTGACCATTTAGAAGAATCGGATGAAGAATTCAGCTTGTGTGAGGCAGAACCACCCCATGTTGCTCCAATGGGCACATTTGATGATGCTGATACATTTCTGAAAAGGGTAAGACAAGATTTGGTAAACAACCCAAACCCGCAAGCTTTTCCCAGCGCTAAGCTTAACCACATACTGCTAACCTTGAAGCTACATGGATGGAATCTACAACTCCCTAAAACCCTATTTCATTTTTGATTTCAGATTTAACCAGTCCTCACCTGGCATGTCACTTAGTTTCCTATAACCATCTTTTTTACAACAGTCAACTCCAGCTCTGTGTTTTACAGTAGCAAACAGTACATAAGTGAACCTAACAAAAGCATGGTTTGATTTTGGAGTTACAGACTGTTATGTTGTACTTTCCGCTGTAAAATGTTGACTCAGAATACTCAAAGTCAGTGGAAAGTTCACCATACCACTCTGCACACCCACTGCTTGCTTTGCTGCAAACACAGATTTGTTTTGTTGTTCATTTTCCTCAGTGAATTTGTGTTGGTCAATCAGGAGATCTTCGCAGAGTTTGGATCACTGTCAGAAAGCTCAGATGATGAGTTTTTGACCACCAGAATAGTGCGAAGGAGAGTTGTCATCCAGGTATCCGACTTAGCATGAGTGATGGTGTTTTAAAAATCATGGAAAGTGTGACTTGTAGCTCTACTTTAATCAGGCTTCATTTCAACTCCTATGTGAAAATATCTAACATTTCGCATTTTGAAATGACACTACAATGGGTCAAAATTTTCAAGGTGACTCTAGGGTTTGTTAGAAACCTGCCACTTGATTTGCACTCATGGCTGAACCTTGTCCAGGTCTTTTATGCTGCTGTGACTGTTTCATTTTTTCTGTCTGTTGTAATTGTTTTAACCCTGAGAATGCAACTTTGTGTCCTGTGCCCTAAGCTATGTGTTGTTTCACTTACAAACCAACATCAAGAAATTCTTGTTTGTTACTTCTTTGTTTTTTGGTTTAATTGGTCAGTACAGAAGTAGGCCTGTCAAAATAACACCTGTCAAAATAATCACTGCTTGTTCGTCTGGTTTCTTCCACAGGCAGATGAAATGCTTGAACTGCCCGCGCAGTCAGTGACCGAAGAAAAGTACAAGGATGAAAATGGACACATTGTGGTCAAAAAGGTGACGATTTAATGTGCATTTATTACATGGAAGCAAATAAACAGGTCACAACAGCAGACAGAACAGATCAAGTACAAAAAAGTATCAAAGACTGTGAAAGTGAATCGGTCAAGACTTAGTGATGTGCGCCATTTTGGTATCACAGCAGACTTTTATAAGGACATATTTTATTTCTTTTACTTTAATCTACCCTGAAGTGAAGCTTATGTGTGTCTCCCATATGGCAGGATACCTCAGCTCCCTGAAATGACTGACAGCCCCATTCCCTCAAATAGAACCATCACACTGATGTCTCAACTCTCAAACATCATCTTACAATTCAACAATAGTTCAAGCCTATTGATTTAGGGTAACTAGCCTAGAGCAGAGCTTGGACTTTAGGAAAAATGCAAAGCTGTTTAAATGGCACACCGACCAATGCAAGAGAAGACTGGACAACCAGTCAGAATGGAGTTGTACCAACTTGCTGAGTGGGGCAAATGACAAGAGCGCTAACAAAGCATCTCAGACTAAGTGAGAATAGAGGTGATATATTAGCGCTGTGAACATTCTCTTGCAATTTGGAATGCAGAAATAACCCTTTTATTGATGCATCAATGCAGAGACAGAAAGCAATTGTTTAATCTAACAGTGGCTACTGCCAGACTGCAGTATCAGCTGATATTATTTTTATTTGAAATAGTAGCTCTGTGAAATAATAGGCTATAGGAAATGAAGGATACCAGCTTCTGTCTTGTACTGTGATATTAAATCCAATTAAATTGTTAACTTAGTAATCACACTCAAACTGAATTGGGAGATTGATGAAAATGCACAGCCCTATGAGCAGTGATCAAATGAAACTATTTTAATGCATGTTAAAGCAAGTAATGACCCTTTTTGGTACAATCTGCAGTTGGTGGCCATGTTAAAAACATCCCAGACTAATTTTTTTTTTTTTGTCAGTTTAGTTACAACAAAAGAGGTGCTGCGGGGACAAACCAGTCTCTTAACAAACAGTAGAAACAAACATGTGTTATGGTTTTTTTATGAATTTGTCTCATTTTTTTTCTTCTTATTCTGTTTACGAGCCTGAACAGCACATCTGTGTTTTTTTTTTCAGCTGAAATGGTTATTTCACTTTCTACTAAAATCTTTAACAAATAATCAAAATTTCCATAAAATATAACATATATGTATTTTTTTCAATCTTCAATCAATCAATCAATCAATCAATCTTTATTTGAATAGTGCCAATTCATAGGTGTTATCTCAAGACACTTTACAATAGATCATAAAACTATTCATTTTATGGATACACATATATGCATAGATACATATATAAAATACACATATACATATATATACAAATATATACATCCAACACCCAACATGAATCCATATGGCCAATCACAAATCCCTCCATTATGGTGGCAAAAAAAAACTCTTAAGCAGCAGGAAATCTTGAATGTGGATCCGAGTCTCATGATGAACAGCAAATCCACACGATGCTGTGCTGGGTGTGTGGGCGAAGGAAGGCAGGTAAGAGGAGGCAAGTGGACTAAAGTAAGAACTTCAGTTTGTGACAGATCCATGAACCACTGATCTGTCATCATCAAATTTGTTTCTGATGAAAACAAATTGATTAGTCTTCAATCATATTGATGAGATAGATGTATCATAAAAGTATTTATCAAATATGATACAGCAGGTGTTACAGGGTAAGTTATGATTCTCAACTTGTCTATCTTCAAAGGCCACCGCAACTCCTGAATTGATATACGTTCTGGGATTGCTGCAAATTTATCTAATATTTATATTTTGTAGTTTTGACCAAGACAGAACAACACAAATTGAAGAGGGACAAGACAAAAAATACAAAAGGCTCTTTAACTGAAGGCCTGAAAATAAATCGTTAAAGTTACAAATTATTATGGAACAACCAGCTTTGCCAACCCAGTATAATTAGATGAATCAAAAAATGAAAATGTACCTTTTATTACTTCAAAAAGGATTCAGATATTACAAATGAATGCATGTTCACTTAGCATTTCTGTGTCTCATAGACTTTTGCCCCTTTTTGTATCGGAAATATTTTTCATCCTCTGAAAAACAACTTTTTGGTGCTAATACACCTGATTTAAGGTTCCTGCTTTGTTTTCATGATCTTTCCATAAGGTTACCCGCAAAATTATTCGCAAGTGTGCCTCAGTGGATGGAGTGGAGCGTGAAGACGTTTCAGTCGAAGGAGAACCTCAGGAGTCCATTGGTATGGCAGAGGGGGATGGATATTCTAAGGTGGTGAAGCGGACTGTACTGAAGAGTGAGGGGGACATCACAGAGGTGTGTGTACTTCATCTTTTTTGTGTGTTCATTTAATAATGTTGGGAGTTTCTAGAAAAGAATGGCTTATTTGTTCAGTGACAATGTAAATAAATAAAACGACAAACTTATGGCTCATTTTACTGGTTAAGGTAACATTTGCTGAAGGACTCTTAGCATCAAAAGAAGAGACATCTGCAGGTGGACAGGTCAAACGTACAGAGAGGACAACAGTGCTCGAGGGCGAGAGGACAGCGACATACCAGGGGGATCCATCTCTGGCGTCTGATCTTCCATCCGCCAAAGACGACTTTGAACAGGTTTGTTTCTAGTATCTTTACAGTTCCTAACACAAACTTTAACACAGGTCCATCGTAATACATTCAATTTATGCATAAGAGCCTTATCTGGTCCAAATGTTTCAATACAGTACTTATGTGAAAAAAAAAATGTCATCATTGTGTACTTTTTCACTGTAGTCAATTGAGCACTAACTGAATATAAAGATTTGTGAAATCTTTTCCTTCCTCTCATGCCATCAGGCACTTGGTTATGTAAGTGGTTTTAGCAAAGCAGAGCTCCCTCATGTGGTAGAAAGAGAGACAATCAAAGAAGATGGAACTGTGGTCAGAAGGTGTGTGAGGGCTGGAGTGTGCTTCTGTGAGTGGGATTGTGTGTGTGATTTCTTACCCAGACAATAAAAAAAAAACTTTTTTATTAGCCTTTTGGCATGTTTGTTTTTTTTTAATTCACTTTACTAACACAAAAACCCAATCGTGTTAAATTAAAAATGTTTGTATTTCAAGGATGACTTTTTCTGTAGATGTCTGCAGTGTTTTTTTTCATTTCAAATGATTTAACAGTTCACCTCTTGTGATGTGCATGGAGTTGGATTATAAACGTGTAAACCAGATTGGTTTGTGTAGTCTATGATCAGCCTCTGAGTTTCATTTACGTCTGTATGTCATATTTTGTTCTTTCAATATACTGTGTTGTTGATTGTGTAATTCAGTATAACATATCGTAACACAGCCAGCTTGTCAGTGGATCTATGCTATGGGTGATAATGTATGTTCACCTTTTTAGACACAGTATTAGCAGCGAAGCACTGGTTTATCCACATTACATGAAGTATCTTTCACACACATTTAAACTCATCTACTAAAAGCAAAGTTTAAACCTTATCAGGAAACCACCAGCTTTTAAGCAAGCGGCAAAGGAAACTTCTAGTTCGGAATTTGCACTACCCTCATACAAAGTCACTGTACCATGCAATTAGAAGTTTCTGTGCAGATTTAACACACAGGTCTGCTGAATATAGAACATTATGTGTTTTTTAATTTGAACTGTATTTAGTCGATGCCTTTCCAGAGTCCTTGTCACACATGCAACCTTGATATTATCAGGGTAACACCCGGATAATTCCCTGACGTGGTTGTATACACTTACTTCTGAAGAAGTGGTGGAGGAGTGTGGGGCCTGCCAGTAGGCAGCACATGATGCCAAACATGGTATGATGAACCTTTATTTAGTAAGTCTCAAAAAGTATTGAGGTTCCCTTCCATGATGTTGATTTACAGAAAAGGCACACTTAAAAGAAGGAAAAGAAAGAGAAACACTCATTTAAAACATTCATATGCTGCAGCAGAAATGATTTGCAGTCATTGTCTTAACCTGTCCATCTAATATAGATGATATATGGTGAACATCCAATAAGCGATTTATAGATAAAACATACAAGTGTTTATTATGCCTCTGTGCTAGAGAGGACTTGCCAGCTTTTTCACACAGAATGCAGTAATGAGTGGTGTAAGGATATCCAGTTGTGAATCTAAGAGCATTGAGACAATCTAAATCTAAGAATTTGAGGATGAAGGCAGGAGCATGCCCATCGAGGACATCATTGTAATCTAACACTGATAAAGACAATATTCCTCTGACAGTTTAAAGGAACATTGCATTTGTTTCTATACAGGAATCCAAGTCTCTGCTTAAGTTCACCAATGAGACATTCAGTGTAGTTCTGAAATGTTAGATAGTCATCCAGCCAAACGCCAACATATTTATATTCTGTAACTCTCGCACTGTTATTACCACTGAGTATAGATATTTGTATACTGTAAAAATCAATACCTCTAGCTTTAATGAAGATCATTAACTTGGGTTTGTTTGTGTTGTTATTTATCGGTTGTAGACTGATAAGAGCATTGTATAGACTGTTAAAAGCAAATCGCAGTTTCTGTATGGCAAACTGTACTGAGTTAGCAGAACAATATAAAATAACATCATAAGCATGAATATGAATATAACTGTCTGATACAACAGATATAACAAATGTCATCAATATAGATTATAAATAAGACAGGACCCAAAACTGAACCTTGTGGAGCACCTTGTGTCAATGAAAGCAACTCTCATTCAATATTTCCAACCTCAACACACTGTGATCTGTTGGAGAGGTAATTCTACACCATTTATAAGTAATGTAATCACACCCAATAGTACCTAGAGTCTCAATAAGAAGAGTATGGCATGCTGTATCAATACCTTAAACAGGTCAATAAAAGCAGCAGCACAATGCTTTTTTGCATCCAAATTAAAAACAATGTCAGAAACACCTTTTGTGACTGAGGAGCTGGTCATGTGTTTGGGTCTAGAACCGGACTGAACGCTTAGATAGAATAAGATGTGAGGAAAATCTGTGCAAATAGTCAACACAGGGTGCTGTAAAATATTTGTTTCCTGTTTCCTACTTCTCTCAGGATCAGAAAGCATTTATCTATCTATCTGTTTATCTATCTTACCAAGTTAGCTACACTTTCCCATCAGATACTCCTTGATGGGATTGTGTAGATGATCTTCTTACCTACCCTGCTTTCTCTACTAAACCCCCATACTTGTCAAGCTATCTATCTGTACTACCCAAGCTACATCTGTACTCCATCTACCTTGCATATCCACCCCAGTTTTCTCAAATATCTATCGATCTATCCCAGTGTTTTTTAGATCCTTTTTGCCCAAGGCACAACTACAACCAAGCCAAAATCTCAAGGCACAGCTTATTTTTATCCATACAAATGGCCTTTTTGATGCATATAGTCTGTTCCACATATTTACTTTTTATCTTCAAATGCCAAACAAGATATGGCAAGCAGCGTTATGGTGAAGTGATGAATTGTTATTTAGGCATATTATTAACTTATGGTTGCCCAAATTCCCAAAGCACACCTAGACCTGTCTCAAGGCTGACCAGCTTTCATCGCCACACCATCTGACAAACACTGATCTATCTGTCTATCAAGCTATATATGTAGCTATTTATAAATACATCATATAAGAGCATGTAACACTTAGTCGGATTGTGATTTTTGTAGCCATATACAGTACAGTATAGTCGGTCTGATATTCATGTGTTTTCTCTCCTTCAAGCTTACCTCTTTACCCTTTTCTCTGTTTCTGCCTCCATGCCAAGGGCCCACATGCGTAGAGGTCACACCCTCAGGCGAACAGTGGTGAAGGGACACGGGCAGCACAAACAGGTTCTTCTCGAGCGAGTGGACGGCCCCAGAAAAGGGTCAAAAACACATGATCTCCAGCAGCACCTCCACCAGCTCTTTCATCGCTACTATGATCAAAAGGAAGAAAAGGAGAACACCAACGAGGACGAAGACAGAGAAGAGGAGGAAGAGAAGAAGAATGTGTAATACTCTTCCACCCTGCTTCCCTGGCTCTGCCCATGCTAAAGCCCCTCTCCCCCTTATCCTATGCATATGCCACATGCAATCCCAGAGTGCACCATGGCACCTCGAAGCTACCACAGTCTTCCCATTTAAGTCCTGGAAGATGATGTTTTATTCACACTTCGGAGTTGTCTTCCTAAGCTTGAATAGCCTCCTTATGATTTCCTTTTTCATGTTCTTACGTTGTTTTGCCTTTTTTTGTGACCAAAGAAAGCCTTGTGTTGTTTTCCTGATTTATCTGACTGTCAGTTTTTGTCTTGATGCTGTGGTTAAGCAACAACAACAAGAAAAAGAGGAACACTATTTACATCTACTAACTCACAAGCCTCCTGAGGGTACGGCCCACTTCATGTGCAAAATACCGGTATTACTCTCCAAGTATAGGTGCTTGGACTTAAAAGACAATATCCCACAATGCACTGCCTCACACAGAAAAATATTTCTCACCCACTGCACTGTTCTAGCCTGTTTTCGCTCTTTGGATTCAGGTGAAGATGTCACAAAGAAAACTCGACTGTATCAACGACACTGAATTTAACTGCTGCTGCTGCTGCTGTGTTTTGTGTAGGCTATGTGTAACCCGCCCTGGGAATTATATATTATCTATTACATAGACATCAGTAGCCTAGGAATTAATAATTACTCATGTTTAAGTAGAGCAGGCATGACTAATCAACATCTGTCATTTTGATCCTAGCTTTGACTGCTTTGTAGCTCAATGGATTGCCCCTCTCTGCCTCGATTTTTCTTCCCTGTGTGTCTTTCTTACTTTTGTCCATTTTCTGTTTTTTTTTCTTGAATTGTTAAAAATGAATCATGATGTATGAATGTTGAACGTGTATCATATGCGTGAGTGGTCAAATGTGTTAAATCGGGCATTGTCTGCTTGATGAAAGAGTGTATTTCCTGTTATGAAGTTTGTTTTGATTATTTTTTGATTATTTTTTTCCTTTGTTCAGTATGTATTGTCAAGTTATTTTTTCACATTGGCGAGGAACAAGATGTGGCTCAGATGAAAAAGTGGGTCAAAATCATATCAGAGGTTATTTTCATGAATTTGATATGGTGATGAGTTTCCCCTTATTAAATTTAACATCCACTTCGTAGTTTGTCTTTTGAAAGCAAAAGTTTCGGACCAGATGTTTGATTCAGTTTGGTGAGTGTGTGTATTTATGAATGAAAGAGTGCGTGTCCGTCTCAGTCAGCAAATTACAGAATCATGTATTTTACACATATACACTCCTGAATGTCAGGGGGGATCACCTCCATGCTTTTCGTGCACACTATCCGAAAAACAGTATATGTCAGCCACTGAGAGTGTCTGTCTCATTTTGGCATCAGCAGATGATATTAACATGGTAATGTTACACAGGACACGCGTGATGAAGCAGGTGGAGAGCTTAAATATTCCATTACTCACTGCTCTGAGCATTGCTATTGTATGTATCTACAACATGTAATGTATTTATGATTTTACTCTCACTGTTTACTTTTGTGATTTAGAAAAGTGTAAAATGCAAACTAGTGGAAGTTCACTGTGACAGGTATGCTTTTCATTTAAAGACTCAGCATCCCTTTTTCTGTGATGATGACAGTTATATACCTATATGATGCATATATAAATATCTATAAGGGCATGTATTACTGTATCAAAATTCAAAAAGACAAAAATAAAATGGCTGCGGTGTGTCTATGGCTGAAGAATAAAAGTCTACAAATGTAAAGTGTTGTGTCAGGTCATGTTTCAAAGATTTGTTGTCCTTTTACTGAGGGGCATAATGTTAAGAAGGAGTAAAATAGCCTATGTGATCTATAGCTTACATTCTTTAAAAAAAGTCATGTACATGATGGCTGTAGGTCAGTCATCAAAATGACAACTGGACTGGTTCAGATTCTTGAAGACACTCTGTCTCTTCTTTAAAAAACGTATTAATGTCTTCAAGAACCTGAACCAGTCTAGCTGTCATTTAAATCAGCCTAGGATTCTTTTGTACATTATTCTTTTTTGTTGTAATCGTCATGGTGTTGTTTTTCATCATAATAAGACTTCTGTTTTCCTGCCTTCAGCGGATAACCAACCTCATTCTGATTTGATGCTTGATACTTAACTTGACTTTGATTTTGTTTTTTAAATCAGCACTACTGAATGAAAAACTTTATTCTAATCAGTTTGTTATTTGATAATTCTTAAGTAATCAAATGCAAATACAAAAACTGAAGTACAATACCAAAAATCATACTCAAGTAAAAGTACAGAAAAATGCTTGAGAAAATATAATTTGTCATTATCCACCCCTGCATTTTAAGTATGATAGCTAAGAGGTAGAAAAACATATTGACCATAAAATTATTACATGTAAATGTTTAAAGGAAATTTACGAATATTGAGATAACCAAAAAATATGTTGTGGCTGATAAAAATGAGCATGGCTCTTCTTCTGTTTATGTACACACTTTGAATGAAACAAACTACATGTTAATCATGAGTTAAAATGACAAACAATTTTAAAGGATTTTGTATTACCGGTAAACACATACTTACATTGACATGGAGGCATCATAGCAAGACTCCTTAGCAAGTGCTGCC